>JAPDPK010000207.1:0-600000 GCA_031772115.1 Heritiera littoralis
TATAATTAAATTTACATTTCAATCCTTAAAGGTGATCATAAGTCGATTTAGGGTCCGCTTGGATTCCATCGGAGGTCTAGTGCGACGCGATGGGTGATAAACAGTATCAATAAGACAAAACAAAAATAAGAAAAGACAAAAACAAAAGTTTAAAGTTACTTTTTTATCTTTATTTCTAAATATTTTATTATAAAATTTATACCCACGGTGATCATTTCTTTGTTTTAAATCTCACCGGAGCCAATCGCACTACTCATCCAAACTAACCTTTCATCGACTGATATTTAGTTATACTTGAGTCTACAAGACAAACAAGCACATAACCCAACAATTAAAAGTTAGTCCCACGAGCTTAACTTGCCAAGGTTGATCAAACTTATTACCAGAGTCTATGATTTGAAAATAAACGGGTACAAAACTCTCACCCACCACAAACCAACATGAAATGTTTCACCCATGCATGTTGGGACCCCCTGCCCCCATTTTGCACATGCATGCTGGCCATCGGTCCCCATTTTTGCAAGAAATCAGCCAGCTACTCAAACACACTTCGCTCGAGGCACATGGGTTCTATGCAAGAGGAATCCTCCCCCTATAAAAGAACACGAAGCAAAGGTATAAATTTTTTAGCATTTTGTTAAGTACTCGCTACATTTTTCACCATCCATACATTTTATTGACTTACGCACTGGAACCATTCTCCTTAAAATACACTATTCTTTTGTTTTGTAGATTTATAAGAACGAATTGAGAAAATAACATCTCAAAGGTCTACCAACCATTTTGGCATCAATATTTTGACTCCATTTGTAAGAAATAAAATTCAACAAAAAAAAAAGTACCCAATAAACACCAGAAATCTGAATCAATTTCTCTTGCATTTATTATTATTATTATTTAACGCTGCTTTCATTCAATCTCCAAGTAACAGAACCTTTTAAATCCTGTCCTAGTATTTCGACAATTTTTTTGGGTGAGGTAGTTTGGCCGAGATTGACACTTCTCATAAAGATTTAACGAATCATCTGAAACAACATGAAGTGAGAAATATGTGCCAGGTAATACTGCAACATGCATACAAAACAAACAGAGTGTCATTGACAATTTCCTTGTCCCCGAAAAAAGAAAGTGCAAATAGGATAACAAATCCGAAGGGAAGGGAATTTAGCCATCAGTTCTTACACAGGGCACATGTATATTGCGAAGGGATTAAGGACAGAAGTATAACAAGTCAAATGGCAGGAGGACAGGAGTCTAATATTTTAGCTACCTACTGAATTATAAAAAACAATATCTGAATTCTAGATCAGGGCTTCCAATTACAGCCGAGTAAAGGAAAAAAGGCAAAACAAAAATCTCCAGGCTTCCCCTAGTCCACAGAACCAATAGTACATCCTTACCATCAAACCCTGTGATTTCATTTGTAGGCTTTGCTGGGTCTCTCATTCCTGACCTGACCAGTAGCTTCCTCTCTTCATTTATTGCCTCGACAACAAAAAAAGCTCACGGAAGCACTGCTGGTTCTGCTTTCCAAAAGCAAAGTTCTAGTCACACTTGATGTTTCTGTAGATCCTCCTTACGAACAAATTAGAACCGAGGTAACCAACAGCCCCTGCATATTGAGAGGGAAATTAAAAAAAGGGCCAACATCAAGCAGAAACAAAGATGCATAAACTTCACTACTATCTGGTACAAAACAAAGAGTGCTACATGGCAACATAGGAAAAAAAACAAGCAACAATGCATTCTTCGTAACAAAACCCTGCCCTACCCCCTTCAATAAATACGAGAGAAAAATTATTGGTGTTCTGCAAAATTCTGTATAGTCTAAAAACGTTTTACCACATCCTCCAAAGTTTCAACCAAGGAAAACAATCCAGAATATTTTGGGCAATATTTCAAGTAGACAGAAGCATTTCAAGATTAAGGATATACTCAGTGTTCCACTGAACAAGTCATGAGAGAAAATGCTTGTTTGGATGAGCACATAAAGAGGCTGGACATTTAAAAATATGATAGTATATTTCAAAACTCACCACAGAGAATTCCCAAACCAAGACAAAACATCAAAGTGTATCCGAAGTAGAAGCTGGTCTGGAAGAACCCTGACATCTTGGTTTTCACATGGTAGTAGTATACGGAGTACAAATACACATACACAGCAGTTGATGCAGCAGAGAAAAATGATGTCCACTGCCAGTGATAGTTCTCAGCATTTAGCAAGAAATATGTTCCCACAATTGTCACACATACGGTTACAATAATGAGAATCAGGAAGACCAGCAGCATAAAACCATAGACATAATAAACCTGCAAAATACAAAGGTTTATTGTGTCTGAAATTACTAGAATATGGACATAATTTCCAACTCATAGAAGAGAAATAAAGACTACGTTCTAGTAGTCATCAGTACATAAAAAAAGAAAATGAAATTTTCTTTATTTCCTGTTTGTATAGCATATAAGAAAGAGGTTGCCCCCTATATTTTCCTGCTTTTTTTTTCAGATGGCACAAATTCTCACACACATTAAATATATTCTTTTAAATTAAGGCGGTCTCAATACAATCAAGACATAGGTACATATGAACCTAGCGTTATGGAGAAAGAGCAACTCCTATATGTTATGAACCAACATACATCCACATCATTTAACTCCCAGAACCAGGCAAATTATTAACCAAAAAAATTTGGTATAAAGAATTGCAAACGTGATTTTAATTCACCATCAAACAATTAAAACCTAGGAAAAAGAATTTCACCTTGTAATTCCAAAAGGAAGTGAAGACAAAGTACATTTCAATAAATATGCTACCAAACGGCAGAAGTCCTCCCATCATAGAGACCACGGAGGGTGTAAGATACCATTTCTTCTCTGGAATTGGGCGAGGAATGGTCTTCACACGGCATGGATTATTTGGAGCACCACTCCAGTTTCTTCCAACAACTGTACCAAGAAGGGCCAGGGGGAACGAAATGAAAGCCCAAATTACGAAAACCACCACCATTGTACCAAAAGGAATAGCTGCTAGAGATCCATAAAATATAGCAATTGTGTTCAAGATGAAACCAATCCCAAAACACATAAATGGGAACAAAGATGCCGTAAGGATCGTTGACTTTATCCAATTTTTACCTGAAAAAAAAAAAACCACCCAACTTTTTATAAGGAAAGATCCACAAGTAGAGGGAATAAATGAAAGTGAGAATGGCTAAGGGAAAAAGCACATACCCCCATTACGTGAGTACATTCCACCACTCACATAACCAGAAATGAATGATGTAAAAGCATAACATAGTATAAAAGTAGTAACAATTGCTCCTCTCCTGAACCGAATAATCAGTTTATAAGACTATTAGTAGTCAAAAGGCTGAAAAACGAAATGCCAAAAACCAAATAACTGTGTTCCATAAAATAAACTACATATGAAGGGGCAGATATGATACTAAAGTCAATATTGATGATACTATACAAAAGAAAGGCTCAAAAATAGAAGTCATCATAAAGGAAGATCCCGTCAAGAGCTCCATGCATTTATGCTTGACCTTATATGCATAAAAGTGGTGTCTAAGAGAGGCAAAGGAATAAATATGTATGTTCACAGCTCTCAAAAATTTTGAATTCATACTAGCTTCTCAACATACCCGACATACAACGTTCCCACAATTGCCAATAAGATGACAAGGAGAACAAGCATCGCTAGTTGAGCACCTGTGCCAACAACAGCAGAAAGCAGAACCAAATTGCGAGGAGACCGGAAAACATCACCATGGACAAGTTTCCAACCAGACTCTTCACTCACATCCCTTTCCTGTGAATATAGGTGAAATACCAAGAAAAACACGACTTTTCAGATAACAGAGCTTTCCTTAAATAAGAGGAAAAAGAAAGGGTCCACGTATAATCACCAAAGTTTCCAGATCATCATCTTCCCGAGCATACTTTGCATAGTCATTTCTCAGAGTTCGCATCAAGATCATTGACACCAATCCAGTGAGGAAGATGACCATCATGAACGAATTGAAAACAGAGAACCAATGGATCTGCATATTGCAACATGTATATTGTTGGCGCCCTCAGATAATTAAAAGAAAACAGAACAACCTAAAGAAAGACTTGTGAAGATAAATGAAACATTTTGTGGCAGAAGAAACAAGAAAGAATCTAATTTAAGAAAAAAAACTATCACCAATAATGGTTCTTACTTGGTGCTCAAAGAATGGATAGTCCAAATAAACATCAAAGCGACGGGCAAAAGTGACATTAGTTGGAATCCATTTGACAGAGTACGTCATGTCCAATAGTTTCCCTACTTCCAGCTGTTTAGGACTCTCCTGAGTGAGATTGACATGAATAATCTGCATGATTGAAGTGTAGTCAATAATAAAAGCAGATTCCAAATATGGAATGGAAGTCATATATGTCAGGAACCACAAACCTGATCCTTATTGTATTTAATAACAATATTCTTATGCGTGTAGAGGACATGCTTGCCATTATCACTGTTCTTATCAGGATGCAGCTCGCCAATAAAGCCTGAAAAGTTAAAAGATAAATTCTTTAGTAACAAGCTATAAAAGGATTAGTAGCCCAGATAAAAGGAAAAGGTAGTACTGCATACCCCATAAAGGCAGGTCATCTGAACTTTCAGCATTGTGACAAGCAAAAGCATGGCAACAAGAAAAAGGCAAGGAAGAGAGAGTAAGTGCTCCAACAAAGTAAGCCATATAGACAAAATAATCCCTTAAACCCTGCAAACAGACACATGATACCAAGAAAAAGCACAAATGTATCCTCACTCTCCAGATACACTTGCATGATTACCGATGTAGATCTAGCTAGAATTATGCAACAACCCATAAGCATGCATCCAAGAAAGAATGTGAACTTGGTATGCTCTGTATTATTTTTGTAGTGCAAACAAGAACCTTTGTTTTCTTTGCATTAAACAAAAAAGAAAACCTACATGATTAGGTTATCAGTATATGAGAGCTTGATGACTGATAACAGTATTTATTTAGATATAGATAATGAAAAGGAGAAACCTTGTAGGCCAATTTTACCAAACAAAAGTACACATAAAAATCATTTTCATCTATTACATGAGTCAATGCAAGTAATGTAGCTGTAACTTATCCACACTCAGCATCTGTTTCTCCATAAACTTCCTTGTAATTCCCAACATGCATAGAAGATTTTATTATGTTCATTATGGACTGTGCTCTGCCCAGAGACATACATGGCATCAGATTTTTTGCCACCACAACTCCCAATGCACAAACAGAGCAACACCCTTCTGATGCTTTCAAATCCTGAGATTTTCTATTTATGCACACTTACTACATTTTTATAAAGAATGAAAAGCTAAACATACCCATGAAGAATTCAAACCAATAACTGTTCTCAATTGCATCCTTGAACTGTTTGACTTTTGCTTCATCAAGCTCCAGTTGGCAAATAGTACTTCTGTCCACATTCTCTGTTGAAGAATAAAGCAGGAAGAGCAGAAGATAGAACATAAAAGTCAAACACATGGAAAGTAATTCTTAAGAAATAACAGCAATCGAATCAAGAGTCTAACAATGAAAATAAAAGCATACTTTGGAACTTTATATCAATGTGGCTATCAATCAGTTCATTTCCACCAAGGACCTCACCAAGACCACCCCATTTGTGAGCAGGATTGGTACCCGGATGACAAAATGGAAGGCTGTAATAGTTATATGTTTCTTGTGGATTGTTGTATGGACCAACTTTATTTACCCATAAGGTAATTGGATCATCTTGTTGATACTGCACCGAAAAACAAGAGTTAATAAAAGTTATAGCATGACAAAAAAATTTACAGAAATCTAACAATATGCAAAAATAATAAATCTAAACATCAAACACACATTGGAAGAATGATTATAATTTTAAGTTCTCATTGAGAAGAAATATGATTTTAATACAACGAAATGCACAGGATAGGATGATGTAACACTGATCTCCAGAAGGATTGACATTCAAAATGATATTTTGTGAACATCTGTGAAGCCTAGACATCCAACAAAATCAAATCTATGAAATTAAAATAATCAGCTTAACAGTCACCAAAAGTAAAATATACTAACGAAGACAAGGCATTAAGACTATTTGCCAGGCAAATGATTACTAGCTGATAATTCATTTCAACAAGAGATAGATTGATAAGTCTGCTCAAAATTGCAGATCAAATTCATTGGTCAAGGTCCTGAATGTTTGTTGACTCAATATGAATCATCAGAAATTGTGTAAACAAACTTTCAATTTACTCTCCCAGAATATTCAAAAGATGTATGACCTTGTACCTACTTAAGAAAGCCCATAATGCAACCCAGGCATGAAGAGAGAGGGAGACACAAAAGGAAAAAAAAAAAAAAGAGACTTCCATTATTGATAATATTCTTTAGCATCATTCCCAGGTGATGCATTTTACCAGCAATCATAAAAGATTAACTAAGACAGCTTATTACTCGGCAAACACCCTCTTACAATGGCAAAGTGTAGGATATTAATAATGTATGCAAAGGCATCCTCAAGTTTCCATGCGTATGTATCCAACTCTTTCAAGCAGATCCAATCAAACCCATCAGATCCGATCAAAAACCAATGTTAAAAAGAATAGTGTCAAATTAATTCAAGAAAGAAAAAGTCAGAAAATGCTAAGATCTATATTAAATGCAAAGGAATGAAACTGGGAAAAATATCTCCATGCCAGCTTCATCACAATCTGACTTTCCTTAATTGTAACTTAACTGCCTAACCAAAAAGCGGAAATGATCCAACTCAAGCGAGCATACCAATCCATACAGTACATATATAGAAATGCATGTAAACAATTTCGACCGCTTCATAGATAATCTACATTACGAGACCATTCATCAGAGATCCACATCTTACACCTCATAATGGCAACGCAGTAACAAAAATTCTATACAAAAAAAATGCCCCATTTAACACGTAAATCACGAATTTGCACAAGTCAACGGCAACACTTAAATCTTAAAAAAAAAAAAGGTGTGCAGATCCGAGTCAAAATAGAGGAAGAACTACACGGAAAATCACAAGATCTAAAGCGTCACGGTTAGGGTTAGGCTTATGGTTGAGGTAAGAGGAAAAAAGAGAGATTACCTTGTGATCTGACTCGGAAGCGAAAGCGGGAGAGAGGAAGAGGAAAAGGAAGGCGAAAACAGAGAAGAATCGGACAGTGAAGAAGCCGGATGATGCCATGGCTATCGACCGACGATGCTCGGATCTGAAGTCCAGAGGCCGATTCGAAACACAACGCTGCCGAGTTCTCTCCCCTTTCTCTTTTCCTTTATACCTTGTTGAAGATTTGGGAGAGAAAGTTCATTTAACCACTTACATGAACCAGCTCTCAACAGCTCTTCTGCTTTCTAAATCGGCGACTTTTGGCTAACGCACTCTCTGTTTTCTTTTTCTTTGCGTTGAAATTTAAGGTTATTTCCAAAATGATGATTTAATCCCTCATTAATTAAATCGTGCTAGTGCTGTTATTGTTAGTGGTCTGACCGCCAAGGCGATCATGAGCATTGAAGTGGAAGATGGCCTTGGGACGGGCCGCATTAAATGCCTGGTATTCAGCCCAGGGATCTGCGCCCATCTGATGATTGGCTCGCTAACCATATAATTCTGTGCGGCCCAGCTTGCTTGGTTTTTACGCAACATGGCTCTGTTGTCGGTCCGCACATCAGAAACGCCTTAAAATTTTTTGAGAAGATTTTTCTTTTATTATAACTAGAATTTTGATAGTATAAATTTTTTTTGCTTGATAATGTTAATTATAGAAAAATCTTTCTTAAATTTATATTGATGAATTTGATGATAAATATTAGTGGAAATTTGTTTTAATAATTTTGGGAATTTTATTTTGTTTTCTCATTTTTAATAATTAATTGGTATAATTATTATGAATTGAAAGTATATAACTTCAATTTAGTACAATTAAAATTTGAGGATTTACTTTATTTTAGAAATTTTAAGTGTTTATTTGGGTATTATTCGTTTTTTTTTTAATTTCAAATGTATTTATGTATAGAAGAATTGTCTTAGTATTATGAGTCGAATAATATTAAATTAGTTAAAAATAATTAAGCAGTAAAATAAAATAATAACAGTCATGTAAAATCAAGGGCATTTATACTATATTATCAAATTTGTTACATGAAAGTTTAACAATAAGTTGTAATAGGAAGTTCAATAAATTATCTGAATTTATTTATTCCAAAAATGTAGAATATAAAGTATAATGTATACACCTGTGATATCATATGGAATAAAAATTTGCAACAATTAATTTGTCTCACTTTTTTTCACGTTACATTTTTTCTTATGTTGTTATTGAAATTATTATACGGATTTATAGCGTAAGGTGTAAATTTTAAAATAAAAAGTTTTATTATTTTTATCTCACATTACATATATATTTTTTTGATAGACACATTACATACTTTTATTATTCTTAATTTTGTAATATTTGCATCATTTAATTTGTAGAAATGTATAAATATTTTTAATAATATGACAAACAAAAATGTATATTATATTTATTATAAATCTTCTTTTTTGTTTTTGTATTTAGTGGTGAGGCATATGTAATAAAGTAACAACGTATTGGAATAAATTTTGAAAATTTACCTTTTTAAGTGGATTTTTAAAATGAAATTTTGTTACCAAAAAAAATGAAATTTGAAGTTAAATTTTCTCTCAATTCAAAATTTTTTGTCATAAAATAAATTTGATATTTAGAATTTTGAATACTGTGACTGAAATATCTCATTCAAACGTATCAGATTTTTTTTTTGCATAAAAATAATTGTATTGTTTTTGACATTATATATATAAATTAAATAAAACCCTTTCCAATGATGATCCAAAACTATTATTCTTAATATGTTTATACTCTGGATTTAGTTTTTTCACATAATAAAATTGAATAATTTATAAATTTTGACCTAATTGATTTCAATTTTTATAACTAAACGTGACATATTAATATTCGTACTTTAATTAATCATCCAGTAATGACTTTATAAATTTCATTATAGTTGGTACTAAAATGTTTTGTTCTTTTAATAACCAGTAAGTTCAGGTAAGGTTATTATAGATCATATTTGATCAAGTCTAATTTATACAAATATGCAATCTTAATTAAATTTTACATATAAAAAACTAGTGCTCATTTTATTTTTTTATAATATAAATCAGTTATCATTTTTAAATATATATTTATGCATATATGCCTTTTGGGGATATTTAGGTTGCGTAATTTACATCCAATTCAAAAGAAATATAGCATTTTAAAATTTACGCAATAATATAAAAAAATTTATAATTATTCAATACACTAGACTTGTTCAAAAGTCATCATATCCATACAAATTCGAAAGTTCATTCATTTTTTTTTTTGCGAATCTGGATAAAAATATTAAGCCCGTTAAATGAATTTGAGTTTGAAATTTTAGGCCTGTTAAAAATGGATCTGGCTTGTGTGCACCATTTCAAGCCCAAGCCCAACCTGACCCATTTTACTATAGTTTTTTATGGATAATTATTCTATAAACTGTCAGTGAAATATTTTTATTCTACAATCGGTGTTAAGATCGTGACACGTGTCCTATGAAAATATTAAAAAATAAAAAATAAATAAAATAAGACATGTATCACGATCCTAACACCACTTGTGGAAGAAAAATATTCCACTAACAGTGTATAGAATAATTATCTATTTTTATATTAATATATTTTAAATTATTTTGTTTTCTTTTTGCAATTTATTTTGAGTTTGTATTTTTTATAATTTAATTTAAATTTTCATGTTTGTTGTAACATTTTTGTAAAAATTTATTCAAACTAATTGTGTTATACTTATTAAATATTATATATTTATATGTTTTAATATTTTTATATTTTATTATAATTTTAAAAAATTTAATAACATTTGGGTAGCTTAGACTTATACAATATATGTAAAAACGGATTTTGATAAAAAAATTAGGCCCGAAAAACAGATCGAATCGAGCTTGGGCTCATGTTCACTTCTTTAAATACATTGTCTAAGTCTCGCCTGGCCTATGAATAAGTCTAAAATACACGGTTAATGAAGTTTTTTTCGCAAGCAATGTTAGAATGATAATATATATCTTGTTTTATTTATTTTTATTTTCTTAAAGTTTTTTAAAGTATATGTGTCATCATTCTTATACCTCTTATAAAATAAAAAGACTCTACTGTTGGTATATTAAATATTAATCCTAAACAACCATGGTTTTGATTTATGAGACTTTAAAATTTAAGTAATTGTTTATATTTTATTTTTCAAAATACACTGCACTAGAAAAACGAGGATCGTCATATGTTGGAATATGTTATTTGAATTTTTTAATCATTTAGACGATTTAGGTTTATTTTAATTTTAAATTAAAATTTTAATTAAGACATAAAACTTGATATGTCTACTTCAATGGTATAAATTATAAACATTAAACAACAAAGTATTTCATCATTCCATTATAGTCCTATTCCTATCAAAACGGTTTAATCTTAAGTCATCTACTCAATTTTAAATCAAATATTTATAATTAAATCGAATCAACTCAAATCCCATTGAAATCTTTTTTTTTCAATACCACTGTTTGAAATGATGTATTTAGGTCATGTTTGGTATGTAGGATGATGGATAGGATAAGATAATAATCATCCTATTTTATATTTGGTGCACACATTAAGGGGAGAATTAGATTGCAATGAGGATTAGTATCCTCTTAGTATAGGATAATTCAATCATCTCCAAAAGGTAAGAATTATTTCTAATCCCATGGGATTAGAAATAAATACTCATATTTTATTCATTTCATTTTTAAAATTTATATTTAAAAATTAACTTAAACATTTAATAAAATAATAAAGATATTTGTTTAATTAATTAATTAATCCAAAATTTTTCCTTCTTTTCATTTTTTCCTTCTTTTTATTTCTTGTTTTTATTCAAGAAAAACAATAATTTTGATAAAATAATATTTTCTTGAACAAAATTTTTTAAAATTATTTTTGGGAAATAATTAAAAATTTTAAAATATTTTTTTAAAATATTTCATAAAAATTATTATGAAATATATTTTTTAAACAATTTTTTCTTATGTTTAAATTTTTTTTTCTTTTTTACTGTCAAAAAAAAGAAAGAAAAATATATATTAACCATAAAATTATTTGAAATTATATATATTTTTAATTTATAACATTTAAATTATTAAATTTAACTCGTATTTTAACTTTTTCTTTTGTTTTCTATATTTTCTTCTAATTGATAAAAAAAGAAGATAAAGAAACCATAAAAATAAAAAAAATATTTAATAATTGTCTTTTGGAAAAGTTAATGTAATTAAAAAAATAAACTTATTTCCTAGAAAAACTCAATTTTCTAAAAATAAATATATTTAATTTACAACAAAAAAATATTTTAAATTTAAATCATATAAAAGAAATAAAAACAAAAAGGAAAGGAAAGGAAATGAAAGAAAAAAAGTGAAAAAGTACAAAAAAAATTTTAAAAAAAATTCATTTTTTAAAAAAATAATTATTTTGAAAACGTAACATAAATTTTTAAATGTAATTTTTTATTCAAAATCATCTAATAAATTTGACTATTAATTAGAATATTATAAATAATTTTTAATTTTTTATCTATATTTATAACAAAAAAATTATAAATTTAAAATTATGTTACTTTCATTTTATACTACTTTTAATTTTACACATATCAAATATGGTAAAAGAAATTAAATATAATCATATCCTAATCTTAATCTTTGTATGCACTAAACATAAAATAGGATAATATAATCTAATATTATCTTATCTATAATACTTATCTTATTTGCTAAACATGACCAAAGTTTAAAATATAAAATTTATCATCATTTCCTTGAATTTGTGCACTAAAAAAGTATGCCTAGCATTGAATTTTAAAATCATACTAATCTAGTTTAATATTTAATTAATGAAACACGTTGAAACTTGAAATAAAATTTTGTCGTTGTCGCATTTATAAACGTCGTTTTTGATGTGGCCTTGATACCAAAACAAATGCATGCCCCAAGTGCACCCTCATCAAATGCTATGGCAACCACCTTCAGAGTCATTATCAAGAAAAGAAAGAGATTGGGCGTTCCGTCGTATACACTCAAAGCCAAACGCAATGTACATCCAAGTGTTATTTATTTGTATTTTTGGAATCTCTACCAAACGAATCTTTACATTTCCATATAAACAAATAGAATCATTTTCGTTAACCAAAAAAAAAAAATAGAATCATTTTCTTTATGAGATTTTCATTTTGATTTTTAATATAATCAAAAAGTTACAAATTCAGTCTCTTGAAAATTATATCTTTTATTTTGTGTAAATCACATGTATTCTCATCCTTTTTAACAGTTTGAGACTAATTCTATTTGGGATTTAGTCACAGTTAAAGCTCTTTACCCTCCCCAAAGGTGTGTTTAGTAGAGATCGAACCCGAGAGCTCTTTCTACAAACTCAGCCTGCGTTGCCAACTGAGCTTATATCTTTTTTACCTAACTTAAGGGTCATTTAGCATCGTTTTTGTTTTCTATTTTATGTTTTTATTTTCAGTTTTTTAAAACAACAGCAAAAAACATGTTTGGCAGTATGTTTCTGTTTTCAGAAAACGGAAACAAAAAACAAAAATTTTCAAAATTATTGGAGACAAGAATTTCATATTTTCATTGTTTTCGGAAATATGTTTTCATTTTTAGTACTATTCATAAGTAAGTGAACAAAGTTTATATATTAATATAATGTTAATATTTTTCATAATAAAAATAAAAAATAAAATAAATTAATTTTTTAAAATAAAATAATATGAAATTTTAATATAAAATATTATTTAATTATAAATAAAAATTTAAAATTAATATATTTATTTTAATATAGAAAAATTGAAAATGTAAAAAGCAATTAAATATATATTATATTGAAATATAATATTATAATATTATTTAATTTAAATTTATATACTAATTTATTTAATATATTATATTTTAAATAATATCATTCATTGTAATTTTGATATATTAATAAATAATATTATTGCTAAGTACTATTATCTGATATAATTAATTATTATTTTACTAAACAATATTATTATTTAATATTATATTCTTTCAATTAAATTTAAAATATATCACTACTACTATTAAATAATTCAATATTATTAAATAAGTGAATATCAAACATTAAATAATATTATTTATATTAAATATAATAATTAAAATAATTACATAATTTATTATAAATTAATTAGTAAATATTTTATTAATAATTTAATATTATTACAATTAAATCAAATGATATTATTAATATAATTTATAATTATTAATTTATATTATTATTTAATATATAATTTTAGAATTTTACTAATCTCAATTATTATCTAATAAAAAGTAATATTAAAAAATGATTAAATATTATTTTTAATTGAATTATTTTATTTAATATTATATTTATTTATAATATTATTTAAATTATATTTAATTATTATATCATTAAATGAAAATATTTAATATTAGTATTAAATAGTGTAAAATAATATTATATAATATTATGTACATATTATTATTTAATAAATATATTATTTTTATTTTAAAAATTTTATTTTGTGAATTGAATTATTATATTTGAATCAAATTAAATCTTTGTTTTCAAAACATAACAGTATAACTAAATATGTTTTCTATTTTCTGAATTTGAAAATAAAACAAAACAAAAACAAAATTTTCAAAAACAGAGAACAGAAAACAAAAAACAAAAAATGATTCCAAAGAATCCCTTAATTATAAAAGTTCATTTTTATACACCGATAGTGAAAATTTTAATTTTATAACACAAGTAAGATTAAAAGATTATAACAATCCCAAAAAAAATTAATTTTTTAAAATTAATATATTTTAAGAGATTTGCATCATCTGGCTAGCCCACTAGTAGACTCTAAAAACTCTATTGACGGTATATGATATAATTTCTCTAATAATAATTGGAAAATCTTTAATTCATAATAGATAGATAAATTTTGTTTTGAATATTTAACTTAAATCAATTTGATATTAATTGGATTATTATTATTATTATTATTATTATTATTATTATTATTATTATTATTATTATTATTAGTAGTAGTAGTAGTAGTAGTAGTAGTAATAGTTGGAATCCCATTGATGCCAATGAGCACTAACTACAAATAATTAAAATATTATTTTTTATGTAAACCACAAATATCATCATTTGTTTTAATGCTTAATAGCTAAATAAGCCCTCAATCTTTAGGTCAAAATGGAATTCAGCCCTCAACGTTTTATCGCATGACATTCAGTCCATAAACTTTTTATTTCGGTGGAAATAAACCCTTAACCTTTTTAAAATCATGCAATTAAGTCCAAATCTGTTAAATGACACTAACTGCCGTTAGTATA
This sequence comes from Heritiera littoralis, assembly GCA_031772115.1. NCBI lineage: Eukaryota > Viridiplantae > Streptophyta > Magnoliopsida > Malvales > Malvaceae > Heritiera > Heritiera littoralis. The sequence goes on from JAPDPK010000207.1 coordinate 14,529, forward strand.
TCTAACGTGAAAGCTGACATGGATAGCTTAGTTGGCTGCCACGTGGCATGCCACATGTGCAATACTAACGGCAGTTAATGTCATTTAACATATTTGGATTTAATTGCATAATTTTTAAATGTTGAGGGTTTATTTTCACTAAAATAAAAGTTTATGGACTGAATTTCAAGCGATAAAACGTTGAGGGCTAAATTTCATTTTGGGCTAAAGGTTGAGAGCTTATTTAGCTATTAAGTCTTTGTTTTAACAATCTGAGACTAATCCTATTCGAGGTTTCGTCATAGTTAAGACTCTTCACCCCTATCCAAATGTGTGTTTAATGGAAAATGAATCCAATAACTCTTTCCACAAACTCAGTCTGTAGTGCTAATTGAGCCACAACCCATGGGTAAAATATTATTTTTTATTTTTACACCTAATATTATTTTCATAAAATTCAATAAAAGGCAATGCATTAATTAGATTTTTCTAAAAATGTCATTTTAACAACTGTCATTAATATTAATTAATATTATTAATTACAATTAAATAATATTAAATTTGTTGATAATTTATGCGAAATCAAATTCATGGATCGAATCATCAAAACTTTTGTTTAATGCTTGAGTTACCTATCAAAATTTGAATGTTTGTCTAGAAATTGAGCCAGTTTGGACAAAAATATTAGGCTCATTAAATGAGTATGAACTTAAAAATAAAATCCAATAAAAAAATAGGTCAGACTTAGTTTCACAATTTCAAATACAAGCTTAGCCGACAATATAATTATAAATTTTTACTATTTTTTTATCCTATGCATTTTTAATTAATTTTGATTTTAATTTGAGTTTGTGTTTTTTTATATTTTAAACTAAATTTTTTATGCTTTTATAATATCTTTGTAATAATTTATTTTAACTCACTATATTATACTTATTAATCATTATATATTTTATATTTTATTATATTTTTTAACTAATAATATTTGAGCGAGTTTGTACGAATTAAAACTTATTCATTGAATCATTGTATGTAAAAAAAAATATTTAGAAAAAAAATTTAGGTGCAAAAAGTGGAATTGAATCGTGTTTGGGTTTATTTATCAATACCTTAATACACTAACTTAACTCGGCCAAGATCTCGATCTAACCTAACCTATGAATACCTCTATTCAAAACTCAAATAAATTGATATTGGAAAAACTATTTAATGCAAATAGTCTCTCGATCTAATAGTTAATAATGAATTGTGACATAATGTAAGTTTTGATTTAAATTCAAATACTTTTATACCTAGTTATTTAATATTTTCTTTATAAAAAATTTATTTGATATATTTTTGATAAAATTTTTAAATTTTTAAATCCAAATTTCATAATATGACACACATATTTCAATTATATTAAAAATAATTAAAAATATTATTATAAAAAATATTAAAATTGTTTTGGTGCATTGGAAGAAACGGGACAGTGTTTGAACTTTGATGTCGAGTCATGCCTCGTGAGGTTAGGTTCAATGCCATGGTCGACACATTGTTGAAACGGTTATTAATGGAAAAGGAAACAACGGCGAAGGACGCAAGTGCGCATGTGCCCCACGCGTGGGCTGCTCTTTTGTTTTAACCCAGTTGTTATCTGACTTATCTGAATCTCCCGCTTGCATGTCCCATCAATGCTGCTTCATTTGTTTTATGCCAGCGATTTCCGGGAACGATACTTTTTTCTCACGCGCAGATGTGGACTTTCATTCACGCTCTCGGAGGAGAGATAATCAAGTAGGTTGTGGACAAGTAAAAAAATGGTGTGGACCCTTTGGAGCCTTCCATTTGTCGGTGAACGCGATAATTGAACTTAGACGAAAGGGAAACAATTATAATGGAAGTTTTCTTTTGTAAATTTTAGTATCAAATTAATATTTAAATTATTTCAATTAAACTTTATAAGAAATTTGAAAGTAATATTGAAAAAAATCATATAAAATAGAAGTTCATGTCGGTATATAATCTTTATAGTCAAATCAAGTAACGTAATTATTTTACTATAAAAAACTATTTACTGCATATCATTGTCTATAATTAAATTTTTGAATATATGTTTGAAAAATTTATTAATAATTTTGATAATAAATTATTGATTTTTTAAATAATATAATTATGTGACATGACTTAAATAGAATAAATCTATATTAATACAAAACAATCTTTTTATACATTTTTTTAGTAAAATTGAATTATTGTCTCAGGAAAACTTGTCCATAAGGATATTAAGTTTTAGTACTTTTAATTTAATCACTTGTTTTAAAGATGTAAAATGTTGAATTGGAATGAATAGTGATTATAATATCTAAAAACAGGGGATAAAAATTCAAATCGAATATAATACCAATTAAAATTGGAGTTCATGTTATGATATAGTAAGTAAATATTTATTATACACAATATTTAGCATTTCTTATAAGCAATTAATCAAAAACTGTGGATATCAGATTTAATATAATTAGTTTTTAAAACTTATTTAAGATGAGTTTTTAATAGTTTTAAAGTTTGCACCTCGTTCTCCTATTCGTAGACTTTTTTTTTAATTTAAACTAACAAAAAAATTTTAAATTGACAAATATTCACATTACTAAATGGTTGAGATATATTGAATCCACTAAAAAAGATTTATTTAGTAAATATATGTCATCAAAATTGCTATAAAGAAGTTAACAGGGCTTTATTTTAATGGTAAGAAGGAAATTGAAGTTTTAAGTCTCAAAATTTAATTTAATTATTTGTATAAATTTTACCAATTATATATTCATTTATTTGATTATAATTATAAATTATAATATTGTATTTAAAATGATATTTATGGAAAAAACTGTAATTAATTATCATAAATGTCAAGAATTATAATTGATAGTATCATGCCATATCTTAAAACAATTATTTCATAAACTCGTTTTCTATCTTACCTAAAATAAGAAAAAATATGATATAAATCTTATAAAAAAATGTGTTTGGTTTAAGAAAATAAAACAAATATTTTTTTATTTTTATTTTGATAGAAAATAAAAAATGCATAAAGGAATATAATATGAAAATTTTACAAGACATTCCCAAAGTATTGGCCATTTGATACTTCAATAATCAATAGCCAAAATTTATTATTGTCACAAACAACTTTTTGATCTAGTAGTTAACGATGAGATGTGACATATTATAAGTCTTAAGTTTAGATTCAAACATCTTCATCCTTAATTATTTAATTTTTTTATAACAAAAAATATCATCTATTTTTTTGAGTAGTACATTTTCATTAGAAGTTACAATCACAATCAACATATTACATTCCATGAGCAAGTAATTATGAAAATCACATTACTCAAATTAGATAAACTAGTAAATAACAATAATAAACTAAACAAACTAGTAAATAACTAAACTAACTCAAGCTCACACTTGTGAGACTCGAACATGAGACCTCAAAGTCTCAGGACCTTCTCGTTGTCACTAAGTCAAGGTCTTATTGACAAAAAATATCATCTTTTTTTGATTCATATAAAATACAAAAAAAATTAATTAAGCATTAAATCTAATTCCTCGTAAAAAAGAATAACAATCAGCAAACTAAACATTAGATATCATCATCTTCTCACGACCATCGACTTAATCAAACAGAATCATAACCGAATCACGAGGAGACCTCACGATAGCTCTGCTAGGGTCCCTCCGTATACTATCATAACTTTCAAAGTGGTTTGATTCTCTACGGAGAGACCCTAGCAAAGCTATCGTGAGGTCTCCTCGTGATTCGGTTATGATTCTGTTTGATTAAGTCGATGGTCGTGAGAAGATGATGATATCTAATGTTTAGTTTGCTGATTGTTATTCTTTTTTACGAGGAATTAGATTTAAAGTTTAATTATTTATTTTTTTTGTATTTTATATGAATAAAAAAATGGTATTTTTTGTCAATGAGATATTGGCTTAGTGATAAAAAAGAGGTCATAAGACTTTGAAGTCTCAAGTTTGAATCTTATCAAATGTGAATTTGGAATAATCTAATTATTTACTAATTTGTTATTGTTATTTTTTTATTCATATAAAATACAAAAAAATAATTAATTAAACCTTAAATCTAATTTTTTGTAAAAAAGAATAATAATCAGTAAGCTAAACATTAGGGGGCCATTTGGTTCAGGGAATTTAAGATTACTGGGAATATTAAATTACCGGAATATTATTTTACTTAACGAATTACTGGGAATATTAGATTCCTGTGTTTGGTTGGATTGGTGGGAATATAAGATTTCTGTGTTTGGTTAAAGGAAAGTAAGAAGGTAAAATTATTTATTTTACTATAATACCCTCCATATTATTAGTTGATGTAGAGTGAATAATACTTGAGATAAATTATATTTAAATTAATTACTTATTTATTTATTTATTTAATATACTTATTTATTTATTTATTTTGCCCCATTTTTATAAGGTTTTTGTTATGTAAATTATTTTGATATAACAAACTATTACTATATTAAATTGATTTTGATTAATCAAAAATCATAGGATCCATCTTATTATTGGTCCATTTGATTTTAAATTCATTTTTCTCTTCATCAAAATAAGAAAAAAACATGGTTGTAATATTAGATAGATTTAGGGGTAAAATGGAAACAAAATATAATTATTGGAGGGTAAAATTGATAAAAAAGTTAAATTCCTCCCAGAAAAAAAATATCTCAGGGAGAGGAGGGAATTTTTTTCTCAAATTTGACACTGTTTAGTACTGTTTTGACACTGTTAGTAAAAAAAATACCCCCCAAAATCCGATTCCTCCAACCAAACGTGGGAATCATTTGACGAAAAAAAATTCTCCAGGTAAAAAAAAATTCTCCCAACCAAACAGCACCTAAATATAACATCATCTTCGCACAACCATCGATTTAATCAAATAGAATCATAGCCCAATCACGAGGAGACGTCACGATTAGCTCAGCTAGGGTCCCTCCATAGAGAATCAAACCGCTTTTGTAGAAGAAAGGGGTAGTGTGAGATATTCCTTCTAAATTATCCTCACGCACCCTCTCTCTCTTCTTCTACCAAGTTCTCTCTCTCTCTCTCTCTTCCAAAACCAATTAATTAAAAAAAAGAAAAACCTTATTTAGAGTAAAAAGATTCTTTCTCTTCACAAAAGCACTGATTTTGCTTTCTTAAGATTTTAAAATTCGATATTCTTTACTTTCCTTCAAGTCTCTCCGATCTCCACATCCACTTCCACCGCTGCTGATTTCCGATTTATAATGTGTTGCAAGTAAATTGATACGTGCTTTGATCTGTGAATACTTGAGTTAGGGTTTTTGATTTATCTGATTTATTGTTAAGAAAAAGAAAAGATGGAAAAGTACGAGCTGGTGAAAGACATAGGATCTGGGAACTTTGGGGTGGCGAGGCTGATGCGTAACAAAGAAACCAAAGAACTTGTCGCCATGAAGTACATCGACCGTGGCCAAAAGGTTCCCTTCTTATTTTATTTTCCTTTTTTTAAATGTTTTTATTTGATTTTATTTATATGATGCGTTTTAATGTTCAATCTATGTATTATGCATGCATGTTTGGTGTTTATGCAGGATTTTTTTTTTCAGATAGAAAATTAGTTCTTATTTTAAACGAAATCATTGTTGGTAGTTTCTTCAAGATGTAAATTTGCAGCTGAAGTGAATGTTTTATTATTATTATTATTATTTAAAGAAAAATGGAAATTTCTTGCATTTTATCTTCTGACAGATTGATGAGAACGTCGCAAGAGAGATTATAAATCATAGATCGCTTCGTCATCCAAATATAATTCGGTTCAAAGAGGTATTACAAGTTTATCCTCTTAGTTTTTTGGTTGCTTTTATGTTAATGTTCTTGAATTAACTTCTTATTTTCTTTTTAATTTGCAGGTGGTTTTGACTCCTACACATCTTGCAATTGTGATGGAGTATGCAGCTGGTGGTGAACTCTTTGAGCGAATTTGCAACGCGGGAAGATTCAGCGAAGACGAGGTTAGCCTAGATTTCAAAACTTTTGGTTTCTAAATGGATGCCCATCTGTTAAAGGGGAGGGTTGGATTGGTAATTTTTAGTTTGAATTCCTTACCTTGAAGTTGGCTACATATATTATGTTCCCTTCCCATCTCGATTGATATAGAAAACATTGTGAGATGAAACGCCTCCATCTTATCGACTAAATGATCCAGCATTACTTTCTAAGTGAGAGACGGGCTGCTTGGTGTTTTTGAACTTTCCACTAATCATGTTCTGTCTAATTTTTTATGTTTTCAGGCCAGATATTTTTTCCAGCAGCTGATCTCAGGAGTTAGCTACTGTCACTCCATGGTAACAAAGATTTAACATTTCTATCTATTACCAGAAGTTACAATGGTCTGTTTTTGCAAGCTTCTCATATTTTGCCTCCTTTGGTCTTCAGCAAATATGCCATCGAGATTTGAAGTTAGAGAACACCTTGTTGGATGGGAGCCCTGCTCCTCGTCTGAAAATCTGTGATTTTGGTTATTCAAAGGTAAAACTGAAAATAGAATTATTACTGTAAGCATAATCAAATGCATATGGAAATTGTAGCTGTTTAAGATGCTTCCTTCTTCCCCCTTTTGTAGTCATCTCTGCTGCATTCAAGGCCCAAGTCAACAGTTGGAACTCCAGCATATATTGCGCCAGAAGTTCTTTCTCGGCGAGAATACGATGGCAAGGTAATTTAATCTTTGTCTAGTTTGTTCAAATATTGTTGATAGCTGCTTGTTTATTAGACTTGGTTATTTTAATTACGGTTATGTGCTTTTGCTAATTGGTTGTGTGTTAGAGTAGTTGATGCATATACTTACTTTTGTAAATATCAGCTGATATAACATGGTCCCATGTTAAGAGTTTATGAGGGTGATTATATACTTGGTAAAAGATCAGTTGCCAGAATATTTATCAATTAATTGTAAATCTGCAAATAGTACATTATTACAGCTAGTGCCTCTTTATTATGAACTTTTCGTTTTAGACCTTGAAAGCATGTGAGATATTTGGCAAAGAGAAACTGTGATCTCAGTTTTAGTAAGTCTTTCCAAAACAGAGATAGAAAGTTTTTCAATTTGCTGTTTCTGATTAATTTAAGGACTACATATGTTTTCTCAGATGGCAGATGTATGGTCATGTGGAGTGACTCTTTACGTGATGTTGGTTGGTGCATACCCATTCGAGGACCAAGAGGATCCGAGGAATTTTAGAAAAACCATTAGTGTAAGCCATTTCCTTCTGGCCATCACTTTTTTTCTTCCTATCCTTGATGGGTTAGTCATTTAATTTCTTTATGATTTCTTATGTTCTTTATCTGTTGCAGAGAATAATGTCAGTTCAGTACAAAATCCCTGATTATGTTCACATATCTCAAGATTGCAGACATCTCCTTTCTCGCATATTTGTTGCTAGTTCCTCCAGGGTATGTACTGCTGTTACTTAACTTGTTCAAGATATGAATAAATGCTTGTTCTCCCATAATTTCTGTTTCTAAATTGGTGAGTATTGGCATTATAGGGGTCATATATATATGTGATAGATCGATAGAGGTGTGTGTGTCTTTTTCCCATCATTTCTTTCTTGTGCTTTTACTGTCTGCTACTTGTGCATTGAAAGATAAGTTTTGGAATTACATTTGATCATAATCGTAATGAGATGTCACTTGTCCATCAGTAAAGAAGGATAAAGTATAAGAGACGGAGGTTCTTATTTTTCTGCCTACGAAGTGGTGGGTTATGTAAACAAGAGAGCCATCCCATTTTTAAATAGCTATTCTTGGAGTAGCTGTCTGTAATTACCTTTCATCCATCCATCATCCTTGATAATCTTTCTTTTTGCCGCCCTCTTCTCTTTCGGACTCATTCTGTTTGTGTTTTTACAGAGGATCACTATCAAAGATATCAAGAGCCATCCTTGGTTTCTGAAGAACTTGCCCAGGGAACTGACAGAGGCAGCTCAAGCTGCCTACTACAGGAAAGAAAACCCAACTTTCTCCCTTCAATCTGTTGAAGAAATCATGAAAATAGTTGAAGAGGCTAAAGCTGCTCCTCCGGTATCACGGTCTATTGGAGGCTTTGGCTGGGGTGTAGAGGAAGATGGGGATGCGAGGGAAGAAGATACCGAGCAAGAAGATGAAGAAGAAGATGAGTACGATAAGACGGTAAAGGAGGTACATGCCAGTGGAGAAATTCACATCTCTTAAAAGCAGTACATGCTTTGCAGTCGATTTGGATTTTTGCCTTTGCCTTTAGTGCTTGTATTTATATGCTGTCAGTTTCTACCTAGGACCTGGTGTTGAATAAAAAATCTGTAAAATAGTATGTCTTGGGCAAGAAGTTGTGGCAGTCTTTAGCATGATTGTTTAGGGTGTGTTGCTACTGATTTTGAAAGTTGGAACTACTCGGATTTGAAGCTATCAGGTTGTTAAATTCTCATAAATTATGTGTTATTAATGGTCTAGTGAGACTTTTTAGAGTATGATGGAAGATATTCGCATCTTGTAAGTCGGTTTCTTTCCATCTTGTATGCTGGGAGGGATCACGCTTATATATTGACATACACAACCGATTCTCTTACTAAAGAAGTTCTGGAATCAGATGTCCTGCTGCTCCTTCTATTTCTCACGCTGCCCTATAGCTTGATTCATTCTCAAGTTATCATGACTCAGAGTATGCACTGGACGGAAAGAAAGCAGGAGCGATGCTTGTCGGTGATTCTCTAATTTCTATTAACTTCCCCTTACCTTTTTCTTTCTGCACTGTGGTCGATCTTCCTTTGGTAGCCTCGCCCTCTTGACTTTCACCTTTGAATAAACTATTTCCTTCAGCTTTACAGTTTGCATCATCCTTGCCAGCCAACGTAAGGAAACACCCTGAATGATCTGGTCATCTGGCATATAAACAAAGATGATTCCTTTCCTTCGTTCACCCAGGAGGCTGAAACCAAAAAGATTCTTTTATGAATATTATAATATCAGCGGAATCAAATACAGAAACTTGTCCACGTTACAACATCATTTCCTTAGTAGAACTAACATACATAATCAGATTCTTTTATGACGATTACAAAAAATGAGTGATGCCAAGGTGATCGGTATTTAGTTTTTGTGTATCTCATCTTTAGCAAGCTAGCCTATCGGAATCAGATCATATTTTTGTCAGTATACCATCAACGTTTGATTCTGATAGTATTGCATGCAACTTCTTTGTTTCGGTAACTATACATTCCCGATCAAAAAGAGCCGAAACAACAGCTACACCTTTCAGATTTGGGCTACCGATTTCCATCACAGCACGTGCATTTGACACACCGATTCCACCAATGGCCACCACAGGTAACTTAGAAGCCACGCAAACGGTTTTCAGCCCATCCAAACCAACAGTGATGTTGTTTTCCTTGGTGTTGGTAGGATATACGCCTCCACACCCGATGTAATCAGCACCATCAACCCATGCTTGATGGGCTTGTTCTGGTGTCTTGCAAGAGACGCCTATAGTCTTTTCTGGACCAAGAAGAGCACGAGCGATGCGAACAGGCATGTCTGACTGGCCAACATGCACCCCATCAGCATCACAAGCAATGGCAATGTCAAGACGGTCATTAATCAGCAGAGGAACTCCCCGTGAATGGCAAATTTTAAGACACGCTTTGGCAGATTCCAGAAATTCCTTTGTTTCAGCATCCTTCTCTCTGCAAAAGCAAGTGAAAATATTTTCATCACAAACAAAAAGTTTTGTAGAATCAGTTCCTATAATGTTCAGGTCAAGCAAAGAGATAATACATACATGGTGTAGGTCATGATAATTGAAGAAACAATACAGCAGAAACCTACCTTAATTGGACAATGGTAGCGCCTCCTTCTATGGCAGCTTTAACAGCATCGGTGATAGATCGGCCCCACCTTTTGTTCATCCTTGAATCTGTAACAGCATACAGAAACAAATCACCCGGATTAAATGGCTGCAGCCTATGACAATCTTGAGAATGACTCTTAAGCCTCAAAAGATGATCAAAGGGGCCTTGAGGCCCATTTCCAATAAAAATCTCTTTGCTGTAATCCAAGGCAGTTTCAATGAAGTGTTTTGCTACCTACAAAAAGACAGAAGAATAAGAATAAGAGAGAGATACCTTCCAAACAATAAGGCCATATACCTGGAAATAAAGGAAATGAGCCACAGCATAGAAGTAATTACCTTAACGGCTGAGAGCACTGGATAGCCTTTTGCTAATTCTGCTGCTATACATGACGCCAAACTGCAACCAGTACCATGAGTGTTACGAGTTTTTATACGGGGTGAACGCAGCTCATAGAAGTTATGACCTATAAAAGTCAAATTTAAAAGTTTAGTTAGCTATCAAAACCCCTAGGTTCATTCACAAAATCATAAGAAAAAAAAAACCTGAGGCACACCATAGCAAAGGGTGGAAACAGTTAGCTTGAGAAACACAAAATTTAAGCCTACCATCATATAGAATATCAATGGCATCTGATGAGTCAGGGAGGTCACCACCCTTGACAAGTACATTCCTGAAAAAAAAAATATCAGAACATAAATTAAAAACTTACCTGTCAGCTTTGGAATAAAACTTTGACCTACCAGACATGAAGTTTATAGGTTGAATGCAAGATCTTTCATTTAATTAATATGAAACCGGAAATTCCATGCCTTGATGTTCAGAGCTTATGCCTAAGCTAATAGGGAATAAAATGCCTTCCCCGAGTCTTTCTACTTCAAAAAGCTAAAAATACTGTAATCTTAGCTATTCATAGAACACTTGTCATGGAACAGAATCTGCTTGGCAGAAACAACATGACACCACAGACAAGAAAAGCTATTACATGAGTTTGAGAAAGGAAACTGATGGCAGCAAACAGATATAGAATTTATAATTACAGATCAGAAGAAAGAAAGAAAAATCAAAGAAATATTTTCTACTAACTTTGGGCCCATATTATACAACAATCTTGCAGCAGATCGCATGTCATCCACTGTTTCCAGTTGTATGCCACCAAGTAAAGCAGATGCCTCTTTTAAATTTGGGGTTATTATGTCAGCCATTGGAAGAAGCTCCTCTCTGAAAGCATGAAACAGTCAATAAAAACTACTGGGAACAAACAACAGGTCATACTGGCACCTCAAATGAAATGAGTTGTGCATCAGCTGGAGAAAGAATTTACACGACAGTAGTGAAAAACTATGTGAGTGGGCCATATATATCACTGAATACTCGTAGAAAAAAGCTATAACATACTGAAATATGGAAAGAATGGAAGGACCAGCCAGCACATCGCCACTTGTAGATACCATGACAGGATCAACCACTAAAGCTGCCTTCAGTTACCAGAGAAAGTCAACTAAAAATTCACTAAATTTCAACTTGAAAATCACACTTCAAATTTTTAGTTCTGCTGCATACCTTGAACAGGAAACTGCCTGAGAGTCTTACAAAGAATCTCAACTATGTTGACAGAAGGTAGCATGCCTGTTTTCACCTAATAACATTTTAATGATAAGCTTAAGTTGAATTCTTTTGCAGTTAATACTTATAACTTGGAAGACCGTATTTTGAAAATAGTTATAGGCCCACTTGGCTATGAGTTGGTCATGACTAAGTACTTAAAGCTCATCGCAGTAACTAACTCTTACCACATCAACTTGCATATCAGAGAGCACAGACTTTAACTGCTCTTCAACGAAGTCCTGAGGCACATTACTTACTCCCTGACGATCAACAAGAGAATTAATTAACCAAAGACATAAGCAAGAAAGATTATCAACTTGAACCCTAAATTCAACCATAACAGCTAACTCTGGTATTCAATTTTTTTTTCTTTTGTAAAACAAACTTAGAGCAATTTTTCTATAGAAGAATGAATCTTTATCTATGTAATTATTTTCTTTCTTTTTCAGATTTTTAATTATAAAATAAAATCTTCAAGCAAGTGAAGCTAAATGGTTCATAATTCATCAAATAAAGAAAAACCCAATAATCAAACATCCAATTTGTTTCGAAGTATTGAAAAAAGCATACTAAAGAAGAGAAACCTGAACTCCAACAGTGTTCTGGGCGGTGACAGCAGTTATGACAGTAGAACAATAAACTCGACGTGCAGCACAAGCCTTAAGATCAGCCTGAATTCCAGCCCCAGCTCCCGAGTCAGAGCCAGCAACAGTCAAAACATGTGGGATTTTCATCTTCGAATCATCACTCACTGTTGGAGCACCCTTTTCCTGCATTGCTACAAATCCTCGCAACCGAGTAAAGCTCTCGGTTCTCGGAACAAAGGACGGTGAGTTTGAAAATCTTAAGTTGCTAGTATACCCATTTGCAGAAACTTTAGTAGGAATGAAAAGGAAACAATTCTGAGATCCAAAAAAAAAAAGATTCAGATTATTAGTATCATACTCTGCGATTCTTTTCTTCGACTGGTGCATAAATTACAAGTTAATCTAGCCAAGAGAAATTTCTAAGTTTCATTAGGAAGACTTGAATTATTAATATATGGAGTTTAGTGACCTGAAGAAAGAAAAAAAGATGGTTACTTTACCTTGACGGCGAACGCGGAAGGGGAGAGAAATGCAAAAGCGGCCATGTACAGAGCACAAAGCTATTTGTTTTTTTTTTTTTTTTTTATGAAAGAAAACAAATTTACAAGCTTTATTTCCCAAATAATGGGCCGGTCCAATCTCTTATATCAACTTTGCTTTTTCATCATTTTTGAAGTCCAATCTAAAATAAAGTTATTCGAAATTATTTACACCTAACCTGCCACTATAGGGTCCACGTACCGGATCGGTTTAGGCCCGAGTAGGGTTTTGGTAGAATATTAAAGAAATATTATAAGTATATATGTAGGTTTGAATTTGGTCGGTTTGATTTTTTATTTTTTATTTTTTTAATCTTGTATACAACAGATAAGTTCATTCTCATTCAAATTCACTCAAACATTACTAAATTTAAAAAAAAAAACTAAAAACTTAAAAAACAAATAAAAATTAAAAAGTATAATTCAAATAATTTTTTTTTAAAAAAAACCTTGAACCCTAATAAAAAGCTATATCAAAGTTTAAAAATAATATAACGTAAAATTAAATAACACAAAAAAATTAAAATAATAAAAAAATACATTTCTATTTTTCCAATAATTTTCTTACTTGATCTATATTCAAATTTTTAACTACAGAATGTAACATCACATTTTAATAAATATAAAATTAACTAAGTTGTGAAAGAAAATTATAAAAAATATTTATAACTTTTGGGACGGGTTGGAGTTTTAAACGGTGAGTTCAAGTCCGATTTGGTTTTTTATTATATCTTATTTAACATTTAATGAAATTAAAATTTTTATCCAACCTTACCGAAAATAAGAAACCTTCAAATCTAAATGAGTTGGTCAAATTATAAATAGGTCTACTTACCAAAAAGATAATAAAAATTATATTAAAAATTTAAAACTTCATAAATTTGATTAGAATACTCATCAGTTGACAAATATTTTTATTAAATATGTTTGTGAAAATTAATAATTTTCATAGCAATTAAATGAATGTGTGATATGATTTTATTTTTATTTATTGAATTTAAAATGTACTTAAAAATTAAATGTTTAAAAAGATGAGTTTTTTTTTTCTTAAAATGATGAGAATTTAAACTTTGAGATATAATATTGGCTTTTGTGTTTGATGTCATTTGGTTAAAAAAAATTTAATCGAATAAATTTCTATAATTTTATTACATCCAAATAAGCTATCTATCTTTAATTTACACGTATATAATTCATTAATCTTTAATTTGTATTCAAATAAATTTTTAACTTTTAATATGCATCTCTTATAAAATAAAACTTTTAATATGTATCTAAATAAACTCTTTATATGAAACAATTTATTATTTTAAATAAATGTTTATTTAAAAACGAATTAAAACGTAAAGATTTATATATTTTTATTATAAGGGAAATATTTAATAATGGAGATGGGGTGAAGTTGTTTGGATTTAAACCCAAATTTTACAATATGCTACAACTTATCTTTAACTACTTGGTCAGGAAGTTGTTCGCTAATAAAGATTTATTTTGATAAATAAAAGTATAAAAACTATTCAAAAACCAAAAAAAAAAATGGTTTAAGGATTCTTTTTAGTATTTTAACCATTCAACTATATGTTTATTTGCCTAATTATATTCTAATTTGTTTGAATGTATGTCGATTTCTTTATTTTTTATAATTTCAAATAAAAAGCATTATTTATTTCTCTATTGTAATTAAGTTTCTCTTAATATTCTTTTTTATTTTAAGTTTCTTCTTGATATGGGTTACATAAAAGGCAAATGAAAAATAATAATATTATCAAAATTAAGAGCACTCTCCCATGCATTCCCTATGGCGGGATGTCACGACCCGTGACCACATTTTTACCCTTCTTATACACAACTTAACCGGTTGGGCTGTCTGTGATACTTCACTTGTACTGACTGTTAAACAATTTTACAATGTATTGTTTATATTATACACATCCCCTATCGTAACAAATCAAATAAGTAGTACTGTTGACGTGTCTAAATACAGAGAATAAATAATCATACCTCAAATAATCAGTCGGTCTGACATATTGTTCTTCGTGTACAGCCAGGATCCACAATCCACTGATTTCACATTCATCAAAACCTGAGATGTTGAAAATTAAGGGGTGAGCAAAACCACGGCTCAGTAAGAGAATTATATGCCTCACTTGATACTCAGCTTCCTATATGCTGAAAATCTTTTTCATTTTTCCTATGGGCTCTAGGCTCGCATGTAGGAAAGATACTACAGTCGGCTAGGGATCCGAATGGAGTAAGGTAGGTATTTTAGAATACCATACTTGTTACGGAACCTAGAAGCAACTGTAGAGAAAAATTTTTTCTTTCTTTTGTTTTGAATTAATAAATCCTTTTCCTTTTTAATCTTTCATAACCTTTTTTATATTCCTTTCAAAATAATGCTTCTACGAAATAAAGCCTTTAAATAGAATAATTAATATCCGTATATTCCTTGAAAAGAATATTAGTTAAATCATCATCTTATTTCTTTAAAACTTATTTCATGTTTTAATGTACTCTCTTAATTAGTTCTGTCCGTTAAAAAGCAGAATAAGCTATTAAAATCTATTTCATTCTTTGACATTTGTCGAATTCACGAATCACACTCACTTACTTATCGTCACAATATCCTACGATTTCTCATACTAACATCGGAACACGTGTAGCACTTAGTTCCCGAAGGACTCTAGAGGTGGCTCCCACTGTTTAATCATCGAGTCTCTGCTCGGTATGGCCTGTACTGAAACATCAGAACACGTGTAGCACTTAGTTCCCGAAGGACTCTAGAGGTGGCTCCCACTGTTCAATCATCGAGTCTCT
Source organism: Heritiera littoralis (assembly GCA_031772115.1). Classification (NCBI taxonomy): domain Eukaryota; kingdom Viridiplantae; phylum Streptophyta; class Magnoliopsida; order Malvales; family Malvaceae; genus Heritiera; species Heritiera littoralis. The sequence goes on from JAPDPK010000207.1 coordinate 29,967, forward strand.
GCTCGGTATGGCCTGTACTGAAACATCAGAACACGTGTAGCACTTAGTTCCCGAAGGACTCTAGAGGTGGCTCCCACTGTTCAATCATCGAGCCTCTGCTCGGTATGGCCTGTACTGAAATATCGGAACACGTGTAGCACTTAGTTCCCGAAGGACTCTAGAGGTGGCTCCCACGGTTCAATCATCGAGTCTCTGCTCGGTATGGCCTGTACTGAAATATCGGAACACGTGTAGCACTTAGTTCCCGAAGGACTCTAGAGGTGGCTCCCACGGTTCAATCATCGAGTCTCTGCTCGGTATGGCCTGTACTGAAATATCGGAACACGTGTAGCACTTAGTTCCCGAAGGACTCTAGAGGTGGCTCCCACTGTTCAATCATCGAGCCTCTGCTCGGTATGGCCTGTACTGAAATATCGGAACACGTGTAGCACTTAGTTCCCGAAGGACTCTAGAGGTGGCTCCCACGGTTCAATCATCGAGTCTCTGCTCGGTATGGCCTTTTCCGTTTGACATATTCCATGTCATGTAAAATATTTCCCTTTTTAACATGTCACCTATCATTTATGGATTTTAATATAGACGTTAATCTTGTCGTACTATAAACCCTGGAGGGTAAAGGACTAACCCGGTCAAATCTATGACCATAATCTATATTGTCCTCGGTGGATCACGGATCAGGTGTCGACCGGGACTAAACATGTCACATATCATGTATCAGCATGATAAGAATACCAACCAGTCTCAAAACCGTATTTTTTCATCGGAAAATACACCTTATGGAATTTATACAATTATATAATTCCATGATTTAAAACCATAAGGGTTATAATCCTTTAGTGAATATTGATAAAAATATCCATAAAATATTTACTATATTTCACTTCATCTTTCGTCTCGTAATTCGTGTAATTTATCTATTTCGAGAATTTTCGGTGATTTCATTATCACCATTCTCGAATACATGAATATTCTAAAGTTCCATCTCATTATATTCATATTTTATGAAATTTAGAAATTTCCTCATGTCTCGTGATTTACTATCGAAATTCGGAAATAAATCATTTAATATGATTTTATAAAGTTTTTCTAAAATTTTCGGCAGCATAACGGCTGCCGATTCACTAACCTCCTGCACGGAAAATACAGTTTAAAATCTTTCAGCCAGTACTTCTTCCCAAATTATTTTCAGCAATTCATGCATCATAATAATTTTCATAAAATAATGGCATAAAATATTTCAAATTAAATTATGCAGACTGAGTATCCTTACAGTGCTGCACATGCATCCCTTACCTTTTTCCGGGTCGGCGACTTCCGCTTATCGATCGCGCCCGCGCTCCATTTCTCCCGATTCCTTATCTCGATTGCTGAAAATAATTTCTGGAATTAAAATTCTAATTTTTAGAATTTTTCATAATTTATTTAATTTTTTCTGAAATTAAATTCTCGGGAAATTTCTTACTGAATTTGTAAAATCCCGGGTTGTCGAATTTCCGGGAATTTTCCGAATTCCCGAAATTTTCCTTTTTCCTCTTTTTCTTCCTTTTTCTTCCTTTTTCCTCTTTTTCTTTTCTTTCTTTCTTTTCTTTTTCTTTTTCTTTTTCTTTTCTTTTTCTTTTCTTTTTTCTTCTTCCTTTCCCGGTCAGACCGGTTCAGACCGGTCCAGCTTCTTTCCTCGCCGGTTCCTCGCCGGCGGCCGGTTCTCCGGCGGTTCGGGCGTCCCTCAGCTGGCCGGCTGCACGACGAACTTGCCGGTGCCCTCCGTTTGCCCTGGATCGGTGGCACGGCGGCGAATCGAGGCGGTTTTGCCTCGGTTCTTCTTCCTCTTCGCCGGCGTTCCTCCGCCGTCCATTGCGTCACCGGTGGCTTCCATCAGCTTCCTCTTCCTCCGGTGAAGCTTTGGTGGTGGTGGCAGCCACCGATTCGGCCGGCACCGCCGTCGGCATTTTCCTTTTCCTCCGGCTTTTGCTTCGTTTTCCGTCGATCCCGTTCCGTTTCTTCACGCCGCCGGTAGCTTCCTTCTTTTCTCTGGCCGGTGGCGTCCCGCCTTCCTTTTCCCCTCGCCGGCGGTGGCAGCTCCGCCACCGACGGTCTGGCAGGAGGGGTCGGGGTTCCTCCCCGATTTTTTCCTTTCCTTTTTTTTTTTCTGTTTTATTTCCCTTTCTATTTTTGTTCTCTTTCTATTTTTAATATATACATACTATATACTATATATTATGTCATATAATTTATACATATAATATATACTATGTATTATACATATATTATTATTTCATATATATTGTAATACAATATATATTATATATAGATTATATATATTGTACATTACAAAATATATATATCTAGTATATATATATTTATATTTATATACTTTAGAATAAATAACATTTATATATAGAATTATATAAATGTTATAATAGAATATATATATATACCTATAAACTTTAATATAAAATAACATTTACATTTTCTATATATGTATGTATATATATATTTATATATACATAAAATATTATGTTTATATATATATATATGTATTAATTAAATTCATGAAATAGTTTATATATATATACACCAACGTATATTAAAATATACCATATAGTATTTTAAATACATACGTATTTGTATAAAATACACTTATATAAAATTTGAAATTATATAAACATATTTTATTTTCATTTCTCGTTTTCCTTATTTAATTTGGATTTTAATTTATCCAATTTAATTCTTTTCCTCTCCCTATTATTTTTTATTTTCACTTCCACTTTAATTTCCTTTACAACAATTTTTTTCGATTCTTTCACTTCCTTAATTCTCGGGATTTTCACCAATATCCCGTTCTCGCAAATTTTATTTCCTCTTATTTATTTTCTCCAATATTTATAATTTCCAATAAATGGAAAATTTGCAGTTATCACATCCTCCCCACCTTAAGAAATTCGGTCCTCCGAATTTAACTTAAGTCCAAAGGTGGTACATGCCGTCTACTTATGACTTCTGACCTTTAGTTCATCCTCCAAGTAATACTGCCAGTACACTTTCAACATCAAGAGTGCTTTAGACTACTACATGTTGTCTTTCATCGTATATGTCTATACTCCCGTAAGTTCTTTTCTCGAATCGGGAGTTATTCCCTTTTATTCTTTTCATATAAGAGTCCATACTCAATCTTTTTCATATTACAGCCGATCTATGCTGTTTATCATCCATTCTTCTCACTTAGTGCCGAGTCGACAAAATTTGATACTATCATGTACTCGTGTCGATCAATTATATGTAAGTGTCCCAGTAGCTTTCACATCTCGTGCACACGCTCTCTCAATATCATGGAGCGGTTACATCTCACGCTCATATATATAAATATATATCAGTATGGAGCGGTGCTATCAATACACTTGGGATCTCAAAGCCTTTTGCTATTTCTCATTAGCATATGGCAACACAGAGACTCCCATCACATGTAAGGCTCACTGGAACTGTACATACACATTTACACCGTTTAACACTTATACTTCGACTAAGGCACTAGAGAATCTAGATGTCTGATAATGGAAAGTGATTCTATTTAGATCATCAGTCTTTAATCACTTCCATATCATCATTTCTCTTTTGGACTCTTTATTGTCCACAATATTCATTTTCACACTTATTCCATCAAGGCTACATATCATTGCAAATTTTACTGTTAATCATCTCTTACAGAAATAAATCATGAGACAATCATTTTCTCTCCATGTATCTTTTCATGTAGTATGGTCATTACATCTCTTACTCTTATGGTATATTCAATATCATTTAAATTTTAGAATATACCTGAGAATATACTCTTTTCATAATTTAGATTCTGTGATTGAATCCTCGGATTATCCATTTAAGCATCACATTATCTATACAATTCCACCATCTCTATCATTTCGAGGTGGTTATGTGTACAAACATTTTACTGGCAGTAAACATATCAATTATCTTACTCCTTGGAGTATCATTACTTTCACTTATCAGTTCTGGCTTTGATTTTTACATCTTGCCACAGTTATGTGATAACCAACACCCTTCGCTTTCAGTCTTAACTGCGGGAACTGTTTTATATTAATGTTCCCTTCTCGTCATGCAATTTATTTCCTTATCTCACTTTCATTTTCGTTTTCATATTTTTACTCTCATTCCTTTTTGTCGGTTTTCTCGATTGGTATGGTACTATACAGCTAAGATCTTTTAGAATCTTGCGTACCATCTTTTTCTTTACACTAGCCATCTGCCGACTTTAATTTCTTTAATTAGATCTCGTCTATAGAGCAGCCAGTCTCATCACTCTTTTATAGGCTGGCAGTAGTATTTAGCTAGACTCATTACTTTCGTATCTCAATCATTATCTTTATATCATAGACAGGTTCACTGTCATCCTGTCGTCTCGAGATCTTATATCTCAAGAGGAGATACTGTCTAGCCAAATTTCTTAGTTGCAAATCTTAGCATAGTTTCACAGCCTTTAAGAGTTTAAGGATCATATCACAATGCTACTCATGTTCCATTTATACTTTAGACTCTATCAGTGTTTCATCAATTTACTCATGTAAGGATGCCTCATTCTTTAGGCTTATATACTTTACAAGGCAACTCATTATCTTTGTAGCTTCAATCGGAACTCGTAAAATTCACTCCGAGTTCAAATCATCATCTTATAGACACCAATCTTCACTCTTTTATCTAAGGACTCTTTATACTGAGGATAGTCTTATTAACTCCTCACACATCCTTAATCAGCTCCATAAAGCGTCTGTTTTCATGTAGATGAATACTTGTTCTTCACCAGAACTTTATCAATGATAGGAAATTAATACATCCTTTTAATTCATCTACAACTCAATATCATTTTTATTTCTCTCATTTATACTTATACAGACAATTTCATTATTCTCAATTTTTCATTATCTGTATTTTCGTCATTCAGACATCTACACGTGAATTTCATTATTCACACATTTTCCAGAGTTATTCTCTTAAGCTTTTCGGATTCTTTCTACATCCTCCGATATGAACTTAGAATTTAACATCATATTCAAAATCGAGTCAATGTTATCTTGATTCCTCTAATTTATATAACTCTGGAAGTTTTATCGGAAATCAAATCTGATACTTTCTTTAATCGTACCTTTCTTATCATCTTGTGACCATCGTTCTTTAACTTTTTATCTGATTATGCCTTTTACAAGGATTGCTCTTATAAGCTCCTTATACATCTCCGATTGGATCATATTTAAGGCATCACTTCCATATAATATTTATTTGTTCTTCATAAGAATTTTAGTGTATAACCAAAAATTTTAATACATCATTTAATTCATCCTCAAATCATATCATTTGTATTTCCTTTCTTTACATCGATACTTGTGAATTTCATCATCCGTAATATTTTCCAAAAATTATTTTCTTAAGCTTGTCGGATTTCTTCTATATTCTTCGATACAAGCTTAAGAATAAATTTCATATCCACGATCGAATCAACATTAACCTGATTTCTCAATCTATGTTACTCTGGAATTTATCGGGATTCTGATCCGATAGTTTCTTTAACCACACTTCTTTTATCATTTTGGACCTTCATCATGGTGTCCCATCATTTCACAGTATATTTTAAAGGCAGAGATTCCATATTCAAATCATTTTGATACATACTCTACCTTGATTTCATTACCTAGTCATACTTTACAACGTTACGAATCTCGTTCTGGTAAGCTGTATCAATTACAATGATTCTCAACACACTTCACAGCTACCCGTTTCAATTCCGTTATTCACTTTAAAACCATTTCCATTTACTGAATTCAGGCTTAGTTTTCCTTGAGTATATTCTCCACGAGGTTTGAACCTTGGCACCCCTTACGTACCTAGTTCCTTACACTCGTGTTACCGTTGGGATACTTATAAGGGCCTCGCCCGTTCATATCGACCATCGACAAGCATCCCCTAGGCGATCCTTTCGCCTCAGGTTTATCCTTACTAGTGAGTCGTCGATGAGATAGTTCGCCTATATCTCACGACACATGATCCACTACGGGTCGCCCACCATTGGGTCGCCCATCACAGTTCTGTCTCAAGGGTCCTGAAGAACTTAGGTTAGCGGTCATCTTCTTTTTATCACTTGACTGTTCTTATATTTATCCTCTAATTCACAGTACTCCAAACAGTACCTCATTCTGTAGCACATATTCCAAGATACGTCGGTTCTATGTACGATTATCTGTTTGATACCTCAAAGAAATGAAAACGTACAGAACCATAAGTAATCATACCAGTATGTATTTCATTATCTGTACTTTTCACCTCATCAGTCAATTCTTGTAATCATTTCACTTTTCACAGTATTTAACGATCCCGTTCAATACACTCTTAATTTTCGACCCTTTCAGTCAATAACCGGGCCAAACATTTGATGACATTCCACTACACTCTTTGGATCGCATCATATAAGGCCCCGGCTCGTTCGCCGTCTGCCTGTACACGTTTTATTGTGATGCCTCGGATTTGCCGGTCTCAAGCCGGAGGGGCCCGAGCCGCACCACTCATCCGTGCTGTCCGCTCTGAGCTCTAGAGGTGGCCCCCGTCACACAGACGTGGCACTTAGTCCCTCACGGATTATTTTATTGTGAAGCCCAGGATTTACCACTATGGCCCAAAGTCCACTCGTGGGGGGAGCCCTGGCCGCCTCACTCAACCATACTGTTATCCCCTATGGCCCACAGTCCACTCGGGGTTTTTCTTTCGCGTCCATAATCTAAGTGTTAGTGGAATCAGTAATAGGGATCGTTAGATTCATATGACATCTTCTATGCCATTAATAATTCCATTACTATCAATGGATTCCAATTCAGCTCGGTTTTATCACTATTCCGACATCGCCCAATATAGGGGCATTTTCGTCATTTCGACATTTATTTCTATCTCCTCAATATACATTCAAATCAATGAACTGATCATCTATGTGTTGATAGTATCCTTTCTGATACTTATAACAGCAAGTTAGATCTCATTCGATTTTCGACAGAGAAGTTCACTAAAATCCACAATGGGATTAATTTACTTGTAATTCAGCTTTATATCATTAATTTCTCTGTCAAATCGATCAATTCCAACTTCTGGTGATCTATTTTGACTCTCAGTAAAATTTTGGGGGTAGGGGTATTTTGGTCATTTTTGGCTAAAAATTTTCTCTCTCTTCAAATTACCCTCAATCGGTGATCTTAAAGTCTATTTAATGATGATATTTTATTCCCCTATTTTATACCATCACTTTCAGGTCTCAGTTCGGTTCGGACAGAAAAGTACTGGTGGGGCCCTCACCGAGTCCATTTCTGTTCCTTACCGAACAGGCCTTCATATAGATTTGAAGAATCACCAATTTTTCGGTAATTTCTGAGCCTATTTTCTTCTTTATCATTCTCAATTTATACTTTCTCACTCCCTTTAAATCATTTTACTCCAGTACAATCATTTATTTTCTCTATGTATTCAGACGACACAGTACTACAGGGGATGTTTAACTCTTTTCTTTCCAAAGTATCCACAGACATCAGGCCAACCAATGCTCTGATACCACTAAATCTGTCACGACCCGTGACCACATTTTTACCCTTCTTATACACAACTTAACCGGTTGGGCTGTCTGCGATACTTCACTTGTACTGACTGTTAAACAATTTTACAATGTATTGTTTATATTATACACATCCCCTATCGTAACAAATCAAATAAGTAGTACTGTTGACGTGTCTAAATACAGAGAATAAATAATCATCCCTCAAATAATCAGTCGGTCTGACATATTGTTCTTCGTGTACAGCCAGGATCCACAATCCACTGATTTCACATTCATCAAAACCTGAGATGTTGAAAATTAAGGGTGAGCAAAACCACGGCTCAGTAAGAGAATTATATGCCTCACTTGATACTCAGCTTCCTATATGCTGAAAATCTTTTTCATTTTTCCTATGGGCTCTAGGCTCGCATGTAGGAAAGATACTACAGTCGGCTAGGGATCCGAATGGAGTAAGGTAGGTATTTTAGAATACCATACTTGTTACGGAACCTAGAAGCAACTGTAGAGAAAAATTTTTTCTTTCTTTTGTTTTGAATTAATAAATCCTTTTCCTTTTTAATCTTTCATAACCTTTTTTATATTCCTTTCAAAATAATGCTTCTACGAAATAAAGCCTTTAAATAGAATAATTAATATCCGTATATTCCTTGAAAAGAATATTAGTTAAATCATCATCTTATTTCTTTAAAACTTATTTCATGTTTTAATGTACTCTCTTAATTAGTTCTGTCCGTTAAAAAGCAGAATAAGCTATTAAAATCTATTTCATTCTTTGACATTTGTCGAATTCACGAATCACACTCACTTACTTATCGTCACAATATCCTACGATTTCTCATACTAACATCGGAACACGTGTAGCACTTAGTTCCCGAAGGACTCTAGAGGTGGCTCCCACTGTTAATCATCGAGTCTCTGCTCGGTATGGCCTGTACTGAAACATCAGAACACGTGTAGCACTTAGTTCCCGAAGGACTCTAGAGGTGGCTCCCACTGTTCAATCATCGAGTCTCTGCTCGGTATGGCCTGTACTGAAACATCAGAACACGTGTAGCACTTAGTTCCCGAAGGACTCTAGAGGTGGCTCCCACTGTTCAATCATCGAGCCTCTGCTCGGTATGGCCTGTACTGAAATATCGGAACACGTGTAGCACTTAGTTCCCGAAGGACTCTAGAGGTGGCTCCCACGGTTCAATCATCGAGTCTCTGCTCGGTATGGCCTGTACTGAAATATCGGAACACGTGTAGCACTTAATTCCCGAAGGACTCTAGAGGTGGCTCCCACGGTTCAATCATCGAGTCTCTGCTCGGTATGGCCTGTACTGAAATATCGGAACACGTGTAGCACTTAGTTCCCGAAGGACTCTAGAGGTGGCTCCCACTGCTCAATCATCGAGCCTCTGCTCGGTATGGCCTGTACTGAAATATCGGAACACGTGTAGCACTTAGTTCCCGAAGGACTCTAGAGGTGGCTCCCACGGTTCAATCATCGAGTCTCTGCTCGGTATGACCTTTTCCGTTTGACATATTCCATGTCATGTAAAATATTTCCCTTTTTAACATGTCACCTATCATTTATGGATTTTAATATAGACGTTAATCTTGTCGTACTATAAACCCTGGAGGGTAAAGGACTAACCCGGTCAAATCTATGACCATAATCTATATTGTCCTCGGTGGATCACGGATCAGGTGTCGACCGGGACTAAACATGTCACATATCATGTATCAGCATGATAAGAATACCAACCAGTCTCAAAACCGTATTTTTTCATCGGAAAATACACCTTATGGAATTTATACAATTATATAATTCCATGATTTAAAACCATAAGGGTTATAATCCTTTAGTGAATATTGATAAAAATATCCATAAAATATTTACTATATTTCACTTCATCTTTCGTCTCGTAATTCGTGTAATTTATCTATTTCGAGAATTTTCGGTGATTTCATTATCACCATTCTCGAATACATGAAATATTCTAAAGTTCCATCTCATTATATTCATATTTATGAAATTTAGAAATTTCCTCATGTCTCGTGATTTACTATCGAAATTCGGAAATAAATCATTTAATATGATTTTATAAAGTTTTTCTAAAATTTTCGGCAGCATAACGGCTGCCGATTCACTAACCTCCTGCACGGAAAATACAGTTTAAAATCTTTCAGCCAGTACTTCTTCCCAAATTATTTTCAGCAATTCATGCATCATAATAATTTTCATAAAATAATGGCATAAAATATTTCAAATTAAATTATGCAGACTGAGTATCCTTACAGTGCTGCACATGCATCCCTTACCTTTTTCCGGGTCGGCGACTTCCGCTTATCGATCGCGCCCGCGCTCCATTTCTCCCGATTCCTTATCTCGATTGCTGAAAATAATTTCTGGAATTAAAATTCTAATTTTTAGAATTTTTCATAATTTATTTAATTTTTTCTGAAATTAAATTCTCGGGAAATTTCTTACCGAATTTGTAAAATCCCGGTTGTCGAATTTTCGGGAATTTTCCCGAATTCCCGAAATTTCCTTTTACTCTTTTTCTTCCTTTTTCTTCCTTTTTCCTCTTTTCTTTTCTTTCTTTCTTTCTTTTTCTTTTTCTTTTTCTTTTTTTTTTCTTTTCTTTTCTTTTCTTTTTTCTTCTTCCTTTCCCGTCAGACCGGTTCAGACCGGTCCAGCTTCTTCCTCGCCGGTTCCTCGCCGGCGGCCGGTTCTCCGGCGGTTCGGGCGTCCCTCAGCTGGCCGGCTGCACGACGAACTTGCCGTGCCCTCCGTTTGCCCTGGATCGGTGGCACGGCGGCGAATCGAGGCGGTTTTGCCTCGGTACTTCTTCCTCTTCGCCGCGTTCCTCCGCCGTCCATTGCGTCACCGGTGGCTTCCATCACAGCTTCCTCTTCCTCCGGTGAAGCTTTGGTGTGGTGGCAGCCACCGATTCGGCCGGCACCGCCGTCGGCATTTTCTTTTCCTCCGCTTTTGCTTCGTTTTCCGTCGATCCCGTTCCGTTTCTTCACGCCGCCGGTAGCTTCCTTCTTTTCTCTGGCCGGTGGCGTCCCGCTTCCTTTTCCCCTCGCCGGCGGTGGCAGCTCCGCCACCGGCGGTCTGGCAAGAGGGGTCGGGGTTCCTCCCCGATTTTCTCCTTTCCTTTTTTTTTTTCTGTTTTATTTCCCTTTCTATTTTTTTCTCTTTCTATTTTAGTATATACATACTATATACTATATATTATGTCATATAATTTATACATATAATATATACTATGTATTATACATATATTATTATTTCATATATATTGTAATACAATATATATTATATATAGATTATATATATTGTACATTACAAAATATATATATCTAGTATATATATATTTATATTTATATACTTTAGAATAAATAACATTTATATATAGAATTATATAAATGTTATAATAGAATATATATATATATACCTATAAACTTTAATATAAAATAACATTTACATTTTCTATATATGTATGTATATATATATTTATATATACATAAAATATATTTTATATATATATATATGTATTAATTAAATTCATGAAATAGTTTATATATATATACACCAACGTATATTAAAATATACCATATAGTATTTTAAATACATACGTATTTGTATAAAATACACTTATATAAAATTTGAAATTATATAAACATATTTTATTTTCATTTCTCCGTTTTCCTTATTTAATTTGGATTTAATTTATCCAATTTAATTCTTTTCCTCTCCCTATTATTTTTTATTTTCACTTCCACTTTAATTTCCTTTACAACAATTTTTTTCGATTCTTTCACTTCCTTAATTCTCGGGATTTTCACCAATATCCCGTTCTCGCAAATTTTATTTCCTCTTATTTATTTTCTCCAATATTTATAATTTCCAATAAATGGAAAATTTGCAGTTATCACACGGGAGGTCGCCAGGCACTCTCCCACACAGCGAGAGGTCATCGCCACTCTCCCGCACAGCAAGAGAGGTCGCCAAGGCCTCTCCCAAATCTGACCCTATCACCTGATTTGCCGCCTCATACACGTGGCACCATTTCATGACCTCCCGCTTGCGACAAACATCTTTCGTAGAAGTGTGTCGTATCCTCTTGTGTGCCTCCCGCTCGGTGACAGACCTCTGCCACACAAATTTGACGTGTTAGTTCCGTACCGAGAACAAAATTCTTCTTGAAAAGGATGAAATTATCCCCGGGTAGTTACTCTGCAGTCTTGGTATTTTATTCGCCTATAAATAGGCCACATGTATTACTTTATTTCCCAGTTTTTGACTTCTAGCTTTTACGTTTCCCAATACTCAAGAATCTTGGGTTGACTTAAGCATTGGAGTGCCTACGCAAGAAACCACCCCCTGCGTTCCTCTGACTTTTCTTGTTTTTCAGAAGCTTCTTGGAGACATGTGGAGAAGAAGGATAGACATTGACATCAGCAACCACTTATTGTTGTTTTAAGCAACAAAAATTAGAGCCATTTGTGGGAAACGAAATAAGAGCCAGTCAAAACTTTTAAGATGGTAAGAACAAGATCTACCACTGTTAGAGATGGGAGTGAGGAGAACTCTGTGAGTTCGCCTAAACTACCAATCCATGATAGGCCACTGGTAAGAAGAGAAGAGAAGAGAACAACAATGTTTGTGGCGGAATTTGAAGCTCTGAGTCGGCAGAGCGAGGAAACGACCCAGGCATTGGGGCCATGGTGGATCTGTTCAAAGAAGTCCTCCAGCAATGGAATCTGCCGCAAGCCATACAGAACCTCGTATGAGAGATGAGCGAAGGGGTCCTCCCGTAATTGAATCTACGACAGGCGATCAGATTGCAACAAGCTTACACCTCGCGATGGGCGAGCAAGCTGCGACAGGCATTCAGGGTGTGGCAGATGTGCACGTCGCAATAGGCGAGCAAAGAGCGGTAGACGATCTGGCAGCGATAGGTGGGTGATCTGTTGCTCATGGGCGAGACACTACAGGCGAGCAACCGAGCTGCGGTAGGTGGACGAGCCGCGACATATGGGCGAGACGCTACATGCAAGAGAGTAGCGGTAGGCGAGCAGGCTGCGATAGGCGACCATGCTGCGACATGTGGGCGAGCTTATGTGGGTGACCAGGTCGCGATAGGCTCCCTTGAGATGTAGCGGAGTATGTCAAACTTTTCAACTTGGCAATTTAGACCCAAAATAGTGCAAAGGGTGAGAGGAGTTGGAAAGATAGGGTCTAGACGAACACAGTCAACTCTGACGGAGGAAGTGCTTGGTGGACTGACTCAGAGACTGACCCTATTTGGAACACAAGAATGATGCAAAAGGATGCATCTCAGAGTAAAGAAAAGGGAAAAAATTATCCTACATCTGCAATTGACATGAAAAATATTATAGAACAAGTGCTGGAAGAAAAAAAGCTAGTATCTACATAAGAAAGTCAGAAAAGGCAGGTACTATTTTCTGTTGCTATTATGGAAAAACCCTTACCACCGAAGTTTAAAATGTCACAAATGGCTGCATACTCGAGAAAGATATACCCCTATGATCATATTCAGACTTATGAAGCATTGATGCTACTTCACGGGTGGGAAGACGAGATCATGTGCAAAGCTTTCTCACTCACCCTGACTAGACATGCTATGAAGTGGTTCAATGGTCTGGTTGAGGCTTCAATCACTTCCTTTGACCAATTGCGAAGCGAATGTCTGAAAGCCTTCATAGTTAATAGTCAGAGGAAAAAAGAACCTACTTATCTTCTTACACTTAAACAAGGAAGTAAGGAATCATTAAAAAGCTATGTGGATCGATTCTGAGATGCAACTTTGGAAGTTAGAGACTTACAGGTCGGTGTCGCAATAGCAGCAATATTGTAAGGGACTTAGTCTGAGAAGCTACAAGAGTCACTCTCTCTAGATCAGCCAACAACACTCTCAGAATTATTCATCAGAGCTAACAAATACATTACTTAGGAGGAAGTGTTGGAAATGGTACAAACTAACGATCTCGAAGGAGGAAGGAAACAGAAAAGAGAATTTGTTGACAAAAGCAGAGATAAGTCCAACAAGGCTCCAAAATTGAAATTCGATAGTTACACTCAACTTAATGAGCCTAGAGCCTCGATTATGGTAGCCATAGAAGAGACAGAACTACTACAATTCCCTAAAAGAGCAATGAGAAGTATGGGAGGAGACGTAGGGCACTCGATTGAGAAATGTAGGGAGCTAATGAATCAACTTGAAAAACTGGCTCGAGAAGGAAAAATAAACGGATACCTTTGGAGAAATGAGGGAGCCCATTATTCTTCACGCAATCAGAGAAATAATTTACCGCAAAATAGGTAATATGACAATAACATAAGAGAGGGGGGAACAGATAGAAGGGGGAATGATGAAGCAAGAGGTGATTAGAGAAACCCATACCACGATTGACCCCCAAATATGAAGATGGATAAGGAAGATTTGAGGCCTTAGCATTTTAAAGTTTCAATTAATATCAGACATATTATTTTGAACATTTTGGCCTTTATATTCCATATTGTCGTTGATTATTTGTAGTATGCAATAAAGTAATAATTCTTGATTTTATCATCATGATTGCATATCTTACAACAGGAATACAAAAACATATCTGGCATGAAGCGAAAAGTGCGCAAAGTAGGCTACGCATGAAGTTGAAGTGAAAAGTGCGCGATGTAGGTCATGCATGAAGACAAAAAAGTGTAAGGGCTTGAAGTGAAAAATGCGCAAGGTAAGCCATGCACTTCAAGAAAAAGGTCTGAAGCGAAAAGTGCGTGAAATAGGCTATGTATATACTTGAAGTGAAAAGTGTACGATGTAAGTCATGAATGAAGACAAAAAAGTCCCTAAGCAAAAAATGCCCGAGACGAGCAAAACTAAAAAGTCTCTAAGCACAAAAAAGTGCGAGACGGGCAAATTCAAAAAGTCCATAAGCACAAAAAGGTGTGAGATTGGTAAATTCAAAAAGCCTGAAGCAAAAAATGCGCGATTTAGGCTACGCATGAATTTGAAGCGAAAAGTGCGCAATGTAAGTCATGCATGAAAGTAAAAAGCGCAAGAGCTCGAAGCGAAAAATGCGCGAGGTAAGCCTTGAATGTAATAAAAGTCCCTAAGGGCAACACATGGGCTTGACGCTAAAAATGTGCGAAGTAAACCGCGGATGAACATAAGCTTAAAGCGAAAAATGCGCGATGTAAGCTATGTGTATACATGAAGCGAAAAATTTAGATACGTGTAAAGGTAAATATGCAACCATTAAAAAATTCTTTGCAAATGATTGAGTTCTTTTACAAGGAATTGGGAAGCAATTGATATTGGTTACACAAATGGCAAGTGAAAAATAATAATATTATCAAAATTAAGAGCACTCTCCCACACCATGCACTCCCATATGGCGGGAGGTCTCCAGGCACTCTCCCACACAGCGAGAGGTCACCGTCACTCTCCCGCACAGCGAGAGAGGTCGCCAAGTACTATCCCGCATGTAGGAGATCGCCAAAGCCTCTCCCAAATTCGACCTTATCGCCTGATCTGCCGCCTCATACACGTGGCACCATTTCATGACCTCCCGCTTGCGACAGACATCTTCCGTAGAAGTGTGTCGCATCCTCTTGTGTGCCTCCTGCTCGGCGACAGACCTCTGCCGCACGAATTTGACGTGTTAGTTCCGTTCCGGGAATAAAATTCTTCTTGAAAAGGACGAAATTACCCCTGGGTAATTACTCTGCAATGATGGTAATTTATTCGCCTATAAATAGGCCACATGTATTGCTTTATTCCCCAGTTTTTGACTTTTAGCTTTTACGTTTCCCAATACTCAAGAATCTTGGGCTGACTTAAGCATCGGAGTGCCTACGCAATGAACCATCCCTTGCGTTCCTCTGACTTTTCTTGTTTTTCAGAAGCTTCTTGGAGACACGTGGAGAAGAAAGACAGACATTGATATCAGTAATCACTTATTGTTGTTTTGTGCAACAACACTTCTAATACTTATATTCTTACCAAAAAAAGTTCTCATTCATGTTTGTAACAAATATATATATATATATATATATATGTACGTGCGCACGTACGTATCTCTATCAACGGCTCACTCGTTAATTTCCTCGGATCAAAACGGATGCGGTGCGGGCATAAAAAAAATACGGGTACCAATTTCATTTTGACATTCAATTTGACAAACGGGGCGAGTTATCCCGCCACTCGACACCGCTCTGTATTAAAAAAGCGCCATTTCCTCTCCCTCTTGCAATTTACAGACATTTTTTGCTTTCACATTTCTCTCTCCGATTAAACCCTAAACAATCCGAGATCAGGTCAGATGAAATAAAGGTCCGTTCGTTCTTCGATTCAATTCTCTTTCAATCAATTCAAATCTAGGGCTTCATTTCTTTCTTCACTCTCATTATTTAAGTGTATTTCCATGTCATTTTAGGCGGTGTAGCTCTTTAATAGAGGCGCTGTTTGGATTTTGTCCTGTAAATGAAATAAGGAGCAACTTGTTTACTCATTTTTCTTGGTTTTTAGTTTGATTATATATATTTTTTGAATAAATACTCAATTCGGAGCTGTTTACAATTTTTGGATTTGTTTTTTGAATTTGTATGATTAGTACAATTGAAAATGCCAGCGATTTGATAAACCTGGGAAAATTTGGACATGTAACTAGTATTGTCATTGAAGCATTTGGCAAAATTGTTATGTTTTAACTACTATATTCCATTAAACGTGAGCTTTTTTTTTTTGAAAAAAAGAACTCATTGGATGTTTGCACCTAATGCATGAAAACTTTGATGTTTAGTTTAGGGCGGGGGAGAAGGGAAGAAGCTATTCTTCATTTACTTTTATTTATTTATTTTTTTTTGAAAAATTGTTTGGGTTTTGAGAATAGGAACATGACAAACCTGCAAGTTGCAGGTATTACTCCTTCACTTAGGTTTATGTCACATTTTGTATGTTGCCAAATCTTAACGTATGTCCTTTTTTCTCTTCAAGCTGGCTTGAATAAGGTTTCCCTTTAGCAGGTTGTTTAATGGTGAAGTTTTAGAGCAATGGAACTTTCATCAACAAATCAGGGTTTATGTTAGACAATGGCCAGGGAAAAACATACCATGCGACAGTATGACTTTCTTTGTTCAATTTGTTGTGATAATCTATTATTTGCATTTCTTAGTCGGCTAATCATTCATAGTTGTTTATATGCAGTCAAAGCAATTTAGGTGAAGGTTACAAATATGATGACAAACTTCCTAAAGTCAATTGGTTGCAGCATGTTGATGCACATGATAAATTTTCATGCCAAAAGAAGTTTCTCTCTACAAATTTCCTTCTCTCCTTAGAAAGGCAAAAACCTTGTACTCGAGAAGCAATGGCAGCACAGTATGTTACTGTCATATACTTTGATATTTTTTTCTTTGAGCAATGCTTTCTATGTCTTTCTCCCTTAGTAGTTTCATTATAATGTTAACTATGCTTTTTTTGTTTAGAATTAGTACACTTAAGCATAGCATAAACCAAAATCTCAGTGGGAATTCTCTCTCTAAAGATACTCTAAGAAAGAAGAATTGTAATGCCTTACTTATCAGATGCACAACAGGCTTTCTGGTAATTGCAAGTTTTGTATCAGAAAAAAAGTGATACCATGATGTTAGCTATTAATCACACGATTAATATTATTATGAAATTTATTCATAAGATTTATTGGTTTATTATAGTATATAATTCAAAGCGTCCAAGGAACACTTTTCTTAATTTCATTTCGATGACCAATTTATTGATTCTTCTAACAAACATTTCTCATGTCTTTAAGGTTAATGGTATGCCAGATTCAGGATTCTCAAAAATTTCAGCATACTCAGGTTGAAAAGGTAAACTCGATAGAAGATTAACAAGTGTTTTCGCTGTAGTTGGTTTTTAGGGAATATGTTGGCATTTTAAGTTGCTTATTCATCTTAATTTCAGCAAAATTTCCTTCATATGTTAGAGTTAGATTCTGTATTCTTCGATATTCACTGCATGGATGTTTATTTATATTGACGCTTTAATGTCTTGAACCTTTTTTATGGAAATATTGGCCAGGCTTGGCAGATTCTTTCTAGCCTTCCAACATCTTGCAGGACCTACTTAAGACCAGGAACAACTGCTCCGGTTAAGAATTCAAATGATGAGATTTCACATAATTGGAGAGGAAGATCTACCCCAACAGACTCATCCGGCATGAAGTGGTCTGAACATATGCATGTGCATCCAAACGGCAGTGAAACCGATGGCAAGGTCAATGGTGTGGGAAGGTGCATGAGTAGTTCCTTTCCATCAAATAATGCCAATGCTGTGGAAGGTGGAAATAATCTACGAGGGTACAGGGAGATTAGAGCATCAGTTTTCAACCATGGTAATTCTAAAGTTTCAGGTGGATCATTGAGGAATCAAACTGTCCATGCTGGTCCTCTGGAGCAGTCTGCAGAGGTTTTGGCTAATGAAATAGATGATGATGACTTACTCAAGGTAATCTGCTTCACCTTTTCTGCCGTGGTGGTTTTCCAATTGAAAATTGGTTATGTTGATATAAATTGATTTAGTCCTATGTCTCTCTCTCCCCAGCCAAGTGTGTTGTAACTTCAATTTACTTTCATTTGAGTGCAGCTCTTAAATCTTGGGTTATCTTGATGCAGTTGATTAGGCATAGTTATGATTGTATCAAAACCTTCTATTGATTGATTTAATAAGCGCACTCCTTTCTAATGCTACTTTGAAGTTACTAGTTTTGCATTTTTTTTTGGTCCTTCTTTTGAACTATTAATAAGGTCCAAGGATTTTATCTAACTTGATTTATACTTTCTTATCATTATACATAATTGTTAATCTCAGTCTATTTGTCTATCATTTATTGATATTGGGTTTCAGGATATTGATGTGGACCAGATTGTCTCAGAACACTATCAATCAACTTGCACACCTCAACCTTCAATTTCTAAGTTTCCACCCATTACCCCCAGTGTAAATAAAAATGCTTTTGCAGGACAAGAAGAAGCTTGTTTGCCTCCTGAATTATGCTCAAACTGCAGTCATGGGTGTAAGGTATACATCTCATCTGCATTTTTTTATACTCTGGTGCCATCTCAATTTTCTACAGGTTTTATACTCTTTATTCCGGGAATTAATGCAGCTAGGACTCTGCCCAGAAGCTGCAAGTCATGTGCAGGAAATGAAAGACATGTTAATTGCTGTGTCAAACGAATTGCTTGACAATGCTACCAACCTGAGTCCAGAGCAGATAGAGAAGCTTCGTCAAGATAGGTTTGTCCTTGTATTTGTTACTCTTCCACCCTCCACTAGAAAGGGGGTTTAGTGAAATTAGGTCTTTTTTGAAGCAATCATATTGAAGACTGAAATTCACAGAACAAAGAAGATAATGAAATCGGTTTAATTAGGAATATGGGGATAATGTTCGATAGATGACACTGGACAATATTGTCTTCATTATTTCATTTTTTGCATTTTGTGCACGTTAAGATTCTTTTTAAAAGAGAGAAGAGCCAATAACAGCTATGTTTGTGCTTCTATTAATATATTCATCTTCATGGTCAGGTTGCAGCTGAATAAGCAAATTCAGCAGCTTGAAAGATATATAAGTGATGTGGAAAGGCAAAAGTCACAATTTTCAGCATCAACAACGGCATGCACCTTTCGATATGGAACACCACAAACAACATCATTCGACATTAATCCAATTCAATTTGGTGCCCAGATTCATTTACGTAATGAACCAAATGGGTATGAGAATTGGAATTCATCAACAGTTTTCTCTTCTGTAAATAGTTTTGGTGTTTCATCAGTTCCAATCGAAAGAGAACCATACATTCCAAAGACTATTGAAGTAAATTATATTGAAGGGTCAAATGACCAAAAGTGGAGTAGTAGAGATTTCCCATGGACTAAAAAGCTGGAGGTGCGTGTCTTAGTTGTTAACAAGTTTTCATTGTCCATACATGATCTTTTCTAATGCTTATTGTCTGTTTTCTCTTTAGGCAAATAACAAGAAGGTGTTTGGAAACCACTCGTTTCGCCCCAATCAAAGAGAGGTTATTAATGCTACAATGAGTGGCTATGATGTTTTTGTTCTTATGCCTACAGGTGGTGGAAAAAGCCTGACATATCAGGTAAAGAGGTTTTCTCAAGGCCTGCTAATCTTCAGGCGCTTCTTTTTTATTTAGGCAACTGCTAGTTTGCTTGCCTCTTTCAATCACTTTTGCTGCTACAATCCAATGCCATTTTTGTTGTATGGACATGCTTTGTCTCCTCTGGTTCACTTTTGAGCAGCCAAATCTTTGATATCATGCAGCGTCTTCTGGAGAAGCATATATTGTGATATGGACTATACTTTTACTTTTTTCTTTATAAGCTTTGATTCTGGTTTAGCTTATTTGTAACAACGGACAAAGTTTTCTAGAATTGTCTTCAGTTGATACCAGCATGATATCTCGTAAAGCATGACTTTAAGCACGCTGCTTGTTCTTCTATTTCAGCTGCCCGCTCTTATCTGTCCAGGAATAACATTGGTGATTTCTCCCCTTGTGTCACTCATCCAAGATCAAATAATGCATTTGTTGCAGGTAATGTTTTTTGTACCTGTGTTCTTAGAGTTTATCTTTTCTCTGGATAGCTGATCAGCTGCTTTCATGATGAAATGTACTTTCTTTATCCTTTTTGGTTGAATGATAGGCAAATATACCTGCTGCTTACTTGAGTGCCAATATGGATTGGAGCGAACAACAGGAGATCTTTAGAGAGCTGACTTCTGATTATTGTAAATATAAGTTGTTATATGTTACACCAGAGAAAGTGGCTAAGTGAGTGTCATCTCTATCTATAATATTATTCCATGTAGTGATAGCATTTATCTACAGTAATTACTTCGGCTTCATCACTTGCCTGTATTACTTTGAAAGATGAGAGTTCACACAAAAAGCATTACTAATTTCAGATGTAAAGCATAGCAGCTCATGGATTAATTCTAGGTGACAAGGGAAGCTTTGGAATTAGACTTTTTGTTTTGGATGGTCTTCTTTGTAAGGCAAACCTTACTAGGAAGGTACCAAGGAGACTGATCTTGCATGTCCATTGATTAAAAGTTTAATTCAGTTCAGAATAGGCCCTTAGCTTGAAAACTTTCTAGAATAGAAAATGATTAGATTCTATGGTTATTTTCTTTAGTGCATTTTTACCTTTTGAGCAAACAGAGTGTTTCTTTTAGCTGCAACTATGCTAACTTTTACTATATTAAAGGTGTAAAATTTAGAATAGGCTGGTAATTTAAAACCAAAGTTTTTCATAGAACCTAACATGAAAGTTATCAACAAGGAAATTGTTTTAAGATATCTCTATAGCTAAAAATTGCAACTTAACCTTTTAAGTCTTTTGCTTGGTTCTCTTTCAAAGCCTTGAATATCCCTTTTCTGCCATCTGTTTTCCTTGGAGAGAGCCAATATTTTTTATAACCATTAAACTCTCCTCTCTCCCTATTTAATGTTAGAAATTCTACCCTTTACAACCTTCTTTAAGGGTTTTTTAATGTCCATCTGATGGGAAATTATAGCTACTATTTTAATATTTTCACCAGGTGTATTAGAACATGTAGGAATAATCAGCAGCATGCACTTGTTTTTGATGTAGGCTTAGTTGCTCGTATAACTTCTACCTTGATTACAGGAGTGATGCCCTGTTGCGGCACTTGGACAGTCTAAATACACGTGACTTGCTTGCAAGGATTGTTATCGATGAAGCTCATTGTGTGAGTCAGTGGGGGCATGACTTTAGACCGGATTATCAGGTTGTAAGCTTTGGAATTTTCTATACTGTTGCCCATGGTTGTATAACATTTTTTTGACTTTAAGCTGATCCATAAACTTCCAGGGGCTTGGTGTTTTGAAACTGAAGTTTCCAAAGACTCCAGTTTTAGCTTTAACTGCAACTGCAACGGCCAGTGTAAAAGAAGATGTTGTTCAAGCTCTAGGTCTCATTAACTGCATTATATTCAGACAAAGTTTTAATCGCCCAAATCTATGGTAAGTGTTGAGTAAAGGTGGAGCTCTAACTGAATGTTTAGATCAAATCATCACTGATTTTAAGATCACAGGTATTCTGTTATCCCCAAAACGAAGAAGTGTGTGGATGACATCGACAAGTTCATTAAAGAAAATCATTTTGATGAATGTGGAATTATTTATTGTCTTTCAAGAATGGACTGTGAAAAAGTTGCTGAGAAGTTGCAGGTTCGTCTTTATGGTTTATTACTTTTTCTTGTTGGAGACAATCTATTTCTACATTTAAAAAATGCATTACAATAATTTCTTTTGGTGCATGTTGGAGACAATCTATTTCTTCATTTAAAAAATGCACTACAATAATTTCTTTTGGTGCAAATGAGTGTACTAAGGCTCAAACCTAGGACCTCTAATCCTAATCCCACGTCACCCTTACTACTTGAGTTAAGCCTAAGTGGCTCACCATGATAAATTAGTTGAAAGGCATTTAATTTTATAGGTACAAGTCAACACATTAATGGCTCAACATGTTTTCTGTTAATCTTTCTTGGAAACTTAATTATTGCTGTTTTCCTTTTTTTTTTGGGTAAATAATTTCTCATGTGATCGTGAAACTTTTTCATGATGAAAGAATATAACAAAATGGAAAAAGATTGTAAACAATTTCTATTTTCAGGTAGAGGAAACTAGTTCCAAAACAGATAAGTATTAAAAGTTGTATTCATACCTTTTGGGCTGTAAATATGACATTAAAAGTTGTATTTATGCACGTCCAAGTACTGTAGACAATTCAACAGCTCGTTGTTTTGCCTATCTGCCAGCAAGAAGATTTTGCTGTTTTATTTTGGATTTGCATGAATAAGCAGAGGTAGAATGGTATGGCTGTCTAAGACCTTAAAATTCGTAATTTGAGCGGATCTTATAAGCTAAAGGAGAACATTTTGTGAGAAATCAATTATCCATTCCCATCTAAATCATTCATGCCTATTATGGTGCATTCCATGTTCAGGAATATGGACATAAGGCAGCATTTTATCATGGTAATATGGATCCTGCACAGCGTGCCTCTATTCAAAAGCAGTGGAGCAAAGATGAAATCAACATAATTTGTGCTACAGTGGCATTTGGAATGGGTATCATTTATTTTGGCTGGTTGCTTCCTTGATTAATGGAAAACAACCATTTATTAACACTTTTTTTTCAGGTATCAACAAACCAGATGTTCGCTTTGTCATTCATCATTCTATTCCAAAATCAATTGAAGGTTACCATCAGGTAATTATTGAGATTAACATAACGCAGTCTGAATATACATTTTTTTGTCCAATTTCCATTCTACATGCTTAATGTGTTTTTGCCATGGTTATAGGAATGTGGCCGTGCTGGTCGAGATGGTCAGCGCTCATCTTGTCTATTGTATTATAATTACAGTGATTATGTAAGTTGCTTCATTTTATCTAATGGTTATTTGTGACTTTTGTTAAATCAGCAGGAAAGGAGTTTATTCACCTTCTGTTTACACTGAACAATATATAGTGACTGGTGATATGTTTTTTGTCCGTCTTTTTTCACATGTTAAGTCTTGGATGACTCAAGTAAACAAGTAGTGATATTTCTTTTTTGTTTATTTACTTTTACATATTATTTCTTTTGAAGATACGAGTCAAGCACATGATTAGTCAAGGAGCTGCAGAGCAAAGTCCCTTAGTGACTGGATATAGTCGCTTCAATAATTCAGGGAGGATATTGGAAACAAATACTGAAAATCTCCTTCGCATGGTATTGATTTAAACTCCTTGTATATTTGCCCTTATTGTTATTATTATTATCTAAAGTTATGACCTAAATGTTTCAGGTCAGTTATTGCGAAAATGATGTTGATTGCCGACGTCTATTGCAGCTTCTGCATTTTGGAGAAAAATTCGATTCTGCACACTGCAAAAAAACTTGTGATAATTGTTGCAAGATTAAAAGTTTTGTTGATAGGGATGTCACTAATATAGCAAAACAACTGGTTAGAAAGCATTTTACGTTTCTTTCTGTTGCTTTCTTTTTCCCTTCTCTTTATTTGGAATTGGTATGAATCTATAATTTCAATTTGCTCTTTGCATTGCTTTAATAAAATTTAACATTTTTTGCTAGGTTGAACTAGTAAAATTAACGGGCCAGAAGTTTTCATCATCTCATATTTTAGAAGTCTACAGAGGTTCCTTAAGCCAATTTGTAAGTCCTATACCCATAGTCTTGTTGTTTATTCTATTATCTTCTTTGATTGTTATTTTTGATGGTAATGCGAAAATAGGTAAAAAAACATAGACATGAGACTTCGAGCCTGCATGGTGCGGGAAAACATCTAGCCAAGGGTGAAGCTTCCCGCATATTACGACATCTTGTCGTTGAGGAGTTCCTTGTGGAAGAAGTTAAGAAGAGTGATATTTATGGATCTGTGTCATCAGTGCTGAAGGTATCCCTAAATGCCTTGCCTACCTCAGTGCTCACTTTGCCAAATTGGTTCTTTAAAAAAAAAATTCTCTATCTGTTGAATAGTCATACATAATTGCTATTTTGATTTGTTTCCAGGTGAATGAGCCCAAGGTTCAAAATCTCGGCTTTGGTGGGCAGACTATAATAATAAGGTTTGTCTTTGTTTTGTTTTTTTTTAAAGGTATCATAACTTGTAGTAATTACTAGAATCAAGTATTTAATTATAAAGTTTTTGGTTTAGTATCACAAGTCAAGTAACATCAACTTAATTGGAGGAATTAAAAAAAATTCAAGTATCTTATTGATAACAAATATGAAATTAAGGATATATACATATATATATATAATATATATATATATATATATATATGATGATTTAGGAGGGTGGGCAAATTCTACTTCTCTATAATTGCCATGATGCACTAAAGATCTTTATGATCAATACCTCTTGACCTTATCAACCTGCAAAATTTTTTTATAAATCTGCTTTTCACTGGTGCTCATTCCATTTTCTATGCTTCTCATTAGTGCGGAAGTCAGAATAAGAATATTTGTCACAAAATAGCATAGTGTTTGTTAAAACATGAATTGATATATACATGCTGAATTCCCACCATACACAGAAATACGTTGGCTTGATTCTTTTCTGATTAATATGATTTACAACTTGTAATAGTGGCAACAATGTATGTAATCAATATGCTTGTGGGAATGCTTGTAACTAAAAAGTTTAGATCCGTAGATATGCACAAAGCAATGTCAACTCTCTGCACCTGAATCATTCTGTATTTCCTGTTGCTGCTCAAGCTACATGGAATATTGCTATGCTCTTCATGACATCTGGTAAATACCATGCAGATTCCCTAGCTCTGTAAAAGCAACTAAACTGAGCAAATCGGAAGTGACTCCGGCAAAAGGCTCATTGACATCCGGGAAGCTAAGTCCTCCAACAGTTGATACTCCAGCACAATCTCAGTCCAAAGTCGACTTGGTAATATTTCTGTATTTCTATGCATCTCTTATCTGCCAGACATGATTCTGGGTTTTCAAATAACTTGTTTATGTTTACAACAGAATCTCTCAGCAAAACTGTATTCTGCTTTGCGAATGCTTCGAACAGTTCTTGTTAAAGAAGCTGGTGAAGGGGTCATGGCATACCACATATTTGGGTAAGCTCTCAATGTGCTACCACTCATCACTTAAATTTCCGTTTCACACCGTTTTGTCTCGGGTAAATTGAAGTTGGGAGAAAATCATTTGAGATTCAACTTGTATATGCTTTAAATCTGTCCACATTGGCTTCTGTCTTTACAAGTATTTCTAAAAATTCATATATATAATTTGTATTTGTATAGTATAAAAACAGCAAAATTTTCATGTTGACACAATACAAAATACTATTATTAAATTTTCCCAAATTCATAATAAAATTTCACCGAATTTTAATTTGTGTTGCTTTTATATCTTATTTTCATAATATTTTTATATTGTGTCTAGAAGTACCATGCCTATTTACAAGTTTTATTTGTCTTCGCCTAGAAATGCTACCCTGCAGCACATAAGCAAAAGAGTTCCAAGAACAAAGGAAGAACTCCTCGAGATCAATGGCATTGGGAAGTAAGTTTGAAATTCAGTTATATTGTTGAAATAGTTTTATCTTTTTCGGTTCAGAGTTTTATCTATACGCATGATCAAATGAAAAACTTTTTAACTAAATTTAGGGCTAAGATAAGCAAGTATGGAGATCGGTTATTGGAAACCATTGAAGCTACCATCAAGGAACACTACAAAACAGACAAAAACGGTAGTAGCGGCAGCAGCAGCGACAGAAATGACCCGGGAAAGAGAAGAAGAGATGCCGACGGTGCTCCTAATGCGAATGCAGACGACGACGACGACTTCACCAGAAGCACCGGTCGATCCAAGAAAAGGGCAGAGAATAGGCAGGAAAAAGACGATGACGAAGCTTATTTTTCAAAAGGCCCAGATCAGAACAGCAATCAATGCCTTGGGTACGACGACCTGGACTTCGATGATTATTATGAGTGCGATGGTGAATCGAATTGTCCGGAGACAAGGGTCGACATGAGTAGTGTGGGAAGGGTGCTGCCTTCTTGGTCAACAACGTGAAAACGGGGTAAAATTTCAAGGAGATTGTATTTCTGTGTTTGTAGTATTTTAATTTTGCTAAAAAAGAGGAAATTTTATGCACTTGACTTTCCATTTACAATTCCTCCTAATCAGAAAACAATTTTCGGAGTCATTGCGTTATGAGCTTTTGGGACATTGCTAAACCCAACCCAACCCAACCATGGAATTATCCTTCCGCACGGCTTTTGGTTCAAAATATATTATTTTACTAATATTTTTATTCAATTAAAAATATTTTTTATAGTTAAAAATAAAAATAAGATTGTTTGAATTTGATCCATATTTTGTTCGAATCAATCAAAACATTATGGTCAAAGGGTTTTAATTTGTAAAATTAATAGAGGAAATGAAAGATACTTTTATGATTTTAATTTCATTGAATATATAAACGTTTATAAGTGTACATATATTATTTATTAATTACATATTCACCACAATGAACATATATTATATTTATTATATGCATGTCATAATCTCATTTAATTATGATTTACCCATTAAAATTATAAACATTTTCTCTTTATAAATTTTAAATATTAATATTTTCTTTTTATTAGTTATTTCTATTTATAAACTAATTAATAAATATTTTTAACTGATTATCCCATTTTGTAATTCTCTCTTCTCTTCAATATATTTTTTTGCCATTATTAGACAATAAAATACATATATATATATCGATATTATTCTAGCATTTGGCTTTCCCAGTGAAAAGAAAGAAAAGCCAAATTAAATCCTTTCATTAACCTAAACACTATTTACAACATGTTCCTTTTTTTTTTGGTGAAAACATGTTCTATTAAAACATAGGCATAGGCGCCATCTACAAGAGTCTGTTCACTAGAGTTAAATCATGCAGGTTTTTTACACACATTATTTACAGGTGTGTGCATCATTTTCTTATTCTTTTCACAAATCAACAAATCCAAATCACATGTTACCCATCAAGATTACGTACCATGGCCCGTGGACGCTGATGGAAACTGTGGCTGCAACCACCAACACCTCGGCTGCTTTCACGACCCTTTCCGTCAGGGAACCAGCTCCAACTTGCCGGAGGGCGATTTCTGCCAGCTTTCTACCATGGGTGCCACTCCCCCCAAGCACAACCCCTCTAAAAGCTAAATAAACAGCGCGTGACACCTTTTCAAACACTGCATCCCCAGCTTGCAAGCTCTTTGCTAGCATTCTGGCCATCACAGCATTCCTCATTTGAAGCTTCTCATCATCTGTTGTTTTGTCACTGTCTCTTGGGAACGCACCGATTATTTCGACAATGCCTTCAATTCCTACATCTTCAACACGGTCCAAGAGTTCAAAGAGTCGATCAGTGCAATTTGATATTATGCTTTCCATGTCAGCAGGGCTAGCTGCTGCCTGCTCGCTCAAGAGGATTTGCCGACAAATAAGAATGCTGCATGCGAATAATCAGATATTAGAGCCATTGTTCACTATAGAACACCCGACCAGACAGCTCCGGCCAACAAATCAATTATGCAAGAAATCAACATTCAAAGCAATGGTTGAGACTTGAAAGTCATCAATGCCATGGCAAGCAAATAGCAAAGCTGTTATTTACCCTCAGAGAGGGATAGATAAAAGAGGAAGGAGAGGAGCCGTGGAGAAGGCGTGGGGGATATAAGCAAGATAGAAATCTAATGAATACCTTGTGGATATTACAATTATCTTCTGAATCTCAGCCTGAACACCCCTCAATCTAGAGAGGTTAAGCATGAAGGTCTCGGGTAAAGCATCTGGTGTTAGACCAGAAACTCCACTTACTAACTTCAGCAAACCAAGCCTCACCAGTATATCAACTCTGTCTCCCTTGCATTCTGGTTGTTGTTGACCTGACCAAAGAACATAAGTTTCATGAGTATGTTAAAAATGATTGTATATCTCTAAAAGCATATTAGCTTTTGATTTTAGAGGAGTTAATAGTTCCAGAATTTTAAATCCTCAGATAATATAAGCTTGAATTCAAATAGTTTAAACAGTTTCACATCCAACCTGCAAGATTAGACGCACTAGGGTTGACAATTGTCACTTGGCTTGCATTTGCCGAAGCATGGCTTCCACCAGTTTTAAGTGTGATGGAAGTAAGAACCCCCTGGGATGAACTATCCTGTGCCTTCAAAGTTGAAAGAGAATTTTGGTGTTCTCCCCACTCTTGATCTTTGCAGTTCCAAACAGATGAAAGCCACCGGATGGTCAATGGTAAAGATGAGTAAGCATCAGAAGGAAGCCCATAACGGTTAGCAAAAGCTTTGTGAAGGTAATCCAAACCAGCAGGACCCTTTAACAATGGCTCCATCATCCTTATACGAGCTTTGCTTATCTCTCGCTTAAGATCCTGTCAAGAAATTGCTTATTAAACTAGTAGAAAAGAAAGAACTGCCTCTTTCCCAACTCAACACCTTTAAAACAGATGATAAATGAAGAATCCATTCTATCACTTGGAAAGTAAATGGACGTTAAAGAACACCTGAATCTGCTTTAGAACAAATCGTAGGCCCTTGATCATTGCTAGGGCAGGAGTATGATTTGTCTTATCCCTGGCTTCACATATCTCAGCTAACTCTTTCAATAACTTCTGGTTAGCAGCCTTCATTTCATCATCATTGGCCGGTGACGAGAGCTTCTGCAAAGTGATCAATGCAAACCCCAGAATCCTTCCAAGATAATCAATGTCCAGGTTGCCTGACTTTAGCACCTTTGAAAGGGGAAAAAAGTAAATAATTAGCATTTAATAGGTGAGAATACTAATACAGAAATAGTAAAGGCACACTAATACCTGGGAGAGAATTTCCAGATCAATAGTATCAGTTATTTCTTCTCTCCAACTCCGAGGAGCCATGTCACAAATTTCATCCCTGACTTCCCTCACAAGCTCAATAACTCGGTCATAATTGGGCTTATCCTGTCTCATCGATTCCATGATCCCGTCCCAGAAAGCCTTCTCCATTGTTTCTCTTATCTTTGCCTGCAAAACATCAAAAACATTGCCATATAAGTATTAAGCATGGCAGCCAAGAAATTAATCAATTCTAAAAGGTAATTTCCCATACTTGCACATTTCATACAAAACCCATCATAAAAATCATGCAGCCTTCAAAATTGCCAAAAATCCTAAAGATGTTCAGAGTCTCTGGTTCTTCTACCAAAGAAAACCATAATAATAAAAAATGCACAAACCTTTATGCTGTTTTGATCTTCATCAATGACACTGAAGCTATCAACAAACCCACTCTGCTCATGAAGAAATTCATTAACAATCAATTCGTTCTCAGTGACCAACTGAGCATCTGAATGGCTGCTGCTTGGCACAGAGGGACCAGAATTTTCAGATGGGGATGTGTCATCTTCCTTAAACAGAGTGCGGACAACACGGCTTGGCATCTGAGTTGGATCACTTCTATTATCTGTTCTAGCAGTCAGAGAACCAGGGGAAACTTGTGTGTTTGGAGATGGGGAGGGCATAACTGGTGACCCCATTGGGCTCCCACTTTCCTTTGCTGTAAAAAATTTAGTCCGTGTTTCAGATAGTGCACATTCCATTCGATCAATTCCAGCATCTCCACTCAAATATTGCACTTTCTCCCTTAAAAGTTTTTGATCTTCCGTAACCTGCATTATAATAAGAAAATTATGTGAGGATCCTCTGCAGCATAATGCAGACAAGGGTAGTGACTTTGATTGTATTAAACTTTGAACCAAGCAAATTAGTTGATAATTTAAAAGTTCAGTGAACTTCTGCATCATTAAGCTGCGAGCTTTTTTTTATGTATTGTAGTCAAATAGATCGAGTGCATTTGTAAATTTGCATTGATTTTCATTGATATCAAGAAAACGACCAAGAGTGAGACCTGTCTTTGAATAGCCTTCATATCATGAGTAAGAGCAGCGTTATCTCCTTCTGGAGTCAACTTGCACTTTTGAATCATAGAGAGCTCGAGCTGGCATGCCGCTCTGACCAAGTCCTCCTCCAATGACTGAGCATCCTTAACTTTCCACACCACAAAACAATTCAGGTAGGAACACCATGCTTTGTCAAATGATGCGAGCTGTGACCTAAATGTCAAAATTTTAGGCAATGCAGAGTCAGATTCTTCATCAGAACTCTGTAGGGGACCTTCTAAGATAATCTTTACCAACAACTCAAACTCTCGAACAAATGCTTCTGCAGACTTGGCCAAAGCAATTTCTCGCTCTCCCCGATCACTTAAAACCGCCTCAGGATGGCCCAATATCATGTACGCACAAAGAACTATTCTGACGGGATACCTTGATAATTTAGTAAGACTTTTGGCAGCATCCCTCACCGAGACAACTTTCTTACCCTCTCTGCTTCTACTAGAGGTCCTGGGAGTGGTCCTTCTCTTCGGAGTAGCAACTCTTTTGAGAAGATGATCAATGTTATCCAAACTGGATAGATGATCAGTAGAACCAACTGCCCTAGATGCCTTAACGCGGGTCTCAATTCGGTCAAGCAATGCTTTCACAGTTTGAAGGGTAGTAACTGACTCAATCAGAAGAGCAAGTTGTTCAAATGGCATTGACTTGACAGAATTCTCATTAATTTTCAAGGAATCAAAGGCTTTAGCCAAATCTAAAGTAGTTTTTCTCTGCCTAAGGAACCGCCTCCAGCACCTGAAATATACAGGTATTAGATACTAGAACATTTGTAGTTTTAGCCTTTTAGGCATTCATCCAAAAATTACACTTGAAATCTGTTGCGAAAAGCGATTTGTAATCATTTCCTAATAATAATGTTCTCCACCACCGCGAAAGATGTCTTTTGAAAGACCCGTTGTAGATCACATATATAACAGATGGTATTAAGAACATGCAGTCCATGAAACAATACAATCATAAAATGATCAAATAGGAAATGCTGGTCTTATATACCTTGCTAATTTTCCAGAAAGCAGATCAGCTTGCTTGTGCATCCTGGTACAATTTACTTGAACGGATTTATGTGGCCTTCGTCTCTGCCTCAAGTACTCTGCTCTTTGTCTCTTTGCCTATTTATCAAGAAATTATTAAGGAAAACATATAGATGCAATTAAATTTTAAAAAGAAGAAAGCCACATTTGCACTTGAAGATGGACGGTCATACTATAGAAATTTATACAACATGCATACCCTTTGCAGTCTGTCTTCCAACTGGTCTCTCATTCTCCTTCTCTCAATTTCACGTTGATGAGATATAGACTTAGCCACTCTTCGAACTTGCATGAACCTAGCACAGGCTTTCTTCTTCTCTGCTTCCAGCAGTCCCAGTCGCTTTTTCTCAGCAGCTGCACGCTTTTGATGAATAGCAGCACGCACGCACTCCTTATATTTACTTTCTCTAGCCATCCTCCGTAACAATGATTGTGATGATCTCTCTTTCAGTGTTGCCCTTCGCTGGCTGTAAGCCTTAAGGATAAGCATTCTATTAGCCTCTGCCTGCTGAAACCGCGATTCAACTTTCGTGCCAAGCTTCTCACGTTCCTTCTCAAAACGCATTTCTACCCCAGTTTTTGCTGCTTGCCGCAATTCGTCTAACTTGGCTAGGCGCATCTGATCCTTTGCCAAAATGCTCAACCTGTTGATTCACCCGCCTGTGAGCTTTCAAATTACAAAAATATCAACAGCAAAGCAGGATTTTATTTTGTTATATCCCTTTTAAAGATGTATCATAACAATTTCCGCACTGTCAAAATCCATGTAGAAGAACATAAGACCAGCACAAAAAAATCTCAAAAAGAACTTTTGGACACAACAAAACGAACACACCAGGTTTTGAGTGAATAGTCGAAAGATGTTATAAAAAATGTAAAGAATGCAACCGCAGGAAGCAGGACACTAGACTTGACTTTACCTTTTCTGCTCAGCAGCTTGGAGCCTAGCTTCAAGGCGCTGACCAAGGTCATCCTCATTTGATGAGGATCTGGAAGGGCTTCTTGGCTTTGATCTTGCCTTGCTTGACACGCTTTCATAGAATTGCTACAATCAAACAACAACCACCACAAAAAAAGTGAAGAGAAGTGCATGTAAAAAAAAAAAAGTAGCAGTTAATTTGCCACAAATTTATATAGAATTGCTGTGAATTGAACAGTTTAAAAAATATACAATAATGGATCACCTCAACTGTGTTTGGCTGGCTAGTAAAGCAAGTAAATGGACATGTCAAGAAACAAATTATTCGAAAAACGAACATGGAAAATTAAGCTTTGCAAGAGATAAGTGAGAGGTTTGCACGTGAAATGAAGAACCTAAAAGTGCAAAATTAATTCAGAAAGGAACACCAGCCCCACCCTTTTACCTAACACAAAGAAGCAACCCTCAGAACAAAGATTTTTTGAACGGAAGACTTTTCATATACTAAAATCCTTTTAATTTTGATTTCATTTAAATACAACCCATGACAATGCAAATAGAATCATAAACTTTAAATTTTCCAGATGATAAAGCCAAGAACAAGTAAAATAAATTTGAAAAAAAATATAGAAAAATATGTAGCAAAATTAAATTTCCGTTCATTGTTATTTATATTAAAAAATTCACGACTCAATCTGAACCACCACTTAGTTAGGCGAAGTCGTGGAGTATATCTCTTCTGAATCCTAGCTCGTAGGTTATTATTTTTCAAATTCATAATTAAAAATTTTCAATATGATAAAATTTCTTAATCCTCAAGCTCTGTTAATTTGAAATATTATGTTTTCAAAAAAATAAATCAGTAATTAACTCGACTGAACCGATCGGTTATTTCAGTTTACAGTATCATAATCGCCTAAGTAACTCACAAAATAATTATTTAGAAATTAAAAAGTTCTCAAAACTCAATCCGTTACTTTTCTTTCGTCTCAGTTTCTCGGCAACTAAGCAAACAAGAAAAACCAAAAAAAGGGAAAAAAACTCAGAGTTACCTGTCTACGAAGATCGGCATGTCGAAGCTTGGATTCGATTTCTTCAACAGTAGAAGGAGTCTTGCACTCCGCAAGAAGCCTCTTCCGAATCCTCCTCGGCACGCGCGAAAACGACGTCGTCTCCGTTGCTGGAAATTCCAACGCCACCGCTCTCCCACTCTCCGGCGTCTCCATCATCATCAATTATACATACACACCAAATTTGCACAAGAAAATAAAAAAAAAAAAAGGGAAGAAAACGTATCCGTACAATTCCACAATCAAGATTATCCTAAAATTCCAAACAGATCAAAAATAAAAAAATAATCGGAGAAAATGTAAATAACTAAGAAAAAAAGACAGAATGGGAGTGGAAATGACGGTCTTGCTTTAATTTTCTTTGCTTTCTTCTTCTTGTTCTTGTTGTTGTTGAAGTTGCTCTTGTTTTGAAAGCTTTAAAGGGTGAGAGAGAAAGAGCTGGGCCTCTGGATTTTGGGTTTTTGTTTTTTTCTTTTTTAATTTTAAGGGAAATGTTTGTCAAAGTAAACCGTGTTGGAATTGTGTGTGATTGTGTAATATGGAATTTGCTTCTCCTGATTGTCCGGGTGTTGGCCACGTCAGATACGGCCCCAACGGCACTATTTTAGTTTACCTGCTTTTGCCCACTTTGTCTATGCAAAATGACGTTTTTGCCCTTCCTTTTTAAGTTTTTGAATTTTTTTTCTATTTCGTCAGATGAAAGGAAAAAAGTACTTTCGGATTCAGTTCGGTAAAAAACGTAAATAAAAACTTCGGTTAGGTGAAATAAATAAAAAAATACAACAACGGGAAAATGCAATTTTTATTATAAATAAAAATTGTAACTTTTTTTTGCTAAACTATAATATAAAATAATAAAACTTAACTTTGTAAAATGATTTATAATATTGATTTAATTGGTTTAATATTAATTACAAGTTGACCGTGTAAATCATGTTGGAATTTTCGATTTTGTCTTTGCTTAAAAAAATTTAAAAAATTTTGATCTGATTAGATGCTGAATTATACGTAAGAAAAAATATGAATAAATCTATAACATATATTTAATAGTTTTGAAATGAATATATTTTGATCGAGTTTTATTTTATTTATGATTTGCATGTATTCATTTTAAAAATGTTTAATATTTGTTTGTTTAATGTAATAATCGAGTTTTGAAATATTATTTGAAATCGTTGTTTAAGTTTAATAAATAAATAAAAAATTGAAATATTCACTAATTATTTATCAAAATTGTTTTGTTTACATCTAGACTTAATAACTTTATGCATGATCTAGTGACATAATAATAAAATACATAAAAATGATACAAGTTAGTTTTAAAAAATTGTATCTAAATTTAATAAAAATTTAAAAAATTATTTAATATTTAATATATCGATATAAATAATAATTTGATAATTTTCATATATTATACAATTTAACATAAGTCACTTACGACATAAATACACGAATTACTATCCTTATAAGTTATAATTGCAGCCCTAACAATTTCCATTGAGTATTAAATAGAAAGTGAAAAATCTTTAAGCTATAATGAAAATAAAATAAGAAGCCTTTCACTTTTAAGAACACAACTTTGAGTTGTCAACCCAATAACGACGGAAAGCATAAAGGCACGCTTTCGATGTGGCGAGAATGCAATCAGAAAAAGAACAAAAAAAAGGCTATCCAAGGCTGACCAATGTAGACAATTTGTGCTTACATAATTATTGTCGCCAATAATACACTCGAAAAAGCATAATAAAAAATAAAGGCGATAAGGATGGGATAGGAACATATGTTATGATTACATTTACAAATTCATTTTTATGGGAAAAGAATTACAGAAAATTCAATCATTGTGAAATTTTTTGAATGTATAATAAAAAAAAGAGCTTTTTTAATCATAAAATATGTCATTAAAATCATTAGAAAAATTAATTCTGAATAAAATCTCATATACCGTCTCACCATATAAAAATGAATAATTATTTTATATATTATCAGTAAAATACTTTTATTTTACAAGCGGTGTTAAGATCGTGACACGTGTCTTATAAAATATTAAGAAATAAAAAATAAATAAAATAAGACACGTGTCACGATCTTAATACCATTGTTGAATAAAAATATTTTACTAACAGTGTATGAAATAATTATCTTATAAAAAAAATTTTGTGCATAAATACAATGAACTTGTTAATAGAAGATGATTATTGAATGCTTTTTAGATTTTTTTTCCCTTCATTCTCAAGTATCAGACCATAGAGATTTAATCAAATAATGGATTTTGCTCTTTTCTTTTTCATTTTGTAAGCAATCTTCTTTTTTTTTTTGACTATTTTGCATGTGCTTGCTGCTAATTAATAATATGGGCATGAATCCTCCATTATTGCTTATTATTAATAAATTTTGTTACAATCCGTAATCTTCTAGAACACATTCCACGCGATTGTGATAATTAATTGATAATAAAACATGATTTTTTTAATAATTAAATCTTGAGTATTACGTAGTATATTATTGGAGATATTTTATTTTACATAATACTTTGATTTTCCTACAAATTTTAACTAATTCAGGCAATAAAGTATGTGAATTTGTTTTAAAGAAAATTTCTCGTCTAAGTAAGTAACATGTGAGATGGAGATGGACTACGAACGAATCCAAAGTCTCCCGAAAACTTTAGGATCGTTACTATTAGTAGATGCATGGAGGGTAGCTTTCCCTTGTCGATTTAAATTAAATTTATGTATTTCTTAACTTTTATATTTCCCTTTGTAATAAAAAAATTAAAATGTATTTAAAAAGTTAG
Organism: Heritiera littoralis; assembly: GCA_031772115.1. Taxonomy (NCBI): domain Eukaryota; kingdom Viridiplantae; phylum Streptophyta; class Magnoliopsida; order Malvales; family Malvaceae; genus Heritiera; species Heritiera littoralis. The sequence continues at coordinate 65,993 of JAPDPK010000207.1, forward strand.
TATTGTAACGCTTATTTTTAAGACATAAAAAAAAATAAAAAAGACAAATTTTTTATTTTCTTGTGAAGTTATAAAATTCTAGTATTAGTATATTAAAATTGAACTTTATATATAGTTTTAGACTAAATTGTACTTGTGGTCTCTATAGTTTGGACTTTATAACAAATTAGTCCTTAAACTTTAAAACGTAATAAATTGATCCTTAACGTTTATATAAGTTATTCCGTCACTTAAATAAAAAATAAAATACCAATAAGCTGTGCGTTTTGATTGTCATTATATAAGGGTTAAAAAACTTTTTTTGTTCACAAATACCTCTTCAAGAAAAAAAAATCTTAATTCCCAAAAGTACTATGTCGTTCTTCCTATTTTTGCTGAAAACGATTGCCAGGATCCCTCTGTCACCATGACTTGCACCAATCACTGCCAATAGCCACCGTGTTTTGACACCGAATGAAAGCCAAAATTTTCATAGTCGATATTCTTGATCTTCATAACCCAAATATCAATTTAAAAACTTCAAAGATCCTATTGTTTTTAGTAGGTCTAAACACAGAGCTTCAAATCTTAAAAAAAGCAACTGTCACCATACTTTTGAAAACCTAGAAAAATTGAATCTTCCAAAACAAATTTTTTTTCTGCGTTTCTCACTACTGCTTGTGATTTTGGTTTCTCTCTTATGTATATTTTCCTTGGCTATTTTTCTATATGATTTTCTGCATGAAGTGAGCTGCATACTAGTGAAAAATTACTGTGACTTACTTTATTATGTTTATGTTTTTTGAGATGTGTTTATGTGTATGCATGTGCTTGCTGGTATTTTTCTTTCATTTTGGGCAAAAGCAAACTTCAAGCTTAGTGTGTCTGGTATATTGTCTTAAGCACCGGATGTGCTTGATGTTATGCTTAAGTTAGTTGTACGTGTTTCTTCAATGTGGGTAGTTTTAGGAATGCTTGCTGTGTGTAACTCTGTGGCTGGATTTCTTTTGGTCCATGCTACTTGTAATTATGGTTATTCAATAAAGTTTATGGCCTTTCAAAAAAAGAAAGAAAAAATAATGAAAACAAAAAACTAAAAAAATAGAAGAAAGATAGAGTTTAAGATGAATAAAAAAATACTTTTTATTAAATAAATAAGAAAAAATAACAAATAAACCGAAGCATAAATTAGAATTAAAAAGCTTAAGGAAAATAATTGAAGTTTAAGGTTTATGATTAGAAAATAAAATCTGGAAGAGAGAGAAACTAAAATAAGAAGTAAATTGAATAAAGGATATTAAAATTTTTAAAATAAAAATTTACTTACATTACTTTATATTAAAATATTGCAAAATAAAACAATTCAAAATAAAAGAATTATTGTTGTCTTGGAGAATAAAAGAATAATTTGTATATGCTGATAACTTAAAAATAAGTAATTTTTTTTAGTTAAACCCTAAAAAAAAGCAAAAGAAAGTAAGTGAGGTATGTCAAATATTAACTAAATACACATATCTTTCACATGTAATCAAATTGGCATTTAACGTTTAAAATAACGGTTTCAATGACAAAAAGGTCATTTCGTTATTATAATCCAACGTCAGGAACTAATTTGTTAAGTTTGGAAGTTTAGACATCAATTTGTTATAAGATCCAATCTATAAGGACTACATGTGCAATTTACTCATACTTTTAAACATTTTATTTTTATATTATAATATGAATTAGTTTAAGTTTTTTTGAGATAGTAAAAATCTGTAACTTAAGAAATTGCCATTGTTAAAATTCGAACTTTAAATTTGCAATTGTTAAAACTTAAAAATCGTAACATAATTATTTGAGCTAATGCTTAATATCAAAATATTTTATTTTATTTTTAGTTATTGTTTCCTAATTATATATCTGCAGATGACGTGACGTATGTATGATGTCAAATAAAATTGAGTTTAAAAATTCACATTCACATATCTAGAAACAGCTTATAAATTCAGACTTGCCGAATTCGTTGACCATTGATACCAAATGGGTCACTTAGTAGTTCGGGATCTTATTAGTTTTGATTTTGTTTTGCACATAATGTTTAATTATTTACCTTTTACAAATACTTTCTTGGCTTTTATAGAAAAAGAAAAGAATCAATTTTGCACTTCAACATTTTTATTTAAGAAAAGTGAAATCAAATCATGGTTCGAATATATTCTTTCTTAAATAACAATAAAAATAATTTTTTATTATTAGTTATTTCTTCTTTCATCCATTAAACATCTAAATTATTTTCAAAATTCAACTCCATGTTCACAGAAGTAAAAATTATTTATTATTAAGCTAAGATACAAATTTATTATTTTATTTGTGATAATAAATCAAATTTACCATCATTTTTGAGCTTATACAATTTATTATCTTATGTTTTAATTTGATTTTAAAATAAAAAAAACAGAATGTTTTATAAAATACTCACCTTATATCTTGACTAAATATTAATTCACAAATAACTTTCTTTTTTTTTACATAATTCACTATTAACTTTTAGTTAAAAGTGTCCATCAACCAAGCTCAGTTGACATCTTTTAAAATTTAAACATGAGTTGGACTCATTTAAGTCTAAGATTATTACTGAACTATAAATAAAAGTTTAAGATTATTATTAAAATATTAAAAAAATTGAAATTCTATAATTAAACTTTAATTAAAGTATAAATTATTTATTAATATAAAACCTTTTTTTGACAAAATCAAGGCTAAAACATTATTTGAAGAGCCCAAATTAAGTCGAAATAAAACTACATGAGTGGCAAATAGGCTAACTTGTGGAAATCTTTTGTTTTTTTTTAATCAAGATAAAATTACAAAATTTGAAATTAAATTATAAATATGATTCATCATCTTAAAGGAAAATGAAAATTTTAAATCTTAACCTCTTTTAAATTAAAAAATATAACATATTATTATTATTATTATTATTATTATTATTATTAAAACCATCAACAATGAATTCGGATGAAAGCCACTTCCAATTTTTAAACTTGCTTAAGATATTACAAAAATATTATGAGTTTGTATATGATGCACTGACAGTGTATAGTTTCTATACACTGTCAATGCATCAGAGGTTGACACCTCATCAATAGGCCCTTATTGGTAAATTAAAAAAATTTATTTATATTTGCATATAAGAGCCTATTGATGAGGTATTAACCTCTGGTATATTGACAGTGTATAGAAATTATATACTGTGAATGCATCATATATATATATATATATATAAATCCAAATATTATTTAAAGAATTGACACCCAATTAATTAAGATTTTCTATTGCTTCCCATCTGTAGAGGATGGGGTGCCCTGGGTCACCAGGACGACACCCAATTAATTACGTGCTCTTCACTACAAAAAGGTTGTTGACAGTTTGAGAATTTAATACATAGCTGATTGTGCCAAAATTGTACTCATTTGAAGCATTATGACGTTAAACTTTTATCAGCTTAAAAATTCTGATGTGAATAGACTCACAATATTTTCACAAGAGTAATGACTGTCTTTAATTTGCATTATTATTAACCCTAAAATGTTAGGTAAGAAAGGGACATTTGTCATCTATGATACGTATACTTATAGTAATTTATATATAAAAAAAAATCTTGAACTTAGATAATTCGTGTTAAATGGTATTTGTGTTATGTAAAACATAAATTTATTATGTTAAAGTTTATGTTAACACATTACATATAAAATAATTTTTTATTTTTATCATATTTATATATAATTTTTTACTAATTTTTAACCTGTATCATATTTGTGTTTTTTTCACACCATATAATCAATGTAATTTCTAAGATTGTCATTTGTATACATTGGAAGTTTTTATATTTAATATTTTCATAAAATTTAATAGGTTGTTATATTAATAGGTTGTTTGGGGTTTAATTGTTACGAACCAGTTTAGTCTTAATTTTATATATGTAATATTTATCTTGATTTTTATGGTAAATTGATATTGGACGAATATTGAAATTTATATATTTATTTAATTTTTATATTTCATTATTATAATGATTATTAGGGTATTCATTTCAATATTAGAGTAGATTACATAAATCAATATATAAATTTATATTAAATCATTTAATTTTTATATTTGATTTTTGTTAGAGTTTTATAATAATTACTAAATTAAAAATTATTCTATTAATAAAAAGGCTATTAAAGTTAAAATATTTACTAACAATATTGTGGATTTTTTTTTTACTTTGGGTGTTGAATAAAAAACAAATATTATGATGGTTAAATTGGAGCAAAAAGATTTTTTAATAAAAAATTGGTAGAAATAGTTGTTCGATTTATATTTTATTATTTTTATAATTTTCGACATAAATGATGGATATCGACATAGTTCAAATAAATTAAAATTTATATTTTTTTCATATATGTGAAGATCAAAAATACATCTATATATAAATAATAATTAAATATTATATGATTTTATATTTTATATTTTATTTTTATGTACAAAAATATTAAAGGGTTACTTTTGTCATTCTCATATTCGCCATTTAAAATTTTGAATAACTTATGGTGGCACCCACGCAAACTGCGACGATTCACGACGTGATATATCCATTCGGCGACCGCGCCACGTCATCAAACAAGAGTCTCTTTTTCATCGCTCTACCAGATTCAGGAACTTTCTAACCCATTGTCGCGAGTATGTTTGGCAAAAGCAACTCGCTATGGCTGTCTGATGCGTTTACATTTTGTAAAGGGGATTAAGATTTCGTTAATTGCTATTTTTCTTTGTTAATTGCTGTTTTGTTGATTTAACAGTACATATGTGGTCCAAGACCAGAAATGCTGATTTGGCACCTGATATACAATGCATGAGAAAAACGGTAGTGGCAGCTTTTTGTCCATGCTACCAATTCTGAAATATTCTCCCTCTTTGCATATTCTCTTTGCTCTCTTCCTTCCTTTCTATCTCTCATACGTTCCACATTCTCAGAGTGTGGTCATTCTCCATTAACAACCTTCTCTGTTTGTATACTCTGTTTAGTAGTATAGACTATTACAGGTTTGGGCAACATCATTGGCATCAGAGCCAGCCACGATCAACAATGGCGGAAGGGGTTACTACTCGTGCTCAGAAAGAGTTGGGTCAGCTACAGAAAGAGATTGATGCGATTCGATCTGAAATGAGTCAAAATGCTGCGATGTTGCGGAATGAGGTTCAGACTAAGATTGAAGATATGGGCACTGAGGTTCGGAAAATGTTTGAGCAGGTGATGATTAAGATGGATTCTTCCAAAGGGTCCGAAGCTATAGACTCTGGAAGTTGCAGAGATGGTGATGCCAAAAAGAAGGAAATCATGGACTCTCATGGTGGGTTCAGGATGGGTTTGGCTTCATCTTCTACCAAAATAGTAGATCTTACAGATACCTCTAAGAGTCTTACCAAGTATTCCAAGTTAGAATGCCCCAAGTTCCATGGTGAAGATTTTCGAGGATGGCTCCTTAAGATCGAACAGTTTTTTGAAGCAGACCAAACAAAGGATCATGACAAGATTCGTGTTGTGATGATGCATCTGGACGGTAGAGCTTTGCAATGGCATCAAAGGTTTATAAAGAGCCAAGGTCAGGAGGTAAGTTGGGAGCAATATCTGTTAGAGATGCAGAATAGGTTTGCTAATGCTGAATATATTGATCCTATGTTAGAGTTGGTGAGTCTGAAACATTTAACTACTGTTGATGAGTATTTTGATGAGTTTGAAGGCTTGTTGAACTTGCTCCGATTGCCTGAGGATTATGCTTTGAGTATTTTCATCAGCAACCTAAAACCTGAAGTTTCCAATCCCCTAAAATTGTTTTATCCCAAAACACTTAACCATGCCCTGAACTTGGCCAAACAGCTTGAACCCCTGATGTTTGATATTCCTCGTAAACCTCTACTGACCTACAGAAACACTCCTACCACAAATCAAACACTTAGTATCATACAACCTCCCCCTAGAACTGCTCTTCCACCTTTACTACCTACACCCAAGGTACCTTTCATCACCCCTCCATCAAACAGAACCATTTCCAATTCTAGGTTTCCACAGCAGCGAACTGAAGGGTTTGGAGCCAAGAATACCAAAGGGCCTACTAAGGAAGAAAGAGATGAAAGAAGGAAACAAGGCCTATGTATGTGGTGTGGAGTGAAATTTACAGCAGGACATCGATGTATGAGATCTCATTTGTATCAACTGCTTGTGGGTGACTTGGATGAGAGTGTTCAGGATCATGGGGAGTACTTAGATGGTATTGAATGCTCGGAAGAAGGGAATGGTGTGGAAAATGAGAGGTATCCTACTGTCATATCTCTGCATGCTTTGTGGGGCACAGAAGGGGTCCAAACTATGAGATTGTTAGGCCAAGTAAAGCAACTTAAGGTGGTGTTGCTGGTAGACTCAGGCAGTACGCACAACTTTATTGATCAGGTGTTAGTCAAACGACTGGGGTTACCCACTCAATCTGTGAAGGGCCTCAAGGTGTCGGTTGCCAATGGGGACAGTATGATGGTTACTGAAGGGTGTAATGCTGTTAGTTGGGAGGCTCAAGGATTATGTCAACAAACAGATTTTCTTGTGTTACCAATCAAGGGTTGTGACATTGTTTTGGGAGTTCAATGGCTTCAACAATTGGGACCCATTGTTTGGGACTTTAAGGCACTCACTATGCAATTTCCATTGGGTGATAAAAGGGTGTTACTCCAAGGCATGATGGCAGGCACAGTGAAACTTGCAAGTTCTAGGCAGATGAGCAAGCTTAACCATGCTGGTAAGGGCCCTTGCACCCTTCTCATGACAGCTACAGCAGCGGTTACTCCTACCTCCTTTGAAGATAAGGTACAGACACTACCTTTGGACTTACAAAATTTGTTGCACTATTATGCTCCAATTTTTGAACTCCCTATTGGTTTGCCCCCTCCACGACAGCATGACCATAGAATTCCCTTGTTGGATGAATCTTCTACAGTTAAGATTAAGCCTTATAGATATCCTGCAATTAGGAAGACTGAAATTGAGAAGATGATACAGGAAATGAAAGATGCAGGGGTGCTTAGGGACAGTTCTAGTTCTTTTGCCTCACCTGTGGTCTTAGTTAAGAAAAAGGACGGGTCTTGGCGTTTGTGTGTCGACTACAGGAAATTGAATCAACTCACTATTAAGGATAGGTTTCCTATTCCTTTAATTGAAGAACTCCTTGATGAGTTAGCGGGGGCTTGTTATTTCTCTAAGTTGGATTTGAAGTCCGGATACCATCAAATAAGGATGAATGAGAGTGATATTCACAAGACAGCTTTCCGAACTCATCATGGCCATTACGAGTTCCTCGTAATGCCATTTGGCCTCACGAACGCCCCCTCATCGTTCCAAAGCTTGATGAATCATGTTTTCCAAGATTGTTTGCGGAAATTTGTCTTGGTGTTCTTTGATGATATCTTAGTTTACTCTTCATCTTGGGCTGACCACATGCTTCACCTCCAAATTGTCTTTGATATACTATTACAGAATCAATTGTTCCTGAATGGGAAGAAGTGCGAATTTGCTGCTGCACAAATTGAGTATCTTGGCCATGTAATTAGCCAACAAGGAGTTTCTATGGATGCTGCAAAGGTTGAGTGCATTCAAGCTTGGCCCTATCCTTCTACTGTTAAGGAAGTTCGTGGGTTTTTAGGCCTCACGGGGTATTATAGGAGGTTCATACGGGGTTATGGAGTTATAGCTCAGGCCCTAACAGATCTCTTGAAGAAAAATTCATTTCGTTGGACTGAGGTAGCCAAAGTAGCTTGGGATAAGCTCAAAGAGGCAGTCACTTCGGCTCCTATTTTATCCCTACCTGATTTCAATGAAACTTTTATAGTTGAGTCTGATGCCTCTACTTTAGGCATAGGAGCTGTTCTTACTCAAAAAGGGAAGCCTATAGCATTTTTCAGTAAAGCATTGAGCCCACGTCATCAAGCTCTCTCAGTTTATGAAAGGGAGATGATTGCTATCCTTGCCACAGTTAAAAGATGGAATGCTTACTTATTGGGTCGACACTTTATTATCAAAACAGATCACCACAGTTTAAAGTTCCTCTTGGATCAGAAAACAAATACTCCTGCTCAACAACAATGGGTTATCAAGATGATGGGCTATGACTTTGAGGTGCATTATCGCCAGGGCTCCTCGAATCAGGTTGCTGATGCTCTATCGAGAATTCCTTCTGTTGAATGTAATGCCTTATCTTCCTTTACAACTGATTTGCTACAAAGGGTGAAGTATTCTTGGCTGCAAGATCCCATAATGGTTAAGCTTCTTCACAAAGCTAAGAACCAGCAACTCTCTAATGCTAAGTATACATGGACTGATGGTCAATTGCGGAGGAAAGGTAAACTAATGGTGGGGTCAGATCCTAACCTCAAGAAGGAGCTCTTATCCCACTTCCATAATTCTGCAAATGGTGGTCATTCCGGAGTTCAAGCCACTATGAAGCGCATGGCTGCTGTTTTGTATTGGAAGGGTCTTAAAAAAGACATCAGGCAGTTTGTTCGACAATGTGAAGTGTGTCAGCAATTTAAATATGATTCATCTGCCTATCCAGGGTTGTTGCAGCCCTTGCCGATCCCTGATACAATCTGGTCTGACATCTCCATGGACTTCATTGAAGGTCTGCCTGTTTCCTGTGGTAAATCTGTGGTACTTGTTGTGGTTGACCGTTTGAGCAAATATGCCCATTTCTTGACTTTGGCTCACCCTTTCACAGCATTGACTGTTGCTCAAGTGTTTTTGGATCAGATATATAGGCTTCATGGTATTCCCAACACCATTGTGACTGATCGTGATAAAGTCTTCTTAAGTCGTTTTTGGCAAGAGTTGTTTAAGCTCTTGGGTACGCAGTTGCAGATGTCTACAGCCTACCACCCCCAGTCGGATGGTCAAACTGAGGTGGTCAACCATTGTTTAGAGACTTACTTGCGTTGTATGGCAGGGGAGAGACCTCGTGATTGGGCTAAATGGATACCACTGGCTGAGTGGTGGTATAATACTACATACCATTCTGCCACCCATACCACACCATATCAGGCAGTTTATGGCCAACCTCCTCCATTGCATCAACCTTACTTTCCAGGTGACTCCAAGGTTGAGGCAGTTGACAGAAGCCTTCAAGCCCGTGAAGCAGCCCTTAAGCTCCTCAAGTTTCACCTTACACGTGCTCAACATAGGATGAAACAGCAAGCAGATCGAGGCAGGTCAGATAGAAGCTTTGAGGTTGGTGACTTGGTTTATGTCAAACTTCAGCCTTATAGACAGAAGTCTGTGGTACAGAGGAAGTGTCTTAAGCTATCCGCAAGGTATTTTGGGCCTTATCCAGTCATCAGCAAAGTGGGGCAAGTCGCTTATAAGCTTCAACTTCCTGATACAGCAAAAATTCATCCAGTATTCCATGTTTCTCAACTTAAGAAGCACATTGGTTCAGCTTCTGCTCAAGTTCATCTTCCCTTGCTTGATGCAGATGGACTTTTGGCTAAGGAACCTGTTGCTATTCTGGATAGGAGGATTAACAAAAGGAGAGGTACTGTGGTGACTGAAGTGCTTGTTCAATGGAGTAATTGCTTTCCAGAAGACTCAACTTGGGAGGTTTTGTTTGATCTTCAACAGAAATATCCTTCTTTTCATCCTTGAGGACAAGGATGTTCTCCAAGGGATGGGTATTGATGCGTTTACATTTTGTAAAGGGGATTAAGATTTCGTTAATTGCTATTTTTCTTTGTTAATTGCTGTTTTGTTGATTTAACAGTACATATGTGGTCCAAGACCAGAAATGCTGATTTGGCACCTGATATACAATGCATGAGAAAAACGGTAGTGGCAGTTTTTTGTCCATGCTACCAATTCTGAAATATTCTCCCTCTTTGCATATTCTCTTTGCTCTCTTCCTTCCTTTCTATCTCTCATACGTTCCACATTCTCAGAGTGTGGTCATTCTCCATTAACAACCTTCTCTGTTTGTATACTCTGTTTAGTAGTATAGACTATTACAGGTTTGGGCAACATCATTGGCATCAGAGCCAGCCACGATCAACAATGGCGGAAGGGGTTACTACTCGTGCTCAGAAAGAGTTGGGTCAGCTACAGAAAGAGATTGATGCGATTCGATCTGAAATGAGTCAAAATGCTGCGATGTTGCGGAATGAGGTTCAGACTAAGATTGAAGATATGGGCACTGAGGTTCGGAAAATGTTTGAGCAGGTGATGATTAAGATGGATTCTTCCAAAGGGTCCGAAGCTATAGACTCTGGAAGTTGCAGAGATGGTGATGCCAAAAAGAAGGAAATCATGGACTCTCATGGTGGGTTCAGGATGGGTTTGGCTTCATCTTCTACCAAAATAGTAGATCTTACAGATACCTCTAAGAGTCTTACCAAGTATTCCAAGTTAGAATGCCCCAAGTTCCATGGTGAAGATTTTCGAGGATGGCTCCTTAAGATCGAACAGTTTTTTGAAGCAGACCAAACAAAGGATCATGACAAGATTCGTGTTGTGATGATGCATCTGGACGGTAGAGCTTTGCAATGGCATCAAAGGTTTATAAAGAGCCAAGGTCAGGAGGTAAGTTGGGAGCAATATCTGTTAGAGATGCAGAATAGGTTTGCTAATGCTGAATATATTGATCCTATGTTAGAGTTGGTGAGTCTGAAACATTTAACTACTGTTGATGAGTATTTTGATGAGTTTGAAGGCTTGTTGAACTTGCTCCGATTGCCTGAGGATTATGCTTTGAGTATTTTCATCAGCAACCTAAAACCTGAAGTTTCCAATCCCCTAAAATTGTTTTATCCCAAAACACTTAACCATGCCCTGAACTTGGCCAAACAGCTTGAACCCCTGATGTTTGATATTCCTCGTAAACCTCTACTGACCTACAGAAACACTCCTACCACAAATCAAACACTTAGTATCATACAACCTCCCCCTAGAACTGCTCTTCCACCTTTACTACCTACACCCAAGGTACCTTTCATCACCCCTCCATCAAACAGAACCATTTCCAATTCTAGGTTTCCACAGCAGCGAACTGAAGGGTTTGGAGCCAAGAATACCAAAGGGCCTACTAAGGAAGAAAGAGATGAAAGAAGGAAACAAGGCCTATGTATGTGGTGTGGAGTGAAATTTACAGCAGGACATCGATGTATGAGATCTCATTTGTATCAACTGCTTGTGGGTGACTTGGATGAGAGTGTTCAGGATCATGGGGAGTACTTAGATGGTATTGAATGCTCGGAAGAAGGGAATGGTGTGGAAAATGAGAGGTATCCTACTGTCATATCTCTGCATGCTTTGTGGGGCACAGAAGGGGTCCAAACTATGAGATTGTTAGGCCAAGTAAAGCAACTTAAGGTGGTGTTGCTGGTAGACTCAGGCAGTACGCACAACTTTATTGATCAGGTGTTAGTCAAACGACTGGGGTTACCCACTCAATCTGTGAAGGGCCTCAAGGTGTCGGTTGCCAATGGGGACAGTATGATGGTTACTGAAGGGTGTAATGCTGTTAGTTGGGAGGCTCAAGGATTATGTCAACAAACAGATTTTCTTGTGTTACCAATCAAGGGTTGTGACATTGTTTTGGGAGTTCAATGGCTTCAACAATTGGGACCCATTGTTTGGGACTTTAAGGCACTCACTATGCAATTTCCATTGGGTGATAAAAGGGTGTTACTCCAAGGCATGATGGCAGGCACAGTGAAACTTGCAAGTTCTAGGCAGATGAGCAAGCTTAACCATGCTGGTAAGGGCCCTTGCACCCTTCTCATGACAGCTACAGCAGCGGTTACTCCTACCTCCTTTGAAGATAAGGTACAGACACTACCTTTGGACTTACAAAATTTGTTGCACTATTATGCTCCAATTTTTGAACTCCCTATTGGTTTGCCCCCTCCACGACAGCATGACCATAGAATTCCCTTGTTGGATGAATCTTCTACAGTTAAGATTAAGCCTTATAGATATCCTGCAATTAGGAAGACTGAAATTGAGAAGATGATACAGGAAATGAAAGATGCAGGGGTGCTTAGGGACAGTTCTAGTTCTTTTGCCTCACCTGTGGTCTTAGTTAAGAAAAAGGACGGGTCTTGGCGTTTGTGTGTCGACTACAGGAAATTGAATCAACTCACTATTAAGGATAGGTTTCCTATTCCTTTAATTGAAGAACTCCTTGATGAGTTAGCGGGGGCTTGTTATTTCTCTAAGTTGGATTTGAAGTCCGGATACCATCAAATAAGGATGAATGAGAGTGATATTCACAAGACAGCTTTCCGAACTCATCATGGCCATTACGAGTTCCTCGTAATGCCATTTGGCCTCACGAACGCCCCCTCATCGTTCCAAAGCTTGATGAATCATGTTTTCCAAGATTGTTTGCGGAAATTTGTCTTGGTGTTCTTTGATGATATCTTAGTTTACTCTTCATTGGGCTGACCACATGCTTCACCTCCAAATTGTCTTTGATATACTATTACAGAATCAATTGTTCCTGAATGGGAAGAAGTGGAATTTTGCTGCTGCACAAATTGAGTATCTTGGCCATGTAATTAGCCAACAAGGAGTTTCTATGGATGCTGCAAAGGTTGAGTGCATTCAAGCTTGGCCCTATCCTTCTACTGTTAAGGAAGTTCGTGGGTTTTTAGGCCTCACGGGGTATTATAGGAGGTTCATACGGGGTTATGGAGTTATAGCTCAGGCCCTAACAGATCTCTTGAAGAAAAATTCATTTCGTTGGACTGAGGTAGCCAAAGTAGCTTGGGATAAGCTCAAAGAGGCAGTCACTTCGGCTCCTATTTTATCCCTACCTGATTTCAATGAAACTTTTATAGTTGAGTCTGATGCCTCTACTTTAGGCATAGGAGCTGTTCTTACTCAAAAAGGGAAGCCTATAGCATTTTTCAGTAAAGCATTGAGCCCACGTCATCAAGCTCTCTCAGTTTATGAAAGGGAGATGATTGCTATCCTTGCCGCAGTTAAAAGATGGAATGCTTACTTATTGGGTCGACACTTTATTATCAAAACAGATCACCACAGTTTAAAGTTCCTCTTGGATCAGAAAACAAATACTCCTGCTCAACAACAATGGGTTATCAAGATGATGGGCTATGACTTTGAGGTGCATTATCGCCAGGGCTCCTCGAATCAGGTTGCTGATGCTCTATCGAGAATTCCTTCTGTTGAATGTAATGCCTTATCTGCCTTTACAACTGATTTGCTACAAAGGGTGAAGTATTCTTGGCTGCAAGATCCCATAATGGTTAAGCTTCTTCACAAAGCTAAGAACCAGCAACTCTCTAATGCTAAGTATACATGGACTGATGGTCAATTGCGGAGGAAAGGTAAACTAATGGTGGGGTCAGATCCTAACCTCAAGAAGGAGCTCTTATCCCACTTCCATAATTCTGCAAATGGTGGTCATTCCGGAGTTCAAGCCACTATGAAGCGCATGGCTGCTGTTTTGTATTGGAAGGGTCTTAAAAAAGACATCAGGCAGTTTGTTCGACAATGTGAAGTGTGTCAGCAATTTAAATATGATTCATCTGCCTATCCAGGGTTGTTGCAGCCCTTGCCGATCCCTGATACAATCTGGTCTGACATCTCCATGGACTTCATTGAAGGTCTGCCTGTTTCCTGTGGTAAATCTGTGGTACTTGTTGTGGTTGACCGTTTGAGCAAATATGCCCATTTCTTGACTTTGGCTCACCCTTTCACAGCATTGACTGTTGCTCAAGTGTTTTTGGATCAGATATATAGGCTTCATGGTATTCCCAACACCATTGTGACTGATCGTGATAAAGTCTTCTTAAGTCGTTTTTGGCAAGAGTTGTTTAAGCTCTTGGGTACGCAGTTGCAGATGTCTACAGCCTACCACCCCCAGTCGGATGGTCAAACTGAGGTGGTCAACCGTTGTTTAGAGACTTACTTGCGTTGTATGGCAGGGGAGAGACCTCGTGATTGGGCTAAATGGATACCACTGGCTGAGTGGTGGTATAATACTACATACCATTCTGCCACCCATACCACACCATATCAGGCAGTTTATGGCCAACCTCCTCCATTGCATCAACCTTACTTTCCAGGTGACTCCAAGGTTGAGGCAGTTGACAGAAGCCTTCAAGCCCGTGAAGCAGCCCTTAAGCTCCTCAAGTTTCACCTTACACGTGCTCAACATAGGATGAAACAGCAAGCAGATCGAGGCAGGTCAGATAGAAGCTTTGAGGTTGGTGACTTGGTTTATGTCAAACTTCAGCCTTATAGACAGAAGTCTGTGGTACAGAGGAAGTGTCTTAAGCTATCCGCAAGGTATTTTGGGCCTTATCCAGTCATCAGCAAAGTGGGGCAAGTCGCTTATAAGCTTCAACTTCCTGATACAGCAAAAATTCATCCAGTATTCCATGTTTCTCAACTTAAGAAGCACATTGGTTCAGCTTCTGCTCAAGTTCATCTTCCCTTGCTTGATGCAGATGGACTTTTGGCTAAGGAACCTGTTGCTATTCTGGATAGGAGGATTAACAAAAGGAGAGGTACTGTGGTGACTGAAGTGCTTGTTCAATGGAGTAATTGCTTTCCAGAAGACTCAACTTGGGAGGTTTTGTTTGATCTTCAACAGAAATATCCTTCTTTTCATCCTTGAGGACAAGGATGTTCTCCAAGGGATGGGTATTGATGCGTTTACATTTTGTAAAGGGGATTAAGATTTCGTTAATTGCTATTTTTCTTTGTTAATTGCTGTTTTGTTGATTTAACAGTACATATGTGGTCCAAGACCAGAAATGCTGATTTGGCACCTGATATACAATGCATGAGAAAAACGGTAGTGGCAGTTTTTTGTCCATGCTACCAATTCTGAAATATTCTCCCTCTTTGCATATTCTCTTTGCTCTCTTCCTTCCTTTCTATCTCTCATACGTTCCACATTCTCAGAGTGTGGTCATTCTCCATTAACAACCTTCTCTGTTTGTATACTCTGTTTAGTAGTATAGACTATTACAGGTTTGGGCAACATCACTGTCACTCACCTGTCCATCAATCGATTCAGCGCCGAACGTCTAGACACCTCGAAGAAATCAGTAACGTTTGGCCGCCAACGGACCTACAAGTGTCAGAGAGGCAGAGACGTATTCCTCCGCGCTTGGAACAGCCGGCTGTCACGAGAAGGACAAGCGAGTTAAACACGTGCCAAGGATGGCTGAAGCAGACGCGGCGGAATCCCAACCGTACAAACGGTTGTCGCTTTTGGGGTAATCTTTTCGAAAAAAGGAATGACTCAATTCGATGACATGGCCGTCTGGAGCCGTAGTTTAGTGGCCAAAATACAATGGCCACGCTTTTTATTTATTTCTATTTTTCCCACCGAAAAATATAAATTATAACGGCTAAATCAACTTCAATTGCAAACAAACGAATTGTCCTATTGTCAAAAAAACAGCCATTCGAATTTCACCTTTTTAAACAAATAAAACCTTTTTTTAATTTAAGATTCCATTTTAAAAATATTAAAGTACAAATTTTGAATAATTACATAATGAGATTTATAAGATAAAAATTATGAATAATTATTTTATACACTGTCAGTTAAATTTTTTTATTTTACAAACGATGTTATGATCGTAAAACGTGTCCTGTAAAAATATTAAAAAATAAAAAATAAATAAAATAAAACACATATTACGATCTTAACACTGCTTGTAAAATAAAAATATTTTACTAATAATTTATGAAATAATTATCCAAAAACTATTACTTTTAATGCAAATGTATAATATGTAATCCGTATAATGTGTAAGAAAAACAAAATTTATTAATTTGTATCATGTGTAACAAAAAAAAAAAGATTAATTTGTTTTATTTATCAAAATAATCAAGTCAACTATTTTGGTTAGGTTCATTACAAGTTAAACTATTAAAATCTCATATTAGACTGATTTTTTTATTAGTTTATGTGTATTGCGGGCCAATACAAGGTAGCTTAAGTTAAATAAAGAAATCGTTTTGTTTGTCAAAAATATTATAATTGGGTGATTAAAACTCAAAAGAACAGTTGTGATATATAAAAAAAAGTTTATGTTTCATTTTCTTTGTTTATATATTTTTTATGGATATTTGAATATTATACAATATATTTTAAAATTTTAAAATCGTTGATGATTTTTTTGTTTACTTCTTACATGAAAAAGCATAGTACATAATTTTTATTTAAAAATATAATTTATTATAAAATACATTGAAATCAATTTTTTTCTTAAATTCGGTAAAATTCAAATAACAAAATGCTAGTTTAAACTATTTAGAAAAATTTTGGCCAAAAAAAAAACTAATTAGAAAAAATAATGAAAGCGCAAAATGTAAAGCTCCTTGTGAAGTGTTAATGTTGACGTTGATTGGTTCCTTGAATGCTTGAAGCACAATTATTGTTTGCACCTACTTTCCTATCAATAGAACTGACTTAGCATCATGTGGTTGAATGACCCTCTACCACATGCATGTCATTTAATATATATATATATATATATATAATATGATAAAAACATTTCATGATTTACACATGTAAAAAATAAAGTTGATAAGATAATTGGTAGACAAAGAAGGAAACTTACAAGGAATGAAAGCACGGTAAGATGTGTCGGAGATAATTTATGGAGCGCGTTTTAACTTAAACCAGTGCTTATGCGAGATGAGAAAGGAAAGGGGATAAAGAGTTTGAATGACAAAGTTGGAGAGCTTAGAACAACAAAGAGAATTGGAGATGATTCTAGGCTCTCGATGGTGAAGGAATTTTTGAAAAGGCCTCTCTCATTTTTTTTAACTGGCATATTGGGGATCACGTGCTTTTGCTAGAAGATAGATTTTTTTTTGACATGATTCAATTCTTTTTTTTAGTAGTATATTTTCATTAGAAGTTACAATTACAATCATCATATTACATTTCATGAACAGGTAATTATAAAAATCACATTACTCAAACTAAACAAACTAATAAATGACGAGACTAACTCAAGTTCACGCTTGGTGAAACTTGAACCCGAAATCTCAAAGTCTCAAAACCTTCACTTTATCACTAAGTCAAAATCTCATTGGCAACATGATTCAATTCCTTAAAATGGTAAGATAACAGGTGTTAAAGGATATTCTTCATCCGGTCTTATCTGTTAACAAGAATCAAATGTCTCAACTATCAGTTGAATTGCTAGCAAAATGACCTAAAGATTTGTGGTGGCCAGTTGGGCCGATCGTCTTATGAGTCGTGTCTTGAGCTTAGAGTACATCCTTAGCCTCACACAATCCATTTAAAGTCTCGTGCCATATTTGGAATTTAAAAAAAGAAAATATTAAGATTTTGTTTGGTTTGTATTTTGTAAAGTGGGTCATCATTGTTAAAAAGTTTTATTGTTTATCACTTATTATTCAAATAAGATTAGTTTTAAATCGTAAAATGGATAAGAATACATGTGATTATATAAAAAAAATTATTAACAAGTGTTTTTGGAACAATCTTTATATTCAGTTAATATAAATAAAAATTTTGTATTAAATACAGTTATTAATAATTTTAATTAATGAATTGAGTTTGTCTTTCGATGGACGACCCAAGATCTCGGGCGGTTGTCGTATTACAATAGACAATCTTCAGTCTCTGTCTCTGACAATTTAGTGAGGAAATAAGATGAAGAAAAAAAAACTGTAGATACAAATTATATATAATTTTGTTAAAAATATATTAAATTTGTATAAATCAATTACTGTTATTAAGATATGTAAAATTATATCTTTATTCTTACTTATTACTTCTCGTATATTCCTTAACATAATTTTATCTATTAAAACATCTTCATATATTTTTTATTTATTTTAAGTACTACGATTTTTTATTTATTTCATTTTCATTAAATAATTATTCCATTTTTTTCATTTCATTTAGCGATTATGAGTTAGTGTTTCAGTTGCGGAACAAATGAATTAGCATTTTTATCATTTTAAGAAATAATTTTTTTTGGCAAACTGAGTGGGCTCAGGGCTTTCCAAACAGTATGGCAACCGAGGTTCTGGTTGAAGTCGGGAACGTGAGGCTGCTGGGTTCCTTTGCACCCACAGATCGCCTTGGCTATTTTTTGTATTGGACATTTAGGCCCAACAGGCCCATTCTTAATCTGTTCTCTTTTAAGATATGTTTGGACCGAGGCGAGAGAAAGGAAAGGAAAGGAGTCTGAGGCACTGCCATTTGTCTAGGTGCATCCCCCTGGAATCTATCGGTCCCCGTCGACCGCACCCGCTTCTCTCCACACTCTCATCCCAAATAAACCTGACCTTCTTCGTTTTCTACATTTCCCAGTTGAAGGTGGGTTAGCGTAGGTAAGAGTCAGGGTTTCCTGTTTTTGTAATTGTTACCGTTGCTTGCTTCCTTAATTCATCCAATCAACTTTTGTTTTTGTTTTGTTTTGTTTTTTTGTTTTTTTTTAAATTTTTTTTATGCAAGCTCTTGTTCAATGGATTTATCGTCTCAATCTACGGACACGTCGTCGACCCTGTCTTTGGGGCTAGTCTCTCCTTCGCCGCCCTCCCACCGTGGCCAGATCGCCGATGACTCCATTACCCTCCAGTTGGACACCAGGGACCACAGCCACCCGTCCCCACCAGTTCCTCTCCAACTCCTCGAACCGCAGACGGAGAACCATAACTCCGCCCAGAACGGGAACCGGAAAGAAACGGAGAGTGACGACGATGATGAAGAGGGTAAGGAAATCGAAGAATTCCGTATATTAGGGCATTCCATGTGCCTCAAAAGGAGGAGAGACAGCTGTTCTTTGTCGTCGTCCAAGCGAATGACGCTGGAGCCTGATCTTGAGACGAGAAAAGCCGCCGTGAAATCATGGGGCAGTCTGCCGCTCCACGTGGCGGATCCCGACATGTTTGACATGATGGAACAGGAGAAAAAGCGGCAATTCATGGGAATTGAGTTAATAGCCTCCGAAAATTTCGTTTGCCGGGCCGTTATGGAAGCCCTCGGAAGCCATTTAACCAACAAATACTCTGAAGGGATGCCCGGAGCAAGGTATTATGGCGGGAATCAGTACATTGATGAAATCGAAACCCTTTGTTGGAAACGTGCATTGGAGGCTTTTGGGCTTGATGCCGAGAACTGGGGAGTCAATGTGCAGCCCTATTCATGCACATCAGCGAATTTCGCAGTGTATACGGGATTGCTGTTGCCCGGAGATAGGATCATGGGATTGGATACTCCGTCTGGAGGGAATACGAGTCACGGCTATTACACCCCTAATGGGAGGAAGGTGTCTGGTGCATCGATATTCTTCGAGAGTTTACCGTATAAAGTGAATCCACAAACTGGGCTTATTGATTATGAGAAGTTGGAGGAGAGAGCACTTGATTTTAGGCCCAAGATATTGATTTGTGGCGGGAGTTCATATCCGAGGGAATGGGACTATTCAAGGTTTAGACAGATTGCGGATAAGTGTGGTGCTGTTTTGCTGTGTGACATGGCGCAGATTAGTGGACTTATTGCTGCTAAGGTGTGAAACTGTGAATTACAGTTATACAAGTGCTTTGCTTTATGTGGTTAGCTTTCTGTGTTTCGCTAATGGAGTTCAATTGCATTGCATGGCTGCGGTTCTATTCTGCACCAACACTAAATCCACCATTCCACTGTACTGTTTTGAGTTAAAATTTGTTAGCAAATCTATTTACTGTGCTATTGTTTTCTTAAATATGGAAGTGGTATCTAGTGCAACCTATATTAACATAAGCAACTTCAAATTAGTCCAGACTACCTATTGACACTGGTGTAGCTATTTTGATGAACTGGCAATGTAGAAGTTTATAGATGGAGTTATTATTTCTAGTTTGCTTGATGCAATGCACTCATGAGTTTTTTAGTTTGGTCTTGGAGGTATTTTAGGGATGGGAAATAATGAATAACTTCATTTTTGGACGTGCCTATGAATTTATCTTCATTGTTTTCTTTTCAGGCTATTGAAATTTTTTTTTTTAAGACAACTGTGGTTTTTAGAGGAAATTAATCTGAATGATATGTGGTATTTGGTATTTTCATAGGAATGTGCTAATCCCTTTGACTACTGCGACGTTGTTACCTCAACCACTCATAAAAGCCTCCGAGGTCCCAGAGGTGGTATAATTTTCTGTAGAAAGGGTACAAAGCCAAGGAAGGGAGGGATGCCTCCAAGCCAAGGAGATGACAATGAGCAATATGATTTTGAGGAAAAGATAAACTTTGCTGTTTTTCCATCTTTGCAAGGTGGACCGCATAATAATCATATTGCTGCACTTGCCATAGCATTGAAGCAAGTGGCTACACCAGAATACAAGGCCTATATGCATCAAGTTAAGAAAAATGCTCAGGCTTTAGCATCTGCATTGTTAAGAAGAAAATGCAGGCTGATTACTGGAGGCACAGACAACCATTTGATACTCTGGGATCTAAGACCTTTTGGATTGACAGGTAGAATGCTTCTTTGGCAATCTTCTTCTCCTTTAAATATATACTATGAACCTACGCGTGCTTTGCATTTTTTTTTTCAATTTACATTATGTTAAATTTTAAGATCCTTTGCCAATCAGGACTTGACCTTATATTGTGTAACATTGACTTTCTTGGTTTAATCATCTGAGAAATTAATATTTATCATGTTCCTGGTAATTAGTGCTTGCAGTATACGTTGTAATGGTCTCTAAGAGATAACAAACTCCTATGGCTGAGAAAATGTGATTGATTGTATGAGTGTCGGATCGGTTAACTATTTTGATTTCCTCTTTCTGACTTTCCCTCTATTTCATGTATTCTTTTTTCTGGGAGGGGGTGGGGGGCTGTGTGATGTTTTCTTCCATGACCCAAAGTAGAAAACATTCATACGGGACTTTAGCTGGGACATGTATTTTATTATCTACTTTTGGGGCTGTGTGCTGTGTGCTGTTTTGTATAGTGACCTAAAGTAGAAAATATCATCACTTGACTTTAGCAGGAGGATTTTTTATTGCCTGCTTCTGTAAATAACATAATGGTTTTAGATCTTGATAACTCTTGTGTATGCAAGCAGAACTTCTAATTAATTTCATTTCTTCTGGTGATTGAGTAGAAAACATTCATACAGGATTTTAGCCAGGACAAGTATTTTATTATCCACTTTTGGGGCTGTGTGCTGATTTGTCTAGTGACCTAAAGTAGAAAATATCATCACTTTGACTTTAGCAGGAGGATTTTTTATTGCCCACTTCTGTAAATAACATAATGGTTTTAGATCTTGATAACTCTTGTGTATGCAAGCAGAACTTCTAAATAATTTCATTTCTTCTGGTGATTGGGAAATGCAATGGTTTAAATGCCAAAATTGTTCATGTTATAAAATGAACTCAAGTTGAAAGTTTAAGTGTATAGAATGTTCGATCTTCTCTCCTCTTTGCTTCTCTATCTCTTACATATACAGGTGCTCACAAACTCAGAACTTATACATTTCGTTTGTTCCTGTATTTATCTGTTGGCAACATATGTATTTTTGCACTTTCATGCAATAAGTTTTCTTTATTTTTTTTTTGGCTGATGGTAAGTTTTCTGTTAGTTAATAGATTTATTGCCACGTATCCCAACTCTCTCCTATGTCATAGAATGCCTAACCCAAGAAAACATTTTTTTGTAGGTAAAATTTATGAGAAGATCTGCGAGATGTGTCATATCACTCTGAATAAAATTGCTATTTTTGGTGATAATGGTACCATTACTCCTGGAGGAGTAAGGATTGGTGAGTGTAGATCTCATTCAATTAAAGTTTGCAAGTCTCTTACCCTCGATGAAGAGGTTTAGCCTATTATAATGACTTTTCATGTTGAATTCTGCAGGTACTCCTGCCATGACATCAAGAGGATGCCTAGAATCTGATTTTGAGACAATTGCTGACTTTCTCCTCAGAGCTGCACATATTGCTAGTATGTTGCAGCGTGATCAGGGGAAGTTACAAAAAGCCTCCGTGAAGAGCCTTCACAATAATAAGGATATTTTGGAGCTCCGAACACATGTAGAGACTTTTGCATCTCAGTTTGCAATGCCAGGTTTTGACATTTGAATGAATTGTGGAGGTGCCTCACACCAAGGATTGCATTCTGCCATCTGGACTAAAATCTACCGCCAACCCAAATTCAGATCCTTTGTTTGGTTTCTGAATTAGCTACTGCAATTTCTTGGCTACAACTTTTGCAGCTGACAACCTTTGTGAATTCCAGTGCCAAGTCTGCAGCGGAAATGTCATTACTCAGAGGTGGAAGCAAAGGTTGTTTTCCTGTAACCGACCTGCACCGCACATGTTTTTTTTATATGGTTGCAGAATGGCTGAAAATATTGCAACAACTTTTGCAGTTTCAGTGCTCCTGGTTGGAAACATATTACCCATCCTAGCAACCGTAGTAGTTGTGTTTGCAGATTTCTTGAATTTGATTATCAAAAATTTAAACCCAGAACTGTTTTTGCATTGTCTGATACAGTGAATCCAGTGTAAGATCAACAATTCGTTGATCTTGGCTTTGTTAATGAACTACCAAATAATGTCTTCCATGTAGAGCAGATCATTGGTTTGTCGATGAAATGCAATTTTCCATCAGAATCAGAATAGAGTCTGCTGGATTAATAATCTAGGAAGTTGGGGTTTCAATATTTCACCTTTCATGCTACGTAATTTTCTTTGAATAAAGCGCAGTCTCAGCAGCAAACACAGCTCCTGATTTAACAGAAGATGCCTGAGCAATCTTTTTGAAATGATCTTGGGCCGATTTGTGCAATTTGGGCTGATTTCATGGACCATGATTCTGAATGATACGCTGGCTAATGTTGTTAACTCGAGCGTCTAAACTCTATACCCATAAACTTATTATTAAAAGCTGCATCAAAATCAAAATGGAACTTCTCAACAGGGCTTGTTTTTACTTGAACAGCCTCGGCTTCAAACATTTTACACTTTAAAAAGGCTAAAAAAGCCTATCAAAGACAAAAGAGATTCTCCACTTCAACAATTACAAATTCCAATATCTAGTTGGGAGGATACTTTTCACGTTGACCCTAGTTCCTATTGGGTTTAAAATGGAACAAAATCCTTTAGAAATCATGCCATATATATTGGCTGCCGCCCAGTGGTGACTGCACTTGTTCATAATATATATACACATATATATATATATATATATATATATATATTATTCTGGATGCTAAGTGATAGGGGTGTCACACACACACATATATATATATATATATATTATTCTCGATTCTAAGTGATAGGGTTGTTTTGGGACCTGAAGGCATTTCAATCTTTTACCTTGGATAAGACAACAGTCAAGACGACACCACGCCACTTGAATGTAACCTACAGTGCTCTCAACATGTCTAACGCTAACTTGCCTCGACAAAGATGAGCACCTCAAGCACGTGTCAAAGGATTATCTTGAGAAAAGAGCCATCACGAGCCGACCAAAGAAATCAAGTCATGCCAAGTTGGCACGTCAACCTAACCAAGTGACTTGTAGTCAGGTCAGCCAACTCTACCTTGCCACATCCAGAGGACGTGGCTTATGGGACCACGTTATCAACGTTGATCACGTCAGACCAACCCTCATATAAAAGACAATTTCTTATTCACCAAAAGAGGCGAAGTCACCATTTTGCCTCATTTTTATCTTCCCAAGCAATCAGAAGCTCCTACCTATCTCTCTCATCTCTTCCTCCTCTATTAATCTCATCAATATCCATAGGTCCATTTCAGCACACATTAAGGATATTAAATAGATTAAAATTTTACATGCACGATAGATACACAATTAATTTGTACATATACAATCTAAAAACAGGTCAAAGTGTGTTAAGAGTGACAAGATTAGTCAGAATCCAAATCAAATTTCTTTGCCTATTCTAATTTTTGAGATTTTGGATTCGGGGCTTGTTTTCAAAATATTACTCATTTATGCAAAATTCAGTTCTTTCCATTGTTCACTAGGTTGTAGGCAGCTCGCAACTTAATCTTGATGTTTTTCTTCATTTGTGGAAAATATTCATAGATTTCATCCATTAACAATGCTCATTATGTGGTTATGGCTTATTTCGTTATGTTTTTTTTTTTTTTTATCCATGATTCTTTGGCCAGGCCAGGATTAGGGTAGGTAAAATGGCATGCAATGTTTACAATGAAGGCGTACGATGGTGGAAAGACCCTAGGAGGTGCGAGCTAGTGGATGCACATTTGACACACGCTGTTCATTCATTTTCCTCCCTTGGCAATAATATATCATGAAATTTAGTACTAAAAATATGAATGAAATTTTGAAAGTTTTGATGCAAATAAGAAATGGTATTATTGCATATTATGTGTAATTTAAAATTGTTTGATTTAAATAGTCTCAGTACATTATGATATTAATGATCCTGTCAATAGAGGTTATATATTGGTTAGTCGACATTTATGGTTATCAAGAACCGGATTCAATTGAGTTGTCAATTAAGAATATATTTAGTGTTGCTTTGTGCAACTATTAATTACTATGAACTGAGAATAATGGTTCTGTAATTATTGCTTTTTGCAACCATTGATTGTTTTTGTTCTTAATTATCTATGTTACAACAGTTAAATTTAGTTATTGCTTGTTGAGGGAGATGAATTTATGAAACTAAAATTTCAAATATTTGTATAGTTTTGTTATATTGATATTTGACTTTGGAGCAAGTTATATGTAAACACGTGGTTATCCTAGAATTATTAATTGAGATAATTATGTTTTGACCTAAATGTTTTGATAATACTTAACTAGTTGAGGAACGAGGAGATGTTAGTCACTTATTCAATAGTTGTCCTCATTCTTTTTATTTTTTTACTTTTAAAATTTCAATAATTACTCTTCGAAAAATTAATTTTGACGAGGATCTTCGTAGCAAATTTAGCTTCTATTCTCAGTTTTTTGTTATTGAATGCGAGTAAATTGGAGGTTAGTTTTTAGAAGATTGGTTAAAAGAATTTTGAAGACCTTTTTTTTTTTTGAGTAGTACATTAAGTTACAATCATAATCAACATATTACATTCCATAAACCCGTAACTTGATAAATTGATAAATACAAATGATAATAACCAACTAAAACAAATAACAAATAAACTTACTCGAACTCACACTCGGTGAGACTCGAACCTGAGACTTCAAAGTCTCAAAATCTCCTCCTTGCTACTAAGTCAAGGTCTCGTTGGCAGAATTTTGGAGACTTAAGTTGTAAAGAATGGTTGTCATTCCATAAGATGGAATGCTAAGATACATGAATGAAGGTTGCTGTGAAATGAAAAGAAAGAGATTGAATCCACGTTTAATTTAAATAATTTATGTAACCAATTTTAAAATTTAACATTTACTATATCTTCTCTTACTCTCAAATTTCAACCTAATTTGCAAAACTAAAAAGAAGAAAATGAGGAATCAAACCAACAGGAAGAATGGTAAAGGATATCATTTTCGTTTGGGAGAACAAACTTTGGAGGAAACATTCATCATCAACAACAGCAACTCAACACCACAAAATGAAAGCAAGAATCAGACAAGAGGACCCGTGAGAAAGAAAACCACCCTTTCCGAGAAAATGAAAAACCAAAAAAATAAAAGAGAGAACTAGGAATCTCTCTCTCTTTCCTGTTTTCTTTCCCCCACCTTTTCCATCATTGTTTCACAGCCGAAATGATTAGTCATTTTACTAACACAACTCTAGAGAATCTCTCGTGGAAATTGGAAAAGATTTGTTTGAAACATACATTTCCACATATATGAGGCCACCATTTTCCTTGCCTTTGAGAAAGAAATATCATCAAGACAGCAGTGTTGTGGGATTTCTTTTCCCACTAAACTTCCACCAATGTTCTGCTGTACATGTACTTGTATGGGCTACCAATACCATGGAATTTTATTGTGATATAAGCTCACAGATTTTAACTTCTCACATTTTTGCTTAGCATTTGTTTATGGATTATACTGTTTCAGGTAAATATAGTAATTATAATCAGATGCTTACAACACATGATTTCAATGTTTTCTGTCTAGCTAACGTATTAAACCAAATGAATCCGAAACTTAATACAGTTGGTTCGTGTAATTTTTTTGATAAATTATTTACAATAAATTTGGAATTCAAATTTTAATTTATCTTTAAATTGCAGCTTTTTTTTCCGTAAAAAAAAAAGAAAATTAAACCAAAACAAAAGGAAAATTGAGCTGCTTAATTATTTGAAGATTTAGATATAAACAAAAAGTTTAGTCCTTTCAACCTTCTTTGTGAAAATGAGTCATTGTCTCATTAGTTTTTCGGAGTCTCTTGTTGGCAGGTAGCATGAAATCCCTTTTTAGGTGTAATCTTAATTTCTTTTTAGTTGAATTGAGAAGGATCCTTTGTCTTTATGAAAAACCCAAATGTCTTTTAATTTGCATGGAAATTGCTGTTAATTTCTATGTTCATCCTTCTGTCTTTATCTTGTATGGTTTTGTTGCTTGGTTATTATTTCTAGGAATGCTGAATCATTTCCCCGTTAGTTTCTAGAAATAAAAAGTAATGTTGTGCAATCAAGCTGCAATGCAATTGCAGCACATTTTCAATTATAGCCATGCAATTGCCTTTCCATGTCTAGATTTTAAAAGATTTTCAAAACTTTGAAGTGAAGGCCAAAAGCTTTTTTCTTTAAAATTTGTAGTACAAATTAATGAACTGGAATCCACAGTAAAAGTTACCTCATGATTTCCAGAAATTATTACCTATGGAAAGCACCTTAGTGAGTACATAAATTGACAATTACTTGTTATATCCTAGCAGATATGGATGCTAAGATACCAAGAAGAAGAAGAAGAAGACCAGAGAAAGAGAAAAGGGCAAAAGAAATGGAGAGTAAAGATAATTTTTTTCATTCATCTTTTGCAAGGAATTACATTGTTTCTTTTATTGGCCAGTACAAGGATCAACGGGTCATAAGACCTTACATTGCATATTCTGACAGCTGTACAATTCTCAAATTCTGTGGTCTGACCTAATAATTAGCCGACATATCAGACAAAACCGTTAGGCTCTGCTGCTCACTGCTCCCAGCTGCTCTCAGCTCCCACCTTGGGCTCAGCTTCAATTAAGCTCAGCTTACAGCCCATCTCCTCTTCTCCATCCTGCTCACACCTTTCTTCATCTTTCTTCATGGTTCTTCCTGCAACAGTCATCACATTACTGTACCATTAATTATGAAAAGTAACAGAATGTTGAGCATTTTAGCTTGATTTGCTTCTAACATGGGATCTTTTTGACCACACAAATAAAGAAAATACCAGTAGACATTTTCAGAAAGTGAAAAAGGGGCAAACAAGAAGCATCTTTTTCTTAATTTGCTTCAAGTTTTCAGAATTGCTCATCAACTTCATGTATTGAATACAAGATCAGATTCTAAGTTTTGGACAAACAAGAACTCAAGGAGCATCATTTCCTTTTCCTCCTGGATAACATTTTCATTTATCTAACAGAAGAAGAATCTGCCCTCTGGCTCTGGATTGGAAGATCTTGCTTTCTGTAGAAGCTAATGGCTGTCTTATATATTCTTCTTGTTCTCTTATCTTTAGAGAGTAATGTTGCTTTTCTTTGAAGCAAGAATCACATTCTCCTTCCCTTAAGGCGTTTTCTTTCTGTGTTTTCCTTAGAAAATAGTTTCCTTCCCTCTCAACCTCCAGACTCTAGCAGCTGCAGACATTTGATTTCAACAGGAACAGTAAGTTGAAACTAAGAACATGTTAAAAGGGGCCAAGAGAGAAATAAAAAGGAAAAAAAAACAAAGAAATTGAATGACAAGATGCCACTTGAACAGCTGATTCTTTCAGTTTTCATTTCTTTTTCACTTTTTGTTTTTTGGAAATTATTTTTTCACTTCTCTCTCTACCTATAGCTGCACATGTCCAAACTTTATCAATCTACCTATGAGTGCACAGGTCGAAAAGCTTTTTCCTTCCCTCAACTATTTCATCAAAGAAATCATCAATCTGTCCAATTATAGTCTCCACCCCACATTGCAACATCCCAAAGCAACTCTTCAAGTTGTCAATCTTGTCTTGGATCTCAACTTCTGATCCATACTTCACAGCTCTTTCCAATTCCTCTCTCACCTCCTCCATGGCAATCCTGGCTTCCCTGAACTCATAAAGCATAATTCCTGGCTGCCCGCGAATTTGCTCCATTTCGTTAGATACCCTTTGATGCAGCCTTGAAATGGAAACCATGAAAGCTGACCCAAATATCACATGCCCCTCACGCTCTCCATGGACAAAGCTCAATTCAGGCCAATAATATACAAGTCCGCTAAGCAAGATCATTAAAATCAATGAACTGACATTCCTCATTGCATAAAGAACACCTCGAAAACCATTGAAACCATTCAACTTTGATTCTACTGTAACAGTCTCATCAAATCTTAGTGATAGTTGTCTTGCTCCTGTTTCCATCAGATTCCTGTTTTCCTCTTCCAATCCCACAATTTCCCTTTGGCAGCCAACTATTGCCCGTATAACCTACAGCAACAATGGACAATCATAAAATAAACTTCATTGGCATTAACCAATATAAACAAAGAAAGAAAAACCAGTATGAAAAAGTTCTGTGTGCACAACTTTACCTGGCGAAAAAACTGTGGGTTGAAGTGCTGTTGATGGTCCAGTGAGGAGGCAATATTGCTAGCTGAAGAATAATAACTTTCCATCCCGGAGATGCCAGATTTGAGAACAAGACAGGCTTCCCACAGCCTGGAGCTTTCGTCCATGTATTCATCAAGCCATTTTTCCCCTACAGGAAGGTGAAGCCTTTGAACCAAAATGGTCAATTGGGAGTGGAAGGATCGGAGAGAAGAGAGAACTTTTTGCAGGAATTGGATTGACATGAAATTACAAGACAGGAAAGAGCAATCAAGTTCTTCAAGTCCTCGGGTGAGCAAGTTGTAGAAGCCATTGACAGAAGTGGTGCATGAAGGATCCATAATGGAAGATGGTATGGTGTGGGAGAAAAAGGTGATGGAGATTGATTGATATTTATATTGGAATATGAAGAAAAAGAAGGTGTAGCAGTGATGAATAGCTAGCTTAATAGCTCAGGTTTCTATGGTGAAAAGGACTGTTGGGTGCAATTATGTATGTTTCCTACAGAGTGGAGGCGATGATTGGGAATCTGTTGGCTGCATTTTTCTTTTTAAATTAAGAGAACTTCAAGAACTTCTTTATATATTTGGTTATCTTCCTTTCCCTTTTATACTTGGTTGCAGTACCACTCTCCCAAAGGCAGGCCCAGCACAATTAATACGTGGAGACATTGAAGGTAAAATCAATCAAAACAATCTTGCAGCTCTTTATTCTATGAAGTGTTAGATTTTGTTCCTTGGGCTGCAAAAGTTTGACTACTTTGACTGACATTCTCCTTCTCATTCTTCGATTTTGATCAGGTTCTCCTTTAGAAGTGAGTGCCCTTTGCCTTTACCTTTTCTCCAAACTTTTTTAACATATTGTGTTTTCCCCCAATACATATTCTTTTAGCATCAAGCTTTGTGGATTCTTTTCTCTTCTAAAATAGAGAAAGTTCGATAAATTTAAAATTTGAGTTTCGATGTCTGCATTCTTCTTCTTCTAGAATAAAGATTAGTCTTAAATTAGAGTCTCGGTGTTTTTTTTTTTCTTGTTACTTAATTAAGATTGTACGCAAAAAAGAAAAAAGAAAACAAGAATGCAGTGTTCTGGTAATGCGCTAGAACATCAACTGCAAATCTGTTAGTTGGAATATATCAAGCAACAAGCTGTCGTGAAAGGACAACACTCTCGAGAGTGAGTTGCCTTAATATTACATGTTCTGTAGTTCAATAACGGGTTGTAACATCAATTTGAAGATATTATAATTTGGGGCCCAACGATCCAATGAATTAAATCACTTTTTGATATGCATGTAGAAATTTTCTTGTTTGAGCCTCGTAAAGCGAAACAAATGATGATCAAGCAACAGTTTTACGTAGTTGATTTGATTTATTAAGGATCTCTTACTGGTCTTATTACAATCTTGCATTGAGTACACATGCACTAAAGATCATTATCACTAATTTGAATCAATTCAATCATTTTTCAAGCTATTTGAAATAAAAAAAAGAGTGAGGACTCAGATTGTTCGGACTTAAACCCAAGTTTTGGGTACTGTCGCTACTCTTCCTTTGCCACCTGCCTAAGAGATTGTTCGCTAACCAAGGGAAGAAAAACATTTCCCTGATTATGTGGGGCTAGTAATTTACAATTGTATGAGGTTGTGCTTTCCTTCTGGAATATGCACACTAGTGAAGCAGCACTAATCTAACTGCTGATCCAATTAACTCCGATTACAAATGGTAATTTATTGGTTCTTCAACAATGAAAAGCTTATCATTATCTCTAATCACTTCAATGGAATCAATCTCAGCGCCTGCTTCATCTGTTAAACTCGCATTTCTTGCATCAAACCCAAATTTTTCACCTGTTACAAATGATCAAGTTACTTGCTCATGAAGAAAACGAGCTATATTATAGATTATAAGTTAATTTAAGCTATGGTGCAAACCTGCAACTTTCATGAGCTCATCGAGAGAATCTGGCAGCCTTATTAGCTTCCCGGGCACCGTGCAGCAAGATTCTTTCCTCGTTAGAGGATGACCTCTATAAATGCTTACCCTTGGATGGTCTAATCCTCTGCTTTTGCCTAACATGGCTATGTGCTCTTCTCCAAGCTTCTTCAATGGTAGTTTACTGGATGTGGTATCAGTTACTGTAATTCGATGGCCAATCTCTTGCTTCTGCAGCATTTCATTCAAAGTTGTGGAAGAATATGTATTTTGATTGATGACATCTGCTCCATTCATTACAAGTAGATTAATCATGTCTTCAAGTTTCTCTTTCGTGGCAATCTGTAAAGCTGTTAATCCATGGCGATCCTTTGCATCCACATTCAATCCGTGTTTCAATAGTTCTTGCATCACTGTCAGATCGTTTCTTTTTGCAGCAGTGCATAAGAGATCACCGGCAGTGAACGGATCGGAAATGGCAGCATAATGGTATAGGATACTAAATACAGAATGGTGTTTGGAGGATATAGCATCCCATAGTGCAGTGTTGCCATTCATATCTGCCATATGTATGGTATCAGAAGAAATAATCTTAAGAATTTGAGTCATTCTGCGATGAATTTAATTAAGGCATTAACATCTTATTTTACCTCGTAAATGTACATTGCAAGCATGCTTAATGAGTACCAGTACACATTCTTCATGCCCTTTTGATGCCGCTATGTGCTGAGGAATTACACAAAATAGGAGCAATTACTATTTATAGATAGTTTCTGTTAGTTGGATTTATTATGATTGTAACGGTTCACAAAGAAAATAATCAATGCTCAAGCCTACATCTAAGGCCTAGGTCAAATGATTCATGCAGTTACTTCTAAGAAGTGGCATCAAGTAAGTCCGGGATTCAAATCCTGGCACCTGCAACCCCTCCCTTATTCCCAAGCTTCGGCCTCCTTTATATCAAGCTTTAAGTTAAGTTGAATATGGGGTTTAACTTGAATGGTTCATCCAACCACTATTAAAAGCTGGCATCCAATATGTTTGTAATTCAAATCCTAGCACCTGCAATCTCTTCTTATTCCCAAGCTTCGGCTTTCTTTATATCAAGCTAAGTCTAAGCTCAAGGTCCCATAGAAGAGAGATAGGCAAGACTAACAATTGTAATTGCTAATTCAAGATTGTTCTACACGTTGACTGGAAAGAGAAATTAAAACTTACCAATGGGGTTCTCCCTTTAGAATCCCCTATGTCAGGGTCCAATCTTGCCTTCAGAAGCTCATCAAGAAAAGCAGCATTGCCTGTATCGGCCACATGCAACAAATTAATAGCAATGTTTTTAGGATCACCATCTTCTTCTCCAGCTTCCACTGCTAAACTTCCAATCTTAAGATCCTTCAGCCTTTTGTTATGCTGCAAAACATTACATATTTAACCTTAAGTCCTCTGAATAACTAGATTTGAGCAAACAGATAGCATTTTAAAGAAATCGACAAGACCTGAAGGAAGTTTTTAAGGATAGCAACATTATCTTCTTGTTTGCTCTGCATTGCTTCAATCAAATCCGTGGTTTTGAGCCTCAAGAGTTGAGAAAGTGTCTTTGTTCGAAATGTGAACCTTTGAGGCCCGCAACAAAGTGCACCATTTTCTCCAAACATGTCCCCAGAATGCAGGATTCCAACGAGAAGCTCTTTCTCCATCTGATAGTCAATGATTTCCACTTCTCCCGACACAATGATGTAAACATCATCTGGTGCTTCATTCTGCATAATCACATCCTCTCTCGGTGGAATATATTCAGCTTTCATCTTTGCAACCTGATCATTTCCAAACACCCAAAGTTCAACTTTCTTGTGTTGCGCTACAAATAATTTTCATTACAGAGGATAGTAAGCCTACCAGGTGCAGCCGAATTTCCCTTGATATGCCATTGAAAAGGTATACTTTCTCCACTGTTGGTAAAAACAAATGCTGGCAAATGCTTGTGTAAATGGATTTTGGTAATTGTTCAATGATGTGCTGCTGGTTCAAGTTCTCAGCCTTAAACCTCAAACACATGTAAGCCAATATCTGGTCTTTCAACCTCGGTGGCAAGCGGTTTCTAGAGACGAAATTCGATGCTGCTTCAATACTATTCCTCTGTAGCATTAGCAGAAATCTCCATGAAACTCAAACACAAAGCCTGTCTGAATCGACATGATTAAATTGGCAACACTGGAATTTTGAAGTACTTACAAATTCCATGGTGCGTCGGGTTCCTTGGACCACTAAATTTGTCATGTTGCCAATGATATAAGCAGTCAAGCCAAGGTTGAAGAGCATGTAGAAAACTATAAAGCCCATTTCGACAGTGTTCACTGCATGGAGGTCGCCATAGCCAACTGTGGTCATTGTGGTGACGGACCAATACAAAGCTGAGATATATCGGACCCAAAGGCTTGCTTCTCTGAAATTTGGATTAACTGACCCCAGCCACGTCCTTCCCTGGTTCGGATACCGGTCAGCTAGCAGGTAGTAAAGGCATGCAGCACAATGCACTAGAAACAATGTCACCTGCATATCAGTGTGTCAGCAAACTGAGTCAATTTCAATTTGATCATATTGGCTGAATTCTGAAGACAGTTCTTGTGTTCTTGAAGCAAATCCCCTGTTTTCAATTCAATCATGAATACATTTACAGGATGATAGGTCTGAAAAGGAAGGGCCTAACAGAGCCTTGGGCTAATTCACCACAGCCTGTGTTTGCCGAAAAATGTATCAAACCACCAAATCTACTCTTGGATTTCACCAGCATGGTCAGACACTCTATGAATACGACAAAAAAAAAATACAAAGATAACACAAGCCAACGAGATAATTTTTGTGTTTGAAGGTTGCAAATTTCACTCACAGCAAGAAGCCTAGCACATCGGATCCAGAAATAGCTGAATCTGATGTCCTTCTCCAGCCTACAAAAACGTAAGATTTAAGGGGTGATAAGAAATTTGATCAAAGCTTAAGCTTGGATTTACTATAAAATAGAGAATAAAGAAGAGAGATAGATATTAGTATAGTAGTAATAAGAGGAAGCAAACCTGGTGAAAAGCTGCTTCGCACGCCTGAGACGCCAAAATCTTAGCAATCCTAAGGAATAAGTGATGCCCATTTTTCGTTTGCTAGTGAACAGGTAGCCTAGTGCTTCAAATGGGATGGTTGATGCCACATCCATTAGGAACCACGTCGAAAGATACCTATCCGCAAGAAAACAGTACTCCAAGTCATCATCTTTTTTTCTTTTTTCCTTTTTTTTTCCCCCTCAATTCCCTTTATTTCCAAAGTAAATTCGTAGTTATAAATTACCCATTTGGATGGTGTGCTTCACTTTTTTTTTGTATATTTATAATTTATCCTAACCAAAGTTGTTAGACCTTTATAAATATTTCGAACGTGGACTGTGACATCAAGCCTAATATAAATGTCAATAATATTTTGATCGAATGATTAAAAAAAATTGTGACATATTTTTGAGTTTGAATCTAAGTAATCCTATCACAATTCTCAATTATAAGATATTTTTCTTGTAAAAAAAATAAACCTTATATAAACACCTAAAATGATAATTTTTTGAGCGTTTATATGACTTTCGCATGTCATTTCTTACGTATAAGAGTCTGTTTGGTCAACAGAAAATAAATTTTTTGAAATTTTAGTTTTAGTAATTTGATTATTTAGTTTGGTTGATAAAGTTTTCCTCAGGTCGAAAATATTAAATTCTGAACAATGTAGAAAAAAGAAAAAGGAAAAATATGAAACCTACATTCTCCTCCAATTTTCTAAGATTTTGAGAGAAAAATAAAATCTCTAGTTTGTGGCTTCTATCTATTAGGTTTTGCAACCTATTGGATTCAATTGGATCCAAATGCAATTATTTGACATTTCTCTGAGCTCTAA
Source organism: Heritiera littoralis (assembly GCA_031772115.1). Taxonomy (NCBI): domain Eukaryota; kingdom Viridiplantae; phylum Streptophyta; class Magnoliopsida; order Malvales; family Malvaceae; genus Heritiera; species Heritiera littoralis. Next base: position 100,583 of record JAPDPK010000207.1, read on the forward strand.
TAGGTTGAATTTTCAAACTTTCTTTTATTTAGTGGACTCTATTCAATGTGTTGGTTGATTTATGGACTCAAAATATGTTACATTCCCAAATTGAAAGGATTCTTCTTTTCAAGTTCAAATTTCAACTATTCTTTATTCATATCCTTATTTTATTTTAATTAATCATAATATAATTAATTATTTCAATTTATAACATAAAAAAATAATGAAAATATTAAAAGATAATGAAAATAATTATTTAGAAAATTCAGAAAACTTTCAAGAAAATTGCGAGTAAAAAATTTTCCAAAAGTTACTAAATGAACATAAAATTTTTCTTCAACATAAATTATAAAGAATTTCTTTGTTTAATTATAATTTTTTATTTTTTTAAAATATTATTTACATGTCAAATAAAATAAATTATTTAAATATAACCGTCTATCATGTATTATTTACATGACATCAACTAATAATATAGTTAATAGGAACATAATAATTCTATAATCTTACATTTCCTTAGAGCAAACCCAAAAATTTTATGCTCTTCAACATAATAAAATACAAGAAACGAACATTTCAAAAATTTCGAAATATATAATTATTTTAACTATAGTTAAATTTTGAAAAATAATATAATTTTTTCGAACCAAACGTACATTAAATATAATGACTTACATCACAGAAGAAAGAGAAAGAATACATCACTGAAACTTTTATTACTCTCACTTCTTCCTGATCTGAATCTAAATATGAATCTATTCTTATTTTATTTAATTTGTTTATTAATTCACCAAATACAAATTTAAATGTTGCGTGAATGAACACCAAAATTCACAGCTTACTTATTCTTAACGCCACTACTACACAGAATTTTTCTAAACTTTCGTTTTAATGAATTATGAAAGGCCAGGTTGCAAGATTCTAGACTACTTTGTACCGTTCAAGTTGCAGCTGGGAATGATGAATGCATGGAACTTTGGAGCAAATCAGATTCTCGAAGCCAACCCACAATCTCTATACTGACGATTTTTTCAAAAAAAGAATATATAATATTTTCATCTATGGCTAAAGGTGGATGTCCTTATAATTATTGCAATAATTATGAACATTGGTCCCCTTGGCATGGGATATGTTCTTCCATTATCAACATAACTAAGAACCTACTTTTTTTTTTACAAGAACCTACCCTTAAGATTTTATTCATAAAAACCCATCAGCCTATCTTTTTTCAGTATTATTATTTAAAAATAATACGAATTTTTGATGTTGATTTAAATGACTATTTTTTTTTTATGTAGAGTATTTTTTTTTGTTACATTTAAGTAGAATATTCTACTATTTTAAACAAAAAACTAAAGTTTTTGTTACAGAAAACTAAAATGTTTTGTGGTCAATTAAGCATGAAGTTTAACATAACGGTAAAACTTCACAGTGAAACACAAAAACCTTTTATGTTTAATTATATTAAAATGACGCTAATTTCTCTAGTTTTAAAATACAATTTTTTTATTATTTTTAAACTCAAAAATCATAAACATTAAATCCTAAATACTAAACTCTAAAACCATAAATCATTAACTCTAATTGGCCAAAAAAATCATTAATTCCAAACTCTAAATTCTCTAAACCTAAAACCCTTAAATCATTAATCCTTAATCCCTAACTAAAGGGTAAAGGGAAAAAAATAGATATTTTAAAACTAAAAAAATTAATTTTCCATAAACACAGGAGAGTTACGTATTCGACCCAAACTTCACTTGTGTACATGATGCAATTAACAAGTGGTTTTTTAACTGACCTCACAGCAATCTTCTTTGAGTCTCGGACAAGCAGGTGGGTTCTCGAATCAATATATGCGACAAAAAACGTCAAGACAATATCAACCGCGAAGAACAGATCCACAACATTGTCGGCAATGTCGAGTTTTCTTGGTGGAGAGCAACAAAAAAACGCTGCTTCAAAAGGGTAAACCCATGCAGAATAAAATACTAGCATCACCATAAATGTTTCCCAGAACCTGCATGCACATCCATCATAACCCTGCTAGTTAATCACTTGAACTTAAACTGAACATTTTTTTCGTTGCAAATAACGGTACTGTAAACTATCGGTAAATGTTCCGTGCAGTCACTTTTAAAACATAACACATTAAATATGTCTGAAATTTAAATCTTAATATTTACAATCATTTCTCGTATTACTAGCTTACTTTTTTTGGTATTTAAAAAATTATTGGAAGTGTTAGATTAGATAAGGTCATTGTATTTATTCAAGTTTATCACTTTTGCCTTTTTCTCTTCTTGTGGTCTAAACTTTCCGTAAGAGACAGTGTTTCAGTACACAGCCAAAAGTGAGAATACTTGATTTGGATTGGTGGGATATGCTAAAAGTGATCAAGGAGTAAACCAGAGAAGCTAGCGCTTTTGGTCAAGTTTAATTAAGAAACGGGGCATCCAAGGAATTAATAAGAAGACTGGAAAGTATTCAAGAAACTCGGAGAAAATTGAACTCCACTAATATATCAAACTATACAAAATCTGAGGTATTTTGAAGCCTCAAGCCTATTAATTTTCTGATTTCACCAAAACATGAAAGTGTTTTAATTACAACTAGATGTATCTCAGATCAACTCACAGCTGAACTGAGTCAAAGTATCTGTCAAACCCAAGATGAACTCAAAAGAAAGAAATTAAAAGGTGAGAGAATTCATGGCAGAAATTATGAAATGAACGAATAATCCCAGCAAGTTGGGGCACATGCTTTAACTTTGTATCTCACTTGCACCTTTCTTGAGTGCAGGTAAATTACTTAGGTGTTCTGATAACCAAACATGAATATGTCTGTGCATGCTGATAACATGTATTCATGTAACAGAAGTAAGACATATACATGCTTTACCGATAGTGGTTAAGAAAAAATTGTGACATGTTGTAAGATTTAGTTTCGAATCCAACTAATTTCAAAAATATATATAAAAAAAGCATGCTTTTCATGTACTAACAAAACTATTAAATGTCTATCTTTATATACCTGACAAATTTATCTATCTCTAGCAATTATTGTACTAGGTATGCACCTGTATCTTGTATCCATAGGAGAAATGATCCATCCTTTGGACTTTGTACGATTCTGGTTATAGCTTGAAACACCCAAAGGAGGAAGTATAAGCTTTGACAAGCTGCTCAAACTGAGAGATGTGTATTCATCTGAATCCGAGCAGAGTGTTTCATCAGTTTTCTCCGTTTGCTGCTGAGCCCTCTTCACGCTAGAGCTTGAGTTGAAAGCTTCGGGAGTAAATTTCTTTTCCATTTCCAAAGGCAACTTCGAAAGAGGGGTTGTAAAAGAGAGTTAAATACAGAGAATGACAGTGAAAGAAAGTTCTTGACTTGGATTGAGTGGCAGGAGAGGATGGGAGAGAAAAGAAAAGGGCAAAAAGGAGAGTTGATATTATTGTTGTGGTTATGGGAGAGTAGTTGGTGGTCCTTTCAACTAAAAAAAAAAACACACCAGAAGAATGAAGCAGTATTGACCCTGGAAGTGAAATGAGGCATGTAGGAAACAAGGCCAAGGCTAATGGAAATCATTGATCCATGTATTTGGGATAACATATGTGCCAAATGGAAATTTGTTTTCGTATTAACGAAAAAAAATTGTTTTTGTGATTTAATTTGTAATCACGAGATAAAAATATCAATTTTTACCGTTACATCAAAGTTTACCTATAATATTCCGGTAACGTTGTTGGAAAATGGACAGATTTTCACAGTTCTTGTTGGGCTGAATTATCAAAAAGACGTGTGCATAGACAAGGTGTGGAATACATAGAGAGGTTCCCATGATGATACATTTCCAACCATGCCTGAATTTAGCATTATCATAGATGACTATGAAGATTAATTAGTCAAAAGCACTTCCACTAAGGTCAATGTCAAAATGATTTGTGTCAAGGTTTACTGTGCTAAATTATGTCGACACACGACTTTCCCCACGAAATGACTCTTAATTTAGACTTTAATGGTTTGGCTAATTGCACAAATAATTAACACCGAGAACTAGTTTTCCTGTTTCTGTTTGTTTTTCACATGGGAGACCACATAATTTATTATTCTGGCAAAAATTGAAGAATGACAAATCCTGTTAGGTGGGTGAGAAGTGTGGAAGCCTATATTAATGCCAGAAAAATTCCCAATACCCTTTTTTATGAATAGAAATTTAGAAGGAAGTTATTTTATCTTTAAAACCAAAATATCTTGTCCAATTATTGCTAAAAATTAATGAATTCATCAGATTTTTATTTACGAATTTTTTAAAATTTACAAATTGATTATTAACAAAAAATAATAAAAATTTGAATTTAAATACTTTACATTCTACATTTAAATTTTAATTATCTGTGCCAATCTTTCGAAAAAGAAAAAACCAACATACTTCAATGTTTTAATGCCGACACTTATCTATATATCTGGTGGGACATATATCTTTATGTTGTGAAATATCTAGAAAAATAGAAAATTAGAAATATTTGCGTGGTCTTGTCTGATTAAATGCACTTTTTCCTTTAAAAAGTTTGTACGGAATAATTTACACTGTAATTGTCCCTCTTTTTTTTTTTTTTTTCCACTCGTTGTGCTTTTGAAGAAAGAGCTGCGAATTAGTCATATTTTGCTTTTTTTTTTTTTCGTTTAAGGCACTTACAACAATCGAATAGATTATTACTGTCATAAATGTTATTCACTACATCAGGTTTTCTTGTCAAATTAAATTGAAAAACAGAAGCTCCCTTTGAATTGAGCGAAATTAAGTTCACAATTCATAAATTACATCTGAATTGAAAAAAAAACTCATACTTGAATTACAGATAACCGAGCACAAAAACCAAAATAAAAAATGAAAAATTAAGGGATATTTTTTCGAAGTCTTGTTTTGTTTATATTTATATTTTATGCAAACATTAACTTGAATATCCAAGTGCTTCTTGAAATCTTTTTTTTTTTCTCTCTAATAATTAAGTTAAACCAATAATTATTTTCAAACTTTCAACAAATCACACAAAAAAAATCGAAAAAAAACAAGAACATATGGACCAAAATTGACTACAAATTTTGGCCTCACTCAGGAAGAAGCGTGTTTCATAATGTAGGAAAGGATTTGGAATTTGAATTTGAGTATTTACGTTCTCTTTCGGTCGGACCTTCGACGAAGCACGCTTTAGAATTGACTGATCGATCTTCCATATGAAAAGCTGCCCTTTTGCAACTTGCAAGTAATAATGCATCTGCCGTATTCCCACTTCCACAATTTCATAATACAAATTAAAATCTTCATTTTTCAAGTTAGACCTAAACAGTAAACTTAAAAGATAATAATAATAATAATAATAATAATAATAATAATAATAATAATAAGGTTTAATAACCAAATACACCCTCAACCTTTAGCATAAAATGGAATTAAACCATCAATGTTTTATCGCGTGAAAATCAGTGCATAAACTTTTATTTTATTATAAATAAACCCTCAACATTTTAAAATTATGCAATTAAGTCCAAATCTGTTAAATGATACTAACTGTCGTTTGTACATCTAACGTGAAAGCTGACGTGGATAACTTAGTTGGTTGCCATATGGCATGCCACGTATGCAAAACTAACAAAAGTTAGTATCATTTAACAGATTTGAATTTAATTGCATAATTTTGAAAGATTGAGAGTTTATTTACAATAAAATAAAAGTTTATGGACTGATTTTCATGCGATAAAACGTTGATGACTTTTTTTTTGATAATAAGACTTAATTTTATTTTATGCTAAAAGTTAAAAGTGTATTCGGCTATTAAGCCTAAAAATAATAACAACAACTTTCTAGTTAAAATTTGAGTATCAATAATGGTTGTCCTTTCTAAAGCCCACCTATCCCTGATGCTGATCACTCAATGCGGAAAAGAGGACGATTGGCAAAGGTAATTTTTTCTCCTGAGCCAAGAAATTTTGTAAATTCTTTGAATTAATTTGTGTTTAATTTGTTTGTTTTAAAACAGAATGATACATAGCCTCCACCCTTCCCAAGTACGATTCCTTGGCAAATCCATCGAAATTTTTGGGTGGAATTTGAAGGTGATCTTTTTTTGATGGGAAAATTCCAAAAACAACCAGTGAACCGAAAATTTTTACTGTTCTATTCAAACGAAAATTTTAATCCCTGAAGAGGAAATGCAGACTTTTAAATTGCTATAAAAGAAATGCAAATGATTATTATACTCTTAATAAAATGTTAAAAAGAAAGTCTATCTTAAATTGGAAATTCGAATACCTAAAATAAGGTATTTAAAAATCTATAGCTACAAAGCTTTATAAAATATATATATTTTATGATAAATTATATGTCACTAAATACATCTTTATAGTCTCAGACCGTTAAAATAGATGAAGATACCTGTCGTTTACACCCAAAAAAATATAAATATATGTATATTTCATCCAAAAGAGTGGTATTCGAATACCTCATTGTAAATATTCGAATACCTACTACTAACTTTTCTTTTAAAACAAACGTACGTGAATCTATATCATGATGTATATATAATTATACTAAAATGTTCATATCTTTTAGCATATAGGAATTTTGATTACTTTTATAAGTAATTTGATTACTTAATTTTTTAAGTATTTTGATTACTTTTATCAATATTCTGATACCTTATTATAAATATTCTAAGTACTTTCATAAGTATTATGATATCATACTATAAGTATTTTGATTATTTTTATAAGTATTCGAATACCTATAGCTACAAGGCTTTATAAAATATATACATTTTATAATAAACTGTATGTACATTATAATATATGCATATTTATCCAAAAGAATGGTTTTGAAAACCTCATTGTAATATTCAAATACCAAAAACTAATTTTTCTCTTGAAACAAACGTACATGGACTTATATTATGATGTACATATAATTATTATAAAATCTATATCTTTTAGCATATAAGTATTCTGTTTACTTTTATAAATAATCTGATTACTTTTATAAGTATTCCGATTACTTTTACAAGTATTCTAATACCTTACTATAGGTATTCTGATTATTTTTATAAATATTTTGATACTTTACTATAAGTATTCTGATTACTTTTATAGATATTTGTATTCCTATAACTACAAAACTCTATAAAACATATACATTTTATTATTTCAACATATATATATATACACACACATTTTATGAAAACTACATATATATATATATATATATATCATGATATAACTCAATTACATTTGTTCCAAAAGGGAAATTAGTTTTAAGTACTTAACTACCAACAATGAAGTATTCGAATATCACTCTTCTGTATGTGACTTTCTTCCCAACATTTCATTAACGGTATAATAGTAATTGCTATTTCCTTGTTGATAATTTAAAAGCTTTCATTTCATTCATGGCAAATAAAAATGACATTTACTCTTTTAATGAAATATTACTGTTTCAATGGTCCTTGGAATTTTCCCTTCTTTAATCTTCTATTATTAGTGCAACCCATTAACTAGCAAATGATAAAATAAAAAAATTTTGAAAAACATCAACCAAACAATCTTTCCAGAAAACATGCGATCTCAAACTTTACCTATTGTAGATTCTCGGGAAACATGAAAACTCATTGTTGAGCCCCTTGTAGGTCAGGGTAAGGTAACATTACACATCCTAGGCTAAACCTAACAATTCACAATTCACAATTCACGATTCACATTCGAATCATATAAAATAATTCACAATTCACGATTCACATTCGAATCATATAAAATCCCATTTGTATCATGTCAAACACAAAAATTTCATATTAAAATTCGTATAAAATACCCAAGGGAAATTTTTTTTTTTAACTTCCAAGGGAAAATTTCATATATATATATATAACTTTTACTAAATTTCAATCTGTCATTTTAATATATTTTATTTATCATTTTTGTATCATGTTAAATTGTCAGATTTATCCTGAACAAACAGATATTACAATCCCATGCATAAAACTGCTCTATCAAGATCATCATAATCATAATCATCAGAACTTTTATCCTAATATTGGAGTACATTACTTGAACTAATATATGAACTCATGCTAAGTCATTAGCACAAATTCACCTCTTCCATTTATTCCATCTAAGGCAGAACTACTCTATCAAAATAAAATGGAAAAATTTTCTTCATTACCATCCTAACTCTTCATGTATCAGGTACACATAAAATTGCGTTAAAATGCTCAACTAGCATAGAAAAATTGGAATTCATCTTAAAAAAAAAGGGTAAAATTGAAGTCTTTAGTGTATCAGGTAAAGCTCTAGTTTGGAAAGTTGCATCCTTGAGGCAGTTTTACCCCCCTTTTTGGGCAAAATTGAGTATCAAAAACTTTCAGGAACCTCGGTGTTACCTCATTAAGACTGCTTGTATACCGACAGTTCGAACTGGATGCCAAGAATAACGTCACAACTCTGCCTTGGATTCTAGATCTTCTTCCAATGAACCGTCATTTGAGGGAGGCTCAGATGATGCTACCGGCTCAGGATTGTCCAGTTCATCACCTAATATTTTGGCAGTGAATTTTCTGGCCTCAAGGTCAAGATTTGTCCACTCAGAAATAATTCTTCTAGCACCCTGAGCATGGCAATTAATGCAATGCAAGGAAAAAGGTAGTATGCATAAATATTATTTCCTTAGAACAGAAAACATAAATATAAAGGAATATACAAGTACCTGAAGTTTTGGTTCTTTTGTCATTGGATTGTTGCAAAGATCAATAGTTTTAGCCCTTGGTTTTGTGGCATTACCACACCATGATTCACACCATAGCCATTCTTGGGGTAATGAAAAGATCGGTACTGTATGCTGAGCATAGTTTGGAAGATCCTGAAACAGTAACAATAGGTACTTGAATATCATATACAATTGCTGTATGTTAAGCCATACTGTGAAACGCAGAAACATGAGAGCAACTACATGCATTATTTAAAAAAACTGAGAGAGGAAAGAAAAAACAATATTTATGTCTTGAAAGCTGACATAATAAAGTAAGTGCAAAAACTAAAAGCTCGAAAAGGTCACGCATTTAACTTGCCTGATCCAGATTGGCTAGACTGTTTGGATCCTTGCTAAGAGTTTCATAAAAAACTCTTAAATTATCTCCAGCTGCAGTCTCACGGAACTTCACCAAGTCAACCACATACAATGCACTGTAGAAGTATAGTACATTAAGCCCTCGTCATCTTAATAAGGAAAGAAATTTATTGTCTTAAACAATTTGAAAGTAATCACAAACCTTATATGGTATGGCTTACCCCGTAGATGCTCATTCCAGAATCCCTGTACAGGAACGAGTAGGAACAAAGAGGGGCATGATTAGACAAGAATTTTATTATAGTTACTGTTACCAGGTGCAGAAGGAATAAAACAGAAAAAAAAGTCAATTTTGCACATGGCATAGGGACAGGTGTGGCAGCACATTACTTGTCTCCAAAATCGATATCCATCCATGTCCTTATTGTTGTCACAAAAAGGAGTGTATGCGAGAGGTCTTCCCTTGATATCCATGTCATAGAGTTCTCCCATATCCGCCCTTACGACTTGATCAGCATCAACAAAAATAACCTGCGCATGCATTTTTCATCCATGAAATTGGTAACAAATGCAACAGAAGATTACAGTTGTCTAACAAGAACCAAGAAAAAACAATACCTTTTCCAATGAAAGGGGAAATATAACATCAAGGAACAAAATCTTATATGCCCAGATAATTCGCTGTTTTTCTTTCTGCTTATGCAGCCATGTAGGCCATTTGTAAGTAATTAGTTCATACTCAAAGCCATATTCTTGTGCCATATGTGGAATCACATCCTGCATTTTGTGCAAATTAACCAGAAAGTGTATGCGCATTAGACAAACTTTATAAATTATAGATTACAAAGGGAAGAGAGGATGCAAGACAAAGATGGAAAGACCGCCAAAAACATATATACAACCTTGAACTGAGGAGATAAGTAGTTCTTTATAAACCAGAATTTCAAAGGACGACGGGTGTTCTTTAATACACTTAAAATCATAATTTTAAGGAAGCGTTCATATCTGCAAAAAACAATAAAAGAAAAGTAACAAATGATCAAGGCTGACTTAAGAGAATATACCCAATATGGCTTCACTGCATAGGCAGATCATCAAACATATTGAAGGGGTGCTTAAACATGATAGAACTCGTATTAGAAACTTCATAGATTACAATATTTTGACTTCGCCAAGGGCAGAAGTCCTATTTTAATATAATACAAAAGGTTGCAATACGTCAACTCTTTATGCTACATCCAATAATGTTTTAGATTAATAAAAACTGTCAAAACAGACAACTATCCCATCTAGACAGCAAACTAGAGCATTTACTTAAAAATAATTTCATTAACTGCACTGCCATGAAAAACTCGTTAAAGTTAGATAGAAAGAGAGGCAAAACAAAAGCAAGTAAATAAAAAGAAGTTTCAATAGGAGAGTGGCAAGTAAGCTATAATCTAGAAGAGAAATAATGGAGTTAAGCCTAAGAAAACAAACAGTTATAGATCATAATATACGAACTGATACAGCAGAAGCAGAAAATTGGTCCATAAATTAAACAGTATGCATGGTTTAAAAGTTTCTTATCCACCTTCTACATTCTGTCCCCCCCCCCCCCCCCCCCCCAACTTAAAAATAATTTCATTAACTGCACTGCCATGACAAACTCGTTAAAGTTAGATAGAAAGAGAGGCAAAACAAAAGCAAGAAAATAAAAAGAAGTTTCAATAGGAGAGTGGCAAGTAAGCTATAATCTAGAAGAGAAATAATGGAGTTAAGCCTGAGAAAACAAACAGTTATAGATCATAATATGCGAACTGATACAGCAGAAGCAGAAAATTGGTCTGTAAATTAAACAGTATGCATGGTTGAAAAGTTTCTTATCCACCTTCTACATTCTGTACCGTCCCCCCCCCCCCCCCCCAACTTAAAAATAATTTCATTAACTGCACTGCCATGACAAACTTGTTAAAGTTAGATAGAAAGAGAGGCAAAACAAAAGCAAGAAAATAAAAAGAAGTTTCAATAGGAGAGTGGCATGTAAGCTATAATCTAGAAGAGAAATAATGGAGTTAAGCCTGAGAAAACAAACAGTTATAGATCATAATATACGAACTGATACAGCATAAGCAGAAAATTGGTCCGTAAATTAAACAGTATGCATGGTTTAAAAGTTTCTTATCCACCTTCTACATTCTGTTCCCCCCCCCCCCCCCCACCCAAAAAAAAAAAAAAAAAAAAGCCTTGTTTCTTGCATCTTACTGGAAAATGCAATACATACTACAAAAAAAATTGCAAATCTTTCGCATAAAGTTAAATTTATTAAGAAAAACAGTATGAAATACTGAAAATCAGATGAAGGTTATCAAGGGCAACATACACCAACATGCATGTGCAGCCACACATGCTCATATCCATATATAAACATGTAAATAACCATGAGTATGGACAAGCAAATGGTTAAGCAAAAAAGACTTGAACACTTACAAATGTCCCGAAGCAATTGAAAATATGTTAATTGTTTTTCCATGCCGTCCACCCTTCCCATGCTCCTGAGGGAGGAAAAGGCATCAATGATTCCACTACTTCAAGAATGAAAATAAATATCTCAAACGATAAAGCATACAAAGCCGAGCCACCAAGTGAATCATGCCATTAGGAGAATGAAGAATGAAAGATCTGAGAAAATAAAACTAAAGAACTGCTCACCTTTCAGCTGTTATGGGGGTTTTGAACGGTGATGATAGGAAACATATTGCATACTAGTGCTAAATTTGCCTTTTTGATTTGCTTACCATTTTATTAGAGACCTGATTGATGGTTTGATTTTGTTTACCGCCCATTCCTTATGCCATCTTCCTTTCTTTCTTTCTTTGTCTTCCCTAATTTCCCCTTCTCATGTTAATTACTTTCACTGACATGTAAACCTAAGCTAAATCAGATTGGCATGAAAGCAAGCTCCAGTCCTTCAAACTTTAGTAAAGAGCTTACAGTACCCCTTTTCACAGTTTCTCTTCCCTTTTTTTTAAGCCAGAGTTATCTTGTATGATATTGGAATCAAATGGCTTCTGTGGATTCTAATCTCCTCAAAGAGGTAAAGAATTAATCAAATTTACTAGCAAGGATAGAAGGTGAGGAAATATATGGAATTTTAAATTTTGTGTCATATAATTCAATCAGAAAAGCTCAGTAATGAAGTCTTTTCGTAACCTTTTCAGACAGCCATAACAAGTAAAAGAAAGCATGATAATGGCAGCACATGAATCTCTTCCAAAAATGCAAGAAACCAACCAATTTAAGGTTGATATCCATAAGGCTTTCTTGTATCCCAAAGTTATGAAAGCAACACTAGCCGGATGAAGTGAAGTAGAGACCAAGCAGATGAAATAATCGAAGAGAACACATGGTACACACAAATAATCAGAAGATTGACTTATATTCCATGTTCCTAAGAATGCTTAGTTACTAACCCCAAAGGGGATGAGTAAATTTCTCAATCAGGAAATAATGATGTAGAAATATAAATCAATCACTATACCATAACGCCACTCATAAAAATATGAACAACAATAGCCAAAGCAAAAGGCTATTTCATGTCACTTTGTAGATTAGTATTATATTCAAAGTCATTTTAGGTAGCTTAATGTTGTTGCATATCTTAATGCATGTTATATTTTGGTATTGCTAGTGCTAATGACAAGAACAATAAAGTCCATGATACAGTTGAACCAATATATTAATTTCAAAGGTGATTAGGCAGCAAAATTAGGCAGCTTTACATGCTCCCTCCCACAACCTTTTTTGCAACACTTATTTTGGAGGGTCAATCATTCTCTTTCCCTTTTCTTATATCATCTTCTAATTCCTTCTCACAGGTTCCTATAAATCAATTTCTTTAAGCAGTTAACCCTAAATGCATGTTATATTTTGGTGTTGCTAGTGCTAATGACAAGAACAATAAAGTCCGTGATACAGTTGAACCAATATATTAATTTCAAAGGTGATTAGGCAGCAAAATTAGGCAGCTTTACATGCTCCCTCCCACAACCTTTTTTGCAACACTTATTTTGGAGGGTCAATCATTCTCTTTCCCTTTTCTTATATCATCTTTCTTCTAATTCCTTCTCACAGGTTCCTATAAATCAATTTCTTTATGCAGTTTACCCTAATTAAGATGAAATATTTATTGCAGCACAATCAAACAAACTAAACAAAGGAGAATTACAAAAAAGAAATGAAAAAGAGAAAAGCTCACCACCAAACTGTCATTACTCTTTTTCGATTGCTCCTTGCCACCAATAAAACCAGAAGCCCATTTGAAAAAGTTTGAATTCCAGCCATTATGTCCCTGCTAGGAGGAGGAAAAACGAAATTTCTTAAACACAGATTTCTCGGTCATCCACGTGCATTATAATAAGATTGCACAAAGTATTTCAAACAACAGCAAGAACTCACCCCCTTTTCTTTTGAATGGCTGTCATCATCTGCTGAAATAAGCAATTTTTCTTGCTCTTTTCCCTTCTTCTTCACTACTTCTAGATGAACTACCTTACCCCTCAAATCATTTATAGTGATTTGCTTTGACAAAGATTTCTCTTGACTTCCATCATCATCACCATCTCTAAAACGATACAACTCAGAACTTCTGCCTGGAGCAAGTTGCAGGTACCAAACTCCAGGAGATACTTTCATCTGCCAATAGCCCAAGTTGGCCATCACAATGGTATCAACCAAATGAGGTGTATTCTTCGTTCCAAGAATTAGCTGAAGACCTCTGGGAGGGTCACGATCCTTCTCAGTACAGTGACCTAAATTACAACCCAAAGGTAAAAGTCTTCAGGATATATATGCAGTACTCATTCACTCCTAGTTACGCTTGTAAATTGCACATTATTTCCAAACAAAACAAACTCACCAGTCAGAACAAGAGCTTCAAGTTCAAAAACTGCCTGCAATGTCCTTGTGTCACCCAGGTTTCAAGCACAATATTATCCAGGTCATGACTGAGGTATTTACATACAGAGAGAGAGAGAGAAGAGAGAGAGAGATTAGTCAAGGCAGTAAGGTACATGATGCTGCAACTCTTCAACAATTCGTAAGGGATAAATGGTAGACACAATAGAATGAAAAAGAAATCAAGATGTTAAATTGAGGAAGAAGCATACACAGCAATGACTGGCTCAAAGCCATGGCTCAGGTACATCCAGGTCATGGTGAGTGTTTTGGACAATGGCATATTTGCAAAAAATGCTTTTGGTCCATTTACTGCAAAATCAGTACTGCTGAAATCATCCTGCAAGGTCCTAACACAGCTAAGACACCATCCTTGAGGCTCAAATTTGATTGGTTACTAAAGAGAGATGCATACCATGGTTGGAACAACATATCTGTAATAGTTCTTCAGTGGAAGATCAACAAGGGAACTCTGCCACAAAAATAATAGCTTATAAATATTTTCCTATGAATTTTGTAATTAAATGACTTCAAGCAAGGAACAAATAAAAGCTAAAGTGATCATACAACATGCTTCATGAACCCCAAACCGTTCAATGTTTACTGATATTTGGAGAATATTCTCACTACAATGAAATTACAGAATTTTCCCTTCAGAAACATAGTCAGAACTCTTTGCCTCTACTTTTGTTTTATTTTTTTCAATGTTCGGTTACCTCATGTAAAGGCCTTCCCCCATCCTCTAAATGGACTGAGCCCAAGGTCCTATATGCTGTTTTGCCCTTGGCATGAGGACATCTCTCTCTCCTCCCGATTAGACTTTCTATTCACAAGCACCACATGCTAGACACAACTAATACTACAAAGATTGACTCTCCAGGAAATTTTGTACAATGCGATTACAATAAGCATGCTTTAGTATGTTCTCATGCATCTCTTACCAGCAAAATTTTTCTATTCACAAACACCACATAGCAAAGAAAGATAACCAAGATTATAAACATTTACTCACCAAGGGATTTAGTACAATGCGCATGCTTGGATGGACATACTTATCCAAAACACGAAGAACTGATGATAGTTTCTGACCAGATGGACTTAAAGGATCAACAACCGCATCAATATGAATACTAGAATTCTCATTGTTAAGAACAGCAGCACTGTGGAATATTAAAAAAAAAAAAAAGGCCATGAGTTAGGTATTTTTAGATGAGAAATCAAAGAAGAAAGGATTATAAACACAAACAAACGAACCGTACACAAGTAAATCCACAGCATGGATAATCAATCAATATGAAGGAGTCTAAGGGATAATTGAAATTTGAACATGTAACAAAGAAACTAGTATGCAAAGTATAGCTTTTAAGAAAAAAGGTTGAGGATTTCAAAGAGTAAGGGCCTCAAATTAAATCTTATTATATTGTTACTTAAGAGGATCATTTTGTTCCCAAGCAGAAAGGAAATCTTATCATTTTTTCCTGGAAAAGCCCAAAATGGCTTCAATTTGGGTTAGAATACACCTTATAAGGACTAAAAGGAAGAAAACTATTGTTTGGCCGAGGATGAAATGCAAGGCGAGGAGGTAAAGTAAGTTACATTTGTCCTTTTATTTAATAATTTCATTCCTTTAACAAATGATGATCAACTAAGAATAGAATAGATATGTCTGCTAAATCTAGGAGTATGGTGGACTAAAGGAGTTGGCGGGAAAACAGAAAAAATAATAATTGAACTGAGTACTGAATTATAGTTGAAGATTTTGAAGAAATGTCATGGCCACTATGCTATTCCTCTGTAAAAAAAGTTCCCAGTCATATAGCAGTGACATGTGGAGATTTATCAAAAGAAACTACATTCTGAAATGACACAGGAAGATAGACAACTCTCAAATGGGAAATCAGAAGATATGAAATGCGGCATGATTTTGAGAAAAACCAATGCTGCCAAGAATAAAAAGAAAAGAAATAATGGAACCTCATCAGCATCAAATGCTTTAGAAGCACATACCTATATTGTGCATTCAAAATCTCAAAGCGTGCACTTTCAGTACTTCGATCCCTCGTAGCCATTGAAGATGACACGAACATAATAATATCACTAACATATTTACTGAAAGCAGGTATAAAATCAGTCCAACAAAGTATGTCTAACCCAAAAGATAAAATGTTGAAAAGTGCAATATTCTATCTGCAGTAAATAACAAAAATCAAGTTCCCAACCAAACTTGAAAAGTCGATTGTCAATCAGAAACAAGTATCATAAACCAGCACAATCGGTAGTTTGTGCAAGGTATTGAGCCAGTAGAACCATAGATGCAGGGGATGAATGTGTTAAATATGTAGTAAGCCTGACAAAATTATTCCCCAAATACCAGCCTAAACTGCATATGCTGCATTGAAGGGGGAGGCATGAGATTACATGAAGAAGATAAACAGCATGAAGGTGCAGAAAACCAACAAACCTTGTTAGCATGTCAGGATCTATGCCCTGCCAATTAACTTCTTCAACAATCTCTACAATGTGCTTTATTCTATGCTTGAACTCAACAGATTCCAGAAGGTGCAGATCATGGCTCAGAAATACACCAGAACCAAGAGAAGTAACCTGTCAAACATAAAAGTAAAAACGATATAATTAAACAAGCATCATCTGCGGCTCAAAAACAAGTTATTGTCAGGTAAGACTTATGTTCAAGAGAGATAAGACAAACCCTTCCATTGGTAATGACTGCATTAACACCAGATGCTATCCCAAATTGTCTATATAAAAATTGTGCCACCTGCATACAATTGCATTTTAACATATTAACATCTCTATGAGAAATAAAAACACCAATCAACATCGTTCAGAGACTTAATCACTACAAACCTTACAAGAGAAACTCAGATGGGAACAGAATTAAAATATGTCAAGCAAGAAAAATAAAAGCATCAACGAAGAGCTAGAACAGCTTATAAAAGAAAAAAAATCAACTATTGTTACCTTATTCAAATGTACTCTCAACTTCAGATCAGAAGCTTCAGATAGAGAGGATTTATATGCCTTAGAAGACAGTTCATTTGCCTCAGCAAGTTCATAGACCTTATCAATGAATGCTTGAGTGCTTTCAGCTGCTGCTGCAGATCTAAGAATGTAATTATGCTCATAAAATGAGCACAGTTGATCTAAAAACTCCAATACCTTCTTCTTATGACTGCAAAAGCAGCAGTAATGCAAGTAATATCAGATTAGAGTTGAGAGTGAAAAGCATATTTACAAAATTCAATTTAAAGAAAAAGGCTGGTAAAAACATTTAGACTTAGGAAACCTATATGAGGCTGCAGTGATCTGAAATGTCTTCACAAGTAGAATACTAGGGATATCAGCATCCTGACTAGCACTAAATAGCAAACCAACACGGGAACTTTTGGACCCTCCAATCTGGTAAATAGTGCAAGCATTGCTAGACCATCAATAACAATAGCGATGATAACAATAAAACCATAGAAAGGATGATATTAAACAAAAATCAAAGTAAAAGTCATGGCATAAAGAATAACCAGATAATGAATTCCTTCACGAAGTAACTTTATCCCTTTTTCTGATTTGACATCAACAGCAAGAAGATGAGTTACAGGCTTCACATCATCCACAGCTGAATTGTTCAACACATTAAACGAGTCAGAAAGCAAACCAGAGAAAATAGTAAAATGAAATTAATAACTAACATAAAGTCTGCTTACTTTCAGGAGAATGTAAGTAATCAATTTCGTTCAGTACAGATTCCCCTCCAAGGACTGATGAAGCTAGAGATACAAACCTTGGTTTGACCTTGCCGTCAGCAATGATCTACATCCAACCAATATCATATTACTACAATCATATCATAGTAACAATATCTAAATATAGATGGATTCCAAAAAGAATCTAACCTATTCTTTACCTGGGGATTATAGCGACTGATACCATTTTCTGATAGGAATTTGTCCAGCACGTCAGTGCGAGAATTTACTTGTCCATAGTAAACTTGTTCTTGTATTCTGGGAAGCTCATCATTCATGGCATTTATAAGAGCTTCCTGCCCAAGGTAAACGCAAAAAGGCCACTTAAGATTGAACTGAAATGTTGAAACTTCATAATAAAGAGCTAGTAAAATCATCATGATAGAAATCAATGTTTAAAATAGAAAAAAGGAAAGATGCATATAAACTATAAAGTACTAGACATAATAAATCATCAAAGGAACTCAAAGCATGGAAGTAATATGCAGAATGTAAATGAAAAAGAAACTAGCATACCATTAAACCTATGTGCCTATTAAGAACATTTCCAAAAGAAAAATGTCAGCCCAAACACGTTAACGGACACCAAATAGTAAAAAAAAAAAGAGTTAGGAAAGATATATTGTGATTATATAGATCAATGATACAGGTACCTCACTAGAATCAAAGACAAGACCATTCATCAAGAGGCAGCACTGCAGCTTGCTCACACCCAACTTAAAAACAAACGAGGAGCTCCCTTGAGACAGTTCCTTAAAAGTCTGTTCCTTTTCCAGCTTTAACAGTATTTCTTGCGGTGGAGATTTTGCTTTCGGTCTACAGAAACAAGAGTCGTATCAATTTTAATCAAGCAAATCTAAGTATCCTAAAATTTGTAGAGAATCAAATAGGGAAATATGATCAACATGCGTAAGTAGCATAAGTCAACAAAATCTTATCAAAACTTACAATACTGTTTCCACAAATGCTGCTTCAATATGGTCCATTTCAAGAGCCTCATCTGTAGAGTCAGCAGATTCTGTTCGTAGTCGATTTACCTATCGCAAGTGGTCAAAATTTAATTAACGCTGCCAAAATGCATCAAACTAGTGAATTGCGATACAACAGGTTCAGCCATGGGATTAAAAAAATCATGCAAAGAGTGCCATACACCCTCCTTTCTCTCACTGTCAAAATCATCCATAATTTTGAAAATTCTCCTTCTAGTAGAAACGATAGCAATCCTAGCCTAATATATAAAAGAATTTCCACCTTCCTCTCACTCTCTCAAACTCCCCATCCTTTCATGAAAGACTTCCCCACTTCAGGATCGGTTTATGCCTACTATATACAGAAAAATGTAATTTCCAATTCCGAGGTGCAACATGGCATTTTGCAGTGATAGTAAAAATAACAACAACAGTAGAAGCAGCCAGAACAAAAGTAAAATATTATGTTGATTCATGAATAGAACCATTAATTTACAATTTCCCATACAGAAGTTTACCCATATTATCTCATTTGCAAAATACATGTCAGAAGTTTACCCATATTATCATATTTGCAAAATACATGTCAGAAGTTTCTATATGCAAATTTCAGTAGATGCATAGCAATAATTGAAAGAGAAAAAGATGATTTTATAGGTAAGAAAAGGATAAAAATGAGTACCATAAGAAGTTTAAGTTAGTCAAGGCCATATAATTGGATCTCAAACTTCATTTTCCTCCCAAGAAAATAATATTACAGAATATATTGAAGATAAATAGCACAGAAACATTAAAATAAAGTCAATAGCAAAAACTACGGAGAAACCATCAGTTTTACATCAAAAAACAGTGAACATACAACCATAAACAAGGTGGTGTAAATATTGAACCCATACATTGCTCAAAAACTGAAAAGCCGATTGAGTCCCATGGTTCTCCTTAATATAGATGAAAAGTCGTATAATCTGCAAAACAAATTGCAATCAACAATGTTTATTAGCATCACAAGTTGCAAAACAGAAACTTCAATAAGTCTTGCAATAACTGAAGAGAAACCATGCTCAGACAGATAATATCAAATTACACAAAATGTAAAACAAAAAACATTTAGACTAAGTTGAGCACCTACCAAACTGGATTTATCATCCTCAATTTCATTGTCATTCTCCAAAGCAGATGAATGAAGTTCACCACCACTACTTTCAATCTTCTTGATGAGCTTTGTAGAATACAGTATCACCCCAAATCTCATTGGGAAACTATTCTCATAGAAAGATATAATCATATCGATAGACTGCAAGATTCCAGTTGGAAATTACAATAAGATAAACTTATGTGAGCAAGACAATGCAATAAATAAGAGAGAGAGGGAGAGAGAGAGAGAGTCATCCAGAAGACAGAAGAAAACATGCCTGAAGACCACAAACTGTTGCTGGATCAAGAACATAAACTGCATGGAACAGATTCTTACGGATATAACGTAGCTGACCAGGAAAAACTGGCATTAAAATCTGCACAAAATGTCATCAGAAGACATGCTTTTGAGCAACCAATAGCAGAAGCTCACACTTGCAGAACCATCTTAGTCTATAGAGAGATTTTACAATAAATTAACATACATCATTTATATTATTCCTCCATCGCCTATACATAGCATCCTCCTCCAAGTTATTGAGATAATGAACATGGGCAGAACGAAAATCAACTCGGAACATATCTGATTCAGGAGGTGTCACAGTTGACAGAAGCTTCCGTACAGTGCTATGAGGGATCTGAAAAAATATTATAGTCACTAATTTATTGGTATATAGGCTGATAGACACGAGATATATGCCAGAATGACTGAATAAGAAGCTCATGTGAAGAGACTCATCAAATATTGAAGCATACTAATTAAGCAGCAATAAGAACAAGAGCAATGGTTAGCAATGACAGATAATTAATTTGATTTTAACTGGTAACAATAAATTAAACACATCATACAGAACAGACTCATAACAGGTAGACTAGCACAACAAATGGCTCTGATAAATTTCATACATGCATTTCTCATATGAAATTAACTATCCAAATCCTGATCACAAGAAATATCATATATAAATTGTATATTTTTGCGAAAGCCACACAACAAATAGTTCTATGAGGGAAAATGAAAAATCCCTGACCAAGATTTTTGGACATGGCACTAGGTGTAATATGCCTTTTCTAAGTAACCAAGGATCAATCTACTTTTATTTTATTGCCCATGCACTTGCATGTGCAATGAGTACGTACATGCACATCTAGACATTGTGCTTCAATATTTATAATCTCAAATGTTGCATATTCAAACTTATTTGAATAAGGTAGAAAATGCACATCTTTGTTGGTAGCAAATACACATCTTTGTTCAACTACAGCCAAAAGGGGAATAAAAAAGGAAAAAACAGTTACTAATTTAGATATTCCACTAATAAAGTTGTTTATTTTGAGCAAAATGAATACAATATAAAGGAGCATTTTTAGTAGATTTCACTGATCAATCAAACAAAATGCAACTTAGAATTATTCACCTTCAATTTTGAAAACTGATTAGCCAATGATAGCTCCTGGTGGACCAAGTCAATCAATCTATGAAGAAAATAATTGTGAAAACATAATATCAGAAGTAATACTACATTGATCAAGTTGCATCAAAGGCATTCAAGTGATACTAAATAAAGATCTAATGACAAACTCTTGAAAATGTGGAAAGCATGAATGAAGAAACAAGAAATGTAGCACCACTGGCTATAAGAAATTCAACTATCATGACCCTAATTCAAGGGTGATATCCATTGATTAGGTAAAAACATCAGGCATTTTGGTATCTATCTCAATTCCAAATATCAGGCGTTCCATGAAGAAAAGCCTATTGCAGCTGAATAATTTGTTTTTACTTCTAAGAAAATCTTCTTTAAATTAACTCTCAAATTTCATGATAGGATTTGTTTAATAGAATTAAAAATTTAGCACTGAAAATCACAGCAGTTAATAATTAACTGGAAGTACTAAACTTTCATGATAAAAATTATTTTTTTATTTTTGAATTTTAAGAAATAAATTCAATTAAAACTGATAGGCAACTTCAGCCAAAACCCTCAGGTATAGATGCGCCATAGATAAACATTTCAAATGTCATGAATCGTAAACAGATATGATTTTCAGTGAAAAGCAAAAGAAATAGGGGAGAAAAAGGATTACAGATAAAGGTCAATATCTTCGATATTGATTAAAGCACCATTCAGAGCCATTAAGGACTTGCCAGGAGGGATCATTCTCTGGTTTGCTATTATTTCATCTTTGACTGAATCATTCAGCTGCAAAATGCACAAACTTGTACACATCGATTAGAAAAACCTGCTTGAATACCTTATCTTTGGAGCCAATATTAAAAATGCTTACAGCTGCTCAAAACATTGACAGTGTCACCAAGAAATTACCTTCATCCGAGATAAAGAAGACACTACACTAGGAAAATTTTGGCTGATTTCTTGCATTGACTGCAAAGGATCAGAGGCTTGTACTATTCTCTGTGCAGTTTGATGTCCTAAATCTGTTCAAGGGTAAAATTTTTACAATTTGAAGATGATGTGTTATAACTAGAAGAAAAAAAAATGTAAGTAAAAAAGTACCTTTTAGTTCCCAAACCTCAAGTGTGTCTGATACTGTTGATGACAATAGATAATCCCTGAAAGCCATTATCTCAGAAGTAAGCTCAGGTTTGCGTTCCTGCAAAAGGAAATAAAAGAAACATTAACTATAGGATGGCATGGTGCAGCTTTTATGGTTAGAAATCATTATGACCAGAGATGGCTCCTCTCCAAAGAGAAAGACTTTATGATTTGAGTTTATTTATTTTGATATATGTCCATCTAACTAATATTCACTGAAGCAGCTGTAACTTGTATTGGAAGATAATAAGAATAAAGGTAAAGGTGAATTATCTGGTTAACAAACCAGAATTTTTGAAAATATAAACCCTCTAACTTCTTGGCTAAGATCTTCAGTCCGGGGATCTTCTAGCGTTACACCTGCGACTAAAACCTCAAACCCTTAGATACCATAGAAATCAAAGCAATAAAGCATGTTATTATGAAGCAAACAAGACCGCATGCTATCAAAAAAAATCAATGAATGCAGCAAATCTTTTCAAGATACTTACATTTGAAAACTATAAAGAAGAATGAGATGTATTCAAATAGAGAAAAACTTCCAAAAAAAAAAGACTAATCAAGGTTAAAAGTTCCCAAAAGCCATAGAACAAACAAGTAGAACAGTTCCAAGAAAATAGTGACCATATTAGAGTACAATATCATTAAGAGCCGTAAATAAGCCAAAAGCATCAACCACTGAAAAACTGCTACATCTATCAAGGAATATCACAACAGAATTCAAGTGCAAAGATCCACAAGGGCAATTGACCAAAAGCAATAGAAAATAAACACGAAATACACAGAAGCATTAGAAAATAAATAAATGGAAAAATAAACCTATTGACAAAAAATTGAGGCTAAGGTCATGCACAATGTGCTGGCTTTTCAATTCACAATTGCTCCATCAAGATTGCTAACCTTTCTTTATGGAACTGTCATCCATAGCTTTATACTCCATATTCTTCAAAGCAAGCTCTACACCGTAGCCACCCAAGTGTAAGGAATCCCTTGCACCAACAGCTACACACTGGCCAACTCCTCCTTCACACCCAGAAGGTAATACAGGTCTGACAACATACTTAACTTTTCCCTGAGCATAAAATGAGATAAGTCAGATCATTTATAACAGCAATTGCACCAAAGAGTATGATAACATAATTCTTATAAAAGAGATGAAAGGAAGTCAAGTAAGGGTAAAAAAAACTCTATGCAGATTGTATCCTGTCTGACCCTTGACATTATGTCATTCAAATAAGCATCTAAATGAATAAATTCAGGAGACCATCTGCAGTATCAGGTAATATGAAGTCACCGCTCTAAACCAGTCAAAAGGTTTCCACCAAGCGCTAGATGGATCTGACATAGGTGTAAAGAATGATTATGACCTATATATCTTCCTTTTCTTCAAACAAGAGGCATAGAATATTGTGATTGCAATAGATGCTTTACTTCAGATGCTGTTAGTAAGCTAACATGTGATTAATAGTGTTCATAAAGCAATAAAACTAAGAGGAATGATCAGTGCAAGGTAAATCAAATAAGTTATCTGGTTTATAAGTAAAATAAAATTTGAAGTAAAAAATGAGAAGGCAAAAAAAATTAACTAAACAGACCTCTTTGGCAGCTTGAACTAGGGTAACATGGAACTCCCTAAAACAATCTGTTCCAAGAGCACCATATAGAATAGCAACTGGGCTCACAATATTTGAATCAAAATGGATGTGATCAAAATCATATAATTCAGGCTGCTGAAAGGAGTCTCCACTGCTGGCAACCAACAAATGAAAGTGACACAATTCAAATCATAAGCAACTTTTAATAGTTTCAAACTTAAAAAGATATGGTAAACAATAAATTAAAAGAAAACTTAAGGGGCAACATTACAGTTCATTAGGTCTGAGAAGCCATGACTGCAGTTCTGCAACATTAAAGAACAATGCCCCACCAGTGTCCACCCAACAACATTTTCCACCAGGGCTTTTCGGATTTACACCAACAAGCAAGGGATCCAACTTTTTAGTTTCTACGGCTTCACTAGCGTCTACCCCGTTCACATTGTTTGAGTAACTATCATCAGACAGTGGAAAAGATGAAAGCGACTCCTCTGCTAATTGCCGGTAAAGCACCAATCTTGGTGATGCCGATCTTAGAGTTAAGGAGAATTCAAATAAAGATGTCAATGGTTCACTTAAAAGAGAGCTGCCATGTTTCAAAATCTTTTTTAGGCAGTCTTTAGCTGAAGGAGAATCACCATCAGTTTTTGCAACATGTACCCAGTCGTCAATGAACTCCCAAAAAAGATTTTTCGACTCTTTCGAAAGTAATTCACTGCAACAATTAGAAAAGGATAAAAATGTGGAAAGAATTAGATAGGTTAAGGAAGCAAACACCATACAGGTTGAAAGAAAATAATAATACTAACATATAGAAAAAGAAATAATCTCCCAAAGATTAAGCCACAGTAATACTTTAATATAGAACAAATAATCAAATACCAACAGATACGAATAAATATATGAATTCCACAACTAGAGAATCATAAACCGAAGAAACCCAAATTAAAGTAACGAGAATAAGAAGAAAGTGAACAGACCCGGCTTCCAAAAGCAATGGAGTACCGGACCACTTAGCCCGAACCGCGATTTGAACGTTCTTTGGCCTTCGATTTTGAGCTCCAACAGAAGTGAACCCACAAAATATTAAACAAGCAAGAAAGATCAAAATGAAAAACCGAGATCTAAAATGGGTGTCCATTAGGGTAAATCAAAAGGGGATTTCTAGTTGATTTCTATAGAAATTCGGGTTGGAATAGATCCAACATTGATGCGTAATTAGAGATCGGACTTCGGAGAGTGATCGTTTTTCAGCTTAGTAGACCCAGAGAGGGAGACGACTAAGAGAAAGAATTTCTTTAAAAAGCCAACAAGGTTGACGAGGGCCGGGTTTTCTAACGGCTTTATCGTCCTTGCAAAGAAAGACCAAGGATATTTTGGGAAATCTAGGGTTTTGAAGTCAAGGACTGGATTTGTAAGAAACACGTCATGGACGTCATTGCATGACGTGTTTCTATCCGATTGGACAATAACCCTATAGTTTTTGGTACATGACAATAACCCTAATACTTACGGTAAATAAAAACAAGATCTATAAAAAAAATTCACTTTTCTCTTAAAAAGAAAAAAAGAGACAATGAGCTTAAAGTTGCGTTTGATTCGCGAAATGAAAAATATATTTTGAGAGAATAGAAAGTAGGAGAAATATGTATTATATTATTTGGTTGGCGGAATGAAATAATTTTTTTGAGTTTTTTTTTGTTTAAAGGAAGGAATACAGTAAAAATAAGATTAAAATGACTAAAATACTTTTTTAATATAAAGTTATTAAAATTGAATATATTTTTTCCAATTTAAGTATTTACTGAAATACCTTACATTAAATTAATATGACAAAAATACTCTCTCCTACAGTAATCACAAAAACATCTGTTATTAGCACAATTACTAAAATATCTTTTTTCCTTGTTTTTAAAATATATTTTGCTATCACAATTAAAATACCCTTCAATATTAATTTATTAAAATTTGAATTTTATATTTGTAATTATAATCACCATTATTGCTATACGTATAACAAAAAAACGCATTAATATTAAAATATATAAATTTATTTATAAAATATATAAATTTATTATAAAATTATTATAAAATTAAATATTAAAATTATATTAAATTTATTAAAATTAAATATTTTATATAAAATTTATAAAATATATATTTATATAAAAAATATAAAATAAAAAAATAAAAAAAAAAAAATATAAAATAATAATATATAAATTTATAAAATAATCGTAAAATTAATATTAAAATTTTATATTTATTTATAAATTTATTATTTGCTAAATAATTAATTTTACAAGTAATTATAAAATATATAATTTACAAGTAATTATAAAATATTTAGAATTATTATTTTCTAAATAATTAAAATTAATTTATAAAAAATATAAATTTACAAATATTTTATAAAATATTTAAATTTTATTATTTTCTAATTGGAAAACATCTTCTAGCACAGAAAATTCGAATGCTCCATTATGGGAATTAGAATTCCCCATGTTGACCTTTGAGAATTAGAATTCCCCGTGTTGACCTTTGAGAATTCGAATTCCCCATTATGGGCATTCGAATGCTCAATCGAGAGTTATAAAAATAGCTCTCGACCTTCACTCTTTCCAGCTCAAACTTCACCAGCCGCCCTCGACGCTCTTTCTTTCCAACTCAAACTTTCACTAACTCATCATATTTTCGTTTAACCAATCATCGATTTTTCACAAATTTTTCCCTAATCATAGCTCCAAGACAAGCTATGACGAAAAATCCTAATAAATCTCCTCCTTCAAAAATTCCTTCACACGTCAGAAAGAAGCAAAATGGGGAGAAGTCTAGCAGAAGAGGAGTCGAGCAGAAAGAGTCAGCAGAAGAGAGGTTGATGGTGGCATCTGTTGTCATTTTTCGATTTTTTAAAGGATACGCTTGTCCAAAAATATTGTTTTGCTCACGGAAAAGCTATTCATTGGGAGAAAAATTATTTGGTTTTCCCTGCTGTGTGGCTCCACTTTTCTGCACAGGGTTTCTGCTATTTTTTTCTCCCCTCAACCAATCTATATATTCCATGAATCTTTAGAAAAATGACAGAATTGAAACACAAATCTATCCAACCAAACACACCATAATACTTTACAGGAAAAAAAATAAGACATAATTTTCACTTTTCTTTCAAAAAAAAGAATCGCTCATCTTGAAGATGGGGATGTCTGAACTCAAAAACTCGAAAAAATTTGATCTATCCGGACTCTGAAACCCAGTTTGAACCGCTACAATGCCCGCATTACTGCAGGATCTCCATTCTTTCATAGCATTCAATAAGAGAAGCGTTTTCTTCCGCTTTAATCTATATAAAAAAAAACATAATTTTCACTTTTCTTTCAAAAAAAAAAAAGAAGAATCGCTTATCTTGAAGATGGGGATGTCTGAACTCAGAAACACGAAAAAATTGGATCTATCCGCACTCTGAGACCCACTTTGAATCGTTACAATACCCGCATTACTGCAGGATCTCCATTCTTTCATGGCATTCAATCATAGAAGCGTTTTCGTCCGCTTTAGAACAAATTTTGGAGGGTTTTGTGTTTCTGGAATGACTATAGGGCTAGTTGAGAAGAAATATGGATAACCAGAAAGAGCCTTCATAGAAAAACGAGTGGAATGATTGATGATTGGTACTGCCACAATGCCGTTACTTCGGCAAGAGAAGAAACGAAAAAGAGGGAGCGGGCGAGACGAGAGGCGAGCTGACAACGGTTCCCGATATTACTTTGAATATGAGAGAAGCGGGCTCCTATATATAGGTTTTAAATTAGTTTTTTTCTTTTTTCTTAATTTAAAAATTCGCTAAATATTTTGAGTTGACCGTTGGTATAATTTCTTTTAATTGATATTTAAACATTTTGGTGAAAATTTCCAATAAGCCTCAATCAAGCAGTTAAAAAACAAATTCACTAATTAGTCTATGATAATGTATAAAATTTATACAATGGCAATGTATCAAATATAATTATATAAATTTTTAAATAAAACATAAAAAATAATTATTCCTTCCAAGCTTTTCTTTATTGGCTTATTGCCACGAGACTTTGTTTATCTGCAGTGTCTTATGAACAAGTATTACTTTGATGTGTAAAACTGTAATTCAACCAAGAAAACAAATATGAATACAAACAACAAGAAATCAGAGAAGAAAACTACGGCATGATAAATGAAAATTGGAAGGAGACCAACATTGAAATCTTCAAATTCAATTGCAGTAATCAGTCTTCAACCTTCTCACAAGTTTGTAGCGTGAGAACAAAACAATGATTCTAGAAAGTAATCAGCAAGACAAAAATTCTGTCGGTGGTCTTCTGAACTGAAGGAGGTCTGCTGCAGTGAGCTGTTGGAACAAATTCGTCCACAAAGCCCATTAGCACAATAACAAAAGAAGAAATCTAACCTTTCGTGGGTTGAACCAAAACCCACCATTGTCACGCCATTGCCGCCTCTGCCAGCTGAGGAAGACATCACTGGAGATCCATCAATGCCGGGCAATCCTCTATTTGCTGTGCCATGGTGGTCTGAAAGCCAAATGGAGGAAGATGATGGTGAGAGATGATGAAGAACGAGAGAGGAGAGGAGAGTGCTACTGCTGTTCAATTCTCCATTTTTCTTACAAGTGAATAATGGGCCTTCACTTATATAGTGGTGCCAGCAGTAGGGACCTCCCACAATATTATTTATGTACTATATCTGTCCCATTAAAGATATAATACATTTATAATAAAGATATATTATTTATAATTATGGTCACACTATACATAAATTATACTACTAAATAAATTATATGATAATAAATTATACTTAATTAGTCCATACAATTAGAGATATTACAACATTCTCCCACTTGGACAATCAAGTTAATTAACAAAATATCATATAATATCAATATGTATTCGTAAGCCCTCTAAATACATTGTACCGAAAGGGTACAAATGTGTAGACTCATACATACTTTAACAACAACAAACCTTTTATAAGCTTCAAAATGCATCATACCGACAGGGTACAAATGCGTAAACTTATAAAGACTGCAACAAAAAATTAGTAGTATTAGTGTGAAATGGAAATGATATGAAAACAGAAACAATATCCATTTCCATTAGGTCCATGCATCTAAACCGAATGATGCCTTGCTTCAACAGAAGCATATGAGACTGATACCAAATGTCTCATCCAACAGAATGCCATATTCATCAAAATGCGCGCTAACAAAATATGCATATATGGCAAGTGGGAATCCATTAATACAGTTATAACTGATTTCATTATACAGAGCTCCCACTCACTTAATACAGCAATGGCTCAATATGCCTCATGTAAGTGCTATGTCGTCAAAGCACTTAAGCAGCCAAACTTTTAGCTAGACAGAATGAGCTCTTTAAAACATGTGCTCAATAATCCAATTAAGTAATGGATTCCAATTATTTTCTCTCTAACCAATCGAATGATGATATCTAAATATTCGGAGTGTGAGGAACTCCAAGCATTTTGAGAGAGAAAATACTTGCTGCAGCATTACCACAGTACATCTCCAGGACTTCGAAATGGCAACCACACAAAACCAACCCTGAGATGAAATTCTGCAGCCCAAATGGCCCATCATGTAGCTTTACAACATGCTACATATTTAGCCTCCACAATCAAGGATACTGTAAGTGTTTGCTTTACACTTTCCAAAATACAGCTCTTTTATATCCACAAATATGTAACCAAAATAATTTTCAATATCTGGAAAGCTTACAAATTTAACATCAGAATATCTGACTAAACTCAAAATGTCAGATTTATCAATATCCAAATACTCTCTTTATAGCTTCCAGTTCTCTATTACAGGATCGCTCAAGTATCTCTGAAATACACCTATAACATACACAATATCCAAATGTGTATAAACTTGAGCATACACAGATTACCTACAATAAGGCATACATCACACTCGATATGAGCTCTTTCATTATCATCTTGAGGACTTTGAGATTTTCACAATATGTCACTTTTCACTAAATGACGTCTTATTAGGAGAACAATATACAGTAGACCTACTCAACACTCAATATAGGTTTCATGAGACCAATAATGTATGCCTATTGATATGTCACGAAGAATCTCAATCCTTAAAAAAATAGAGCCTCACTTAGATTCTTCATCCTGAAGTGACATGACGACATGGAATGTCTCATACAATAGGTCAGTGCTATAGGCTGCTATTTGATATCATCAATTTAGAGCACAATAAGCACATAACTCCCACTGACCTCGCAATGGATCCAATTATCAAACAATAATGTTCTCCTCAAAGTGACAATCTCATTCTTTATATATTACAATCTTGATACCTTTCAATGTTCGCAAATGAACTCCTTAAGTTCGCGAACTGTATGTTCCACCTTAGGAACTACAAACTTTTAGGTTGCTTTATTTAAAGCCTTGGCCAAATTTGGCTTTAAATCATCTACCTAATCTTTAGAGTCTCCCTTTTGTCTATAATGATGTGACAACAGAAATAGATCCCATGCATCTTTGCGCAACATAGATGCTTACTCATCCTGCGTGACTAATATTCAACTCTAAGAGTTCGAATCAGGATAGTCTCCTGATAAACATCAGAGTCAGAAGACACATGAATCTTACATTCATGTTCCTCTGTAAAGTCAGGTGTAGGTTCAAAATATGGTATTGGGATTAATCGTTGATTCCTTTGCTTTATGGCTTTTCATCATCAAAAGATAACGCATATGTGGGAATAGCACAACAAAATGTATCTTAATAATGACTTTGTGGAGTTCACAACTCCCACTCTTTAAGTCATCTACTAAATAGATTGCATTGTCAGACTTAATGATTCTAATGTCACATAACGAGAAATGAATTTAGAATCTTTCTAGTCGATATAATAATCAACAGAATTGCCGCTGATAGTTTTCTTGTCAAGTTTTCTTGACTATGGGTTATAGCTCTTTTGCCTTACCTTATAACCCTAAACACAGAAAACGGCATAAAATTGGCTTAATGTCTGACTATAACTTGGGATGCATTTAGGAACTGGTCTTGCTTGGAGATCAACTTTGAATGTGAATTGCAGTTTTAATTTCACTCCACCCGAATTTTAAAGATTTGGAGTGATTAACATAAATCGTACTAGATTAGAATGTACGATTGACTGCAACTATAATCTCATTCTGTTTCAATATTCCAAGCACTGTACACTAGGCGTCAATATATATAATCCTATAGTGCACTTAACCGAAAACCGGTATATGATTTCGCCTAGCTTCATTATACCGAACATGATATTCATCACTACTATCTGATCATTGCCTTAAGCAGCGCAGCGGAATTAATCAGAATGCCTAAGGCCTCTAGAAGATCAGATCTTTCACTCTATATGACCTAAATCAAAATGGTCTTTAGTGAAGGTGATGAAACACTTATATCCACTGAATACAGGATGTGGAAATGATCTACAATTGTCAGTATATATCAGCTCCTAATCATTTCAATATCTGCTAATCATGTCCTTAATATTAGCAGCAAGATATCCCTTAATACAATCTCTTCATGTGCCTCGAAATGTCCCTAACCCATGCCACAACTTAATAGATTTCTTATCTATCCTATCATAATCAAAATCTACAGTCACATCATTCACTATTGAAGAAATTTTGTTCAATATTGGGGTATAAGTCTACTGTATATAATCCATTACGCAAAATGCCAGAATCAATGCATATGTTGTTACTAAGCAAAATACTTTTCTGTTATCAAAATGAAAAGTATAAACTGACATTAGTTCCAAAATTGTCTTCAAAATGTAACAACAATCTGGCTATATTTTCAATATGGATTTTAACTCTATAACCCCAATTCACAACAATTTTCCCTTATTCGATCTCGGGTTGCTTATGGCTTTATCAGTAATAGCACTGGTATCCAACACACCAAATATCTTCTAGATTGAATTCAAAATGAAAAGGCTAACAGAATGCCTTTTACACAAATCTCAATTTAAAGGACTCTTGTAATTTACCCTCTTGTGCCCAGGATTATTACAGAAGTGGCACACATTGATATTTAGAGGTGTTGGTGAAACTAGAATGGGAAATAGACTTGGCAAATTTCTTCTTCTAAGATGACCTTCTATTGAGACCTCTTAATAATATTTCCTTTTGGCAGTAATATTGGCATATGTCATCATTATGGCTAAATGAGA
The DNA here is from genome assembly GCA_031772115.1 of Heritiera littoralis. Lineage (NCBI taxonomy): Eukaryota > Viridiplantae > Streptophyta > Magnoliopsida > Malvales > Malvaceae > Heritiera > Heritiera littoralis. Next base: position 132,875 of record JAPDPK010000207.1, read on the forward strand.
TCTGTTAACACGAAAGATCTCCCACTCTTGAATGACAATATCAATTTTGATATTAAAATGTCATACTTCCTTCTGCATTAAATGAGATCTGTAAAACTGAAAGATCTCCAATTCTCCATCCCAGAAGGAAGTAGTACTGAATCTGCCATATTTGTAATCAAAATCATATAGCAACCTTTATCCATCTTATGCGAACTATTTTCTAATGGCATCCATAAATACTTCTTGGTTATTCCTAATCGGAACACTTCCTCTGATGTACTCTTTCATGGTATACATTATATAATCAGAGAATTCTCACTTAAGTGTTCTTGAAATTCCAAATATTTTTGTCCTCAAAGAGCTCATACTATTGGGTATAGTAGATAGATCGACTCTCAGGACTACTACCTATTTTAATGTGTCCCTAATTGTATAAATCGATTCATACCATCTATCTAATTTGATCCTGCTAGAAATTCAATATGTGATAGTTACACAATATGGAGGCTAGTGGAATGACTCGATAAATTCCACAATACACTACCGAGGATAAGACAAAACTAGTTGAATACAACCTGAATGATCGCCCACCGACAGGGTAGGAAGATCGTGTCATATCCCAACCAGAATCCTCTCAATCCCAAGCATCTCTAAAAGCAACTAACAATCCGACAGGGAGAGACTAGCCACTTCTAGAGACCTCAGTAAATTTATGCAACTGCAACTATCACTATTCATTGCCTTATTATTATTATCCTTAAAATTATCAGAATAATCATCAAAAAAATCTTCATGACTATTCCTGCGACAGGCAAGTACTAGTCACTCTAATTAATGATTTATAATTTTAAGAATATTCACATAATTAATTGATCAAAATTAACTACTTCCAAAATATGCAATTTCTAAAGCATATGTAGTAATTTTAAATCAAATATCAATTAATTAAATTAATTTCACATAGATGTGAATATTCAAATAATAAGGCAATATCAATTTTAGAGAGTTTATTTAAACTTATTTAATTAGGCCAAATATTAGTAATTTATGAGCATGAGTATATATTTCAAAATTTAAGTGAATTATGAATTAAATGAGTAATTAAATTTCTAGAAATTACTCCAAAATTAATTCCTCCAAAATTCACTTATATTATATTAATTTTGGGCTTAACAACTAATTATGACTATTAAATAAAATTTGGCTTATGGCCAAAATTGTCCAAAATAATTAACCAAATGGCCCATAATTAATTAATCAAAAATTGGCCATTAAAATCATAATCTAAAATTGCCTTTTAATTAATTATGCAAAATAGCCATAAATTAATTTAAATTTAATAGCCAAATAAAATTAATTAATCAACATGACCATTAAATTAATTAGGCAAAATGGCCCTAAACTCAATTAATTATAATTGCCCAAAATTAATTTTATACTAAGTGACCAATTAAAATAACTAAACAAATAATGCCCATAATATTACATAATTAATTTTGGCCTAAATGAATTAAATGTTAAGGCCTAATTAGTTAAACAATATGGCTTAAATAAAATAAAATAAATAACCATTTTTATTTTCATGATTGGTGGCCCAATTAAAAAATAATAATTAAACCAACCAAAATTGGCCCAACATTCAAACAAATAAATATAACCCAAAATAAAAAAATTGGCTCAAACTTATGCCAAAAAAACCGGCCCAATAGAAATAATGCTCAGCCAAAAAAAATGACAAAAAACGGGTCAAATAAATGGCCCAGGAAAACGGGCCAAAAAAAAAATAAGTTTTTTTTTTTAATTTTGCAAAAGCGGGCGCGTGTGGAACACGCGCCCGCATCCCTCACAAATGGCGCTTAAATGGCGTTGTCGGGCGCGTGCAGCGCACGCGCCAGACTTTCTTCCTCGCCCGAACCAGGCGAAAAACGCAGAGAAATGGGTCGTTCGACCCGACCCAGCCATTTCTCCCTCTACACAGCCCCATTTCATTTCGTTTTCATGGCATTTTCAATAAAAAATCATCCTCAACTAATATACGGCATTATTTTGGCTTGAAAATACAAAAATCTTATGGGTATAGCAAAAATCCGAAAATACCCAAAAAAAAAAAATCTATAAATCTCATTTTTCTTCTTCGAAAATGGATAATGGTTTTATTGTGGACGTGCTCTGATACCAATTGTTGGAACAAATTCGTCCACAAAGCCCATTAGCACAATAACAAAAGAAGAAATCTAACCTTTCGTGGGTTGAACCAAAACCCACCATTGTCACGCCATTGCCGCCTCTGCCAGCTGAGGAAGACATCACTGGAGATCCATCAATGCCGGGCAATCCTCTATTTGCTGTGCCATGGTGGTCTGAAAGCCAAATGGAGGAAGATGATGGTGAGAGATGATGAAGAACGAGAGAGGAGAGGAGAGTGCTACTGCTGTTCAATTCTCCATTTTTCTTACAAGTGAATAATGGGCCTTCACTTATATAGTGGTGCCAGCAGTAGGGACCTCCCACAATATTATTTATGTACTATATCTGTCCCATTAAAGATATAATACATTTATAATAAAGATATATTATTTATAATTATGGTCACACTATACATAAATTATACTACTAAATAAATTATATGATAATAAATTATACTTAATTAGTCCATACAATTAGAGATATTACAACATGAGCTTCTTGGCTCATGCGGATTTATCGGAACACAGACAAAGAATGCTAAAACATGTCGAAGATAAAACTCGGATGTAAATGCCTGATTACGTCGATTAAAAATGTTTTGTATACTTCATGAGCAGCAACGAGAAAGGACACAGTATTGCAAACTGTGGGAGGTTTCTCCGAAGCTGTTGAACTTGCTATATATTATTGTAACTATAGGTTTTTACAGCAGCTCTAACATAGGAAAGGTTGCCGGCCAGGCATTTTTAAGAGAAATCAAACAACAAAAGAAATATCGAGACTATAATAAACTAAAATAAACCTAAATTCATAATACAATATGACAGAAACCCGTGTAAGGCTACAAGCTGAAGCTAGCATACAAGGACTACACAAAACCTGTACACAGAACGGATAGCATGACAAAAAGAATGGAATGTTTGAAATCTTTGCGCATTGAGAATCCATGGGAGTCATTGTCTCTCTCCAATAACCTGCAGAGCACATAGCTGTCAAGTTTTCTACTTGACTACAATGATAAATGGATTTTCAAGTCCAAGTTATCAATTGAATAGGGGAAAACAAAATGAGCAGGATTTGACAGGTGTTGGAGAAAGAAGAGAAATAATTAATAAACCTTGTACATTTACATTTCATTGCTTCCAAGTGAAGCAAGACCCTAACTGCAACTTAAATATTTCATTGTTTTACCAAAAACTGAAAGAGGAAAGAGCTAAAAGGATTCGGCTGATTAGAGCATTTTCCAGATTCTCTCCCCACACCAATCTTTTTGCCAGCCTAATGAGATCAATGCTTGCTTCACGTAAGCTGATGAGTGATGACTAGATACACCAATCTAATACACACATCTTCAGTTCATCATTTATATCAGTCTTTAACCCATCACAACTTTTCTTACACTATTATAGCATTGCAATTCTGTGACAATGAAAGAATATGTTGACTTAATAAAAAAAACTAGCTGGCTAAGACCCTTCATATTTTCCAGACATCTTGTAGGAAAACCCGCCCACTAACAGAAGGAAGCATCCTCCTCAAACATGTCTTCTGCTTCTCGACACTCATTTAGTCGACTAGAAATAGTGATGAAAACTACAAACATTCCAGATTACCTGAGCATGTCTCCTGTATGCAGTTGTGGACCACTTAATGCAGGTGAGATGCTGAAAGCATTGCCATCACCATAAAATGAAGGGTGCCCAAGAGGCATTGGTCGATCCGGAATTGGGGGAACTTCAATATCACCTTCTAACATTTTCAGTGCATCCAAAATGGTAGGCCTTAGTGCTACCATTACATGAGAACACAAAATCCCAACCTGCACAAATCTCCCCATTATAGCCCTTGGATTTGAATTCACAGAATCCTCATTATCAATCAAGGAACGATCCAAGGCCGCCTCTACTTTTCCCGCCTTCACCATTGACCAAGCCCAATCTGTTATCAAAAATGCGCGTGGTGAGCCTGATGAAGACAAATCAAGAGCTTTTCTCCCGCACATTATCTCCAAAACAACCACACCAAAACTGTAAACATCACTCTTCTCAGTCAGCTGCCCATAAAGAGCATATTCAGGGGCCAAGTATCCATGAGTTCCAGCCACTCTAGTAGTGAGGTGAGACTGACCTTCCTTACTCTGCTTCACCAAGCCAAAATCAGCCACTCTTGCTCTCATATCAGCATCGAGCAATATATTCGTAGCCTTAATATCTCTATGATATATTGCAGGCTTAACTCCATAGTGCAAATAAGCTAACCCCTTAGCCACATCCAAAATTATGTTCTTTCTCTGAGGCCAACTCAAAGGTATACTTCCCATTTTCGATGGAAACAAATGATCATCAAGATTTCCATTTGGCATATAATCGTAGACAAGATACCTTTGACTCCCCATATCATAATTTTCATCATCATCGATCATACAGCAACCTCTAAGAGGCACAAGATTCCTGTGTTTCAAGTTGCTAATAATCTCAACCTCATTGCAGAACTCTTCATCTCCTTGAAACTCTGATTCTATAATTCTCTTAACAGCTACCACTGTCCCATCTGGTAAAACCCCTTTGTAAACAAAACCAAATCCCCCTCTCCCTATGTAATTCTTCTGAGAAAAATTATCTGTAGCCTTCTCAAGATCATGAAGTTTGAACCATATTGACCCTGTATTGGGCCTCAACTTTGGCCTAGAGCTTTGCTCCTCTAAATCATCAAAACTAGAACCAAAGCCACTAGATTTTTTCTTTTTAAATCTTTTTTCATACCAGAAGTACAAACCCAATAAACTAAACGTAACAAAAACTGCAACCCCTGCTCCAGTCAAGCCAAAAACAAGGATTGAATGTCTTTTACTGGCTGAACTAGATCGTTCATTCAAAGTTAATGCAAAAGCACATTCCACAGTTCCATCACTTTCAGGTCCAAACTCATTAGCAATTCCAGCGGCATAAAGAACAGTAAAATGGAAACAATCAGTAGAATGAGTGCTATTACCATCAATGGTGACCAACTTAGAATGAACATCGTTCCCAGCACGAAGACAAGCATCACAAGCAGTAAGATCACCGAGATCAGACCTGCAACCCTGCTCAAGTGCGGTGGATTCCCCTACCTTGGCAACCCAATCTTGGATTGTTTGTATGTTGGCACAACGATTAGGTGTAATCACAAACTGCTGAGGGTCAAAACATAGGGAAACGAGATTACTAGGAAGAGAAAGAGAGTTAAGCTTTGACTGGAATTCTTGGAGGCAGGAAACAGAAGCGGGCAAATTTGGTAGCTGAAAGAGCGAGGCTTTTTTAAGATTTTGCGCAAGTCCAATACCAACGACTGATAACAGAGTTACGCAACAGTTTTGTTTTGCAATTTCAGCTTTGGAGGTTGAGTTGGGGCGGAAGTTGTGGCAAGAAGAAGAGTTCCACGGGATTCTTGTCACATAACTGAGGTCTATTGGACATTTTGCAGATGTGTTGGTCGAAGCTGGAGATGAGGCAGCTAAGGTAAATGAAAGGGTAGACAGGAAAACAAGACATGCAAGCTCTAAACTAATCTTCATTTTCTGTCTACGCATATTTTCGGTTCAAGATCGAGTGATTGATAGATTTCTTTCCTGGGTTTTAGTTTTACAGTTGAAGGAATGATAAAGGTTGGCGATGACAGCGGGACGTTGCAGAGATTAAGAGGGAATGATGATCACTTGGTCAAACCCCCACCGCTTCACTCCTCTACGGCTGCTGCATTTTGTTTCCACTTTCTTCTCGGCGCGTGCCATCACACCAGAAGAGGAAAAGGGCTCTGATTGGACCGCTGATTAGATCACACGCCATTGAATGGATGGTGATAAGCAGAGGCTTGTTGGTGAGTGCTGACAGAGTGCAAATGTCACTGTCTTTTTTCTTTTGTCTTTCGTCAATGAGTTCGTTTTCCCGTATCGATCAAATACGTGAAGAATAAGATTTTGTGTGATAAAGTAAAATGATATTTTATAAATATATACGGTGGTTGTTTAACTTTAAAATTACGAAAGAAATATGTATACCATACACATGAAATCGTAGAGATCCTAAAAAAACTGAAAACAACACCAATTTAATGAAAGAAAAGATATTACAAGAAATACTATTGAGTAAGAAAATTAACTTTATTTTGAGAGTCAAATTTAGTGTTTGTTTACGAAAACTAAATCTCATTTTTCAATATATGAAAAATAAATTTGAGAAAAAACATCGAATTTAATGAAACAAAATGTAATTGGTAGATTTAAACATTACTAGAAATAAAAGCTACATTTGTTTTGATAGAAAGATTTTGCTTAATGTTTGTTCATTAGGTAATTTATATTTTTATATTTTGCGTATTTGTATTGATTTTTTTAATTATTTATGGATGTAGTCGAATCATATTAAAAAGATAATTGTTATATGTCTTATTTTAAGCTGATTTCATTAAGAAATATGTCTTCATTTGAAAAATCTCCACATTTAAGTGAAAACTATTTTTTCATCCGAAAGAAAATAAGAGACATATTATCAAAAATATTTTCTTACTATTTTTTCATCCGAAAGAAAATAAGAGACATATTATCAAAAATATTTTTTTTGGGTGTAAATTACAAGTATTTTCATCTATTTTAACAATATGAAATTAATCATATTCGAAATTTAGTCACAATTAAAACTCTTCACTCATCCTCAAAAATATCTTTAACACAAAATAGCAAAGTACCTTAACCAATTTATCCTTTAGAAAGTTATAATTTTAAGAAGAAATTAATTTAGGGTTACTATTTTTTCTTGGAGTTTGATCTTCTTACTTTTCCCAACAAATTTCAAAAAAGGCATTTCCAATGATTTTCAGCTGTTGCTCAGACTTTCTCGCAAGAAAATGACAGATACCAGCCCCCCCATGTTTCAATTCAACACTCAATTAAATAATATTTGAGCACATGCCACAATTCGTTAAACTCAACTAATAGAAAAAACTAAAAAGTATTAACCTTGCACTATCCTTGTAAGTTCCATTTATAAAAATAATCTCCTTTGCCGACAATTTTTTATTAATTGTTTAAAAAAACTAAAACGTGTTATAAAATTTGAATTAAACTTGAAATGAATTCAATTCTCGTCCTAAGTATATAAAAAATAATTTTTTAAGGAAAGTAACTTTTTGATGTAAAATAAAATTATTCTTTAGCTTTTGTCAAGTGGGCAAAATCTTGGAAGTATAGGTTATTTGTGAGGCCGGCATGGGACTAGGATTATTTGGTTTCTTTATTTATTTTTAATTTTATTATATTATATCTTTTAGAATATGATAAGGAAAAAGAGAATATTGACTCTTCAACATTTGCTATTCATCAAAAAAATACATATAAAAATTGGTATAATTAAATCATCTATCTCTTTGTTTTTGTCTTATTTGCAAATACTTTGCACATGTACATTTGAATATTTCATTTAGTCTTTCTTTTTTATTTGGTTTATACTTTTTGTTTTGCACCAAAAGTAATCATTCAACTTTTTCTCGTTGTCTATATTTTTATTCTTATTTTTTTATTTAAAAGAGATTTCATTTTGAGAATAGTGACAAGAGATTGTTGGCTTGGAGATTTGTTTTTTAAAATTATTGAAAATCACATTTTTAAAGGAATTGTATGAATTAATTGAATTAAATAACAATTAAAAAATATTTACATTTGAAAATATATGTTTATTCAAAACTTGAATAGTATTTTCCAACAAACGTGTAAAATGTATGTAACAGAGTAAATTAATAGTAGCTTAATAGTCTTTCTTTCTCTATATGATATATATAAAACTAGCTAGTGAGAGTAAATTATAGTATTTCTTTTGAAATTGACCAAGGCTTCATTTCGGATGCCCAATTGGCATTGACGCAAGGCGGTGGGAAGTAAAAGGACAAAACAATAAGAGGGTAAAATTATTCTCTTCCTCTTACTTTTAATTTTTTATTATTTTGTTAAAAAATATATTTTTAATGGTCTTTTCATTATTTTTAATTTCATCATAGCTAATCTCACTACTGTCTATCTAAATTAGTCATAAATTATCATTTTAATAATCGGTTCAATGCATATTCAAGAGTAGTATTCTTGAAGTATTATACAAAATTTTATAATATTATTATATTATATATAGTATTGAGTTTTGATTTGAAGTACTTCTAAGCCTATGTTTGGATTGAGGGTGAGGAAGGAAAAGGAAAGGAAAGAAAAGTAAAGTAAAACAAATGAAGGTTGTAAATCTTTCTTTTGTTTGGGAAGATTTTTTAGCTAGGGAAAGGAAAGAGAGGGGGAGTGAGCACCCCTTGCTTTTCCTTGAGTTACTCAGTTTTTTTAAAACCCCAATTTGGGGTAAAGAGGAAGGAAAGGAAACTTGAAAAAAGTTTTAACATATAGAATATCAAATTTAACCTTATTATCTTATAAAATTTAAAATAAAAAAGGTTATAATTGGAAAAAAAGCATTACAATAAATAATTTCCTTTCCTTTCTATTCCTTTCCATTGTTTAACCAAACAAGGATTGTTAGGATTACTTTCCTTTCCTTTATTAATTTTAGCTATCCAAACAAGGGGTACATGTACCCTTTCCTTTCCTCTCCTTTCCTCTAGTTTACATTCCTTTCCTTTCCTTTCCATTCCTTTCCTTTACTAATGTTTATCCAAACATAGTGTAAGTTTCAAAAAAAAAAATTAACACCATAGGGAAACTTTATTTCAATACCAAATATATATATACATACATATATGGAGGAGGAATCCATTTACACATGTGTAAAACTATTTAATTTTACATCATTTTTTAATCATTAGATTGAAATAGATTTGTGGTTGAGATTAAAACTTTTTCTTTTTTCTAAAGTGAAATTGAATGTAATAATATTTTTATTCCTTTCCTTTTTTTACATTTTTTTCTTTTCCTTTTTTAGTTTTTAATTATCTTAATTTTTTGACTATTGAAATTTTTTTAACGTTTCTTTTTCTCTTTATTTCTGTTTCCTCTCACACAAAATACCTAAATTTGTTATAAAGATCCGGCCACTTATAAGCTAAAAAACCAAAGAAAGAAATATATACACCTGAATTTGTTACAAAGATCCAAACACTTCATCATCATCATCATCAGAGCCTTTATCCCAAGAGATAATGGTAGGCTATATAAACCAATATCTGAATTCACGTTAGATCGTTCATATGTACTCTCCTCCTCCATAGATTCCTATCCAAGGTCATTTGCTCATCCAACTCTAGAACCTCCAATATCTGAATTCACGTTAGATCATCCATATGTACTCTCCTCCTCCATAGATTCTTATCCAATGTCATTTGCTCATCCAACTCTAGAACCTCCATATCTTTCCAAATTGCTTCCTTCCAAGTCTTTTTCGATCTTCCTCTAGTCTTAACCCTTCTCTTAACATCCATAGCTTCTATTCTCCTAACTGGAGCATCTATAAGTCTACGTCTTGCATGTCTAAACCAACGTAAACGATTTTCACACATCTTGTCTTCGATAGGTACCACTCCAACCATCTTACGAATATCTTCATTTCTCATTCTATCCTTTCTTGTATATCCACATATCCACCGCAACATTCGCATTTTTGTTACACTCATCTTTTGTGTATGTAGCCTCTTAGTCGCCTAACATTCACTACCATATAACAATGTTGGTCTAACAACTATCCTATAAAACTTGTCTTTCAACCATATAGGAATTATTTTATTGCACAATACACCTGTAGCACTTCTCCACTTACTCCATCCAGCCAGGATCTTATAGGTCACATCACCATCAATCTCTTCATCCATCTATACTATCGATCCTAGATATCGAAAATGGTCCTGCTTAGGTATCGCCACCCCATCTAACGTCACTACATTATGCTTTTCCACTCGGTTAGAACTGAATTTACACTCCATGTATTCAATCTTCACTCTGCTTAGTTTAAATCCTTTTGATTCCAACAATTGTCTCCATAATTCCAACTTTGCAATGATCTCCGCTCTAGTTTCCGCGCATAGGACAATATCATCTACAAACATCATACACCAAGGCACCTCATCCTGGATGGATTTTGTTAGTTCGTCCATAACTATCGCAAATAAGAATAGACTCAATGTTAACCCTTGGTGTAATCCCACTGTGATAGGAAACTCACTTGTTTGCCCCCCACCTGTCCTTACATGTGTCCTTACATCTCCATACATGTCCTTAATTAGTTTAAATCTCAATTACAAATCTATTTCAATCTAATAGTTAAAAAAATATGTAAAATTATATAGATTTACATATGTATAAGTGAATTCTTCATCCCTTCTCATATATATATATATATATATATATATATATATATATTGGAACTTTTAAAGCTTAAGTTCAATTATTGTTAGATTTTATATTATTAAAACTTTTTATTATGACTTTAATAGTACATGTTTAACCAATGAGATTTTGATTTAATAATACAAAAAGGTTTTGAAATTCTGAAATTTAATATTTAATTCTTATTGTATGTGAGTTCGTATTTATATAAATATAAGATTTAGACTCGCGCTTCGCTGCAACATTAATGTAAAAAGAAAAATTATTTGATAAGAAAATTGAAACATTAAAAAAAAAAGAAATGAAAAAAATGGATAATGCAAAATATTTGTTACTTACTTTGGTTATTTTATTGGATTTTTTCTCTCAGATTTTTGTGATGATTATTTGTTTTTTTGGTTAAAATTAATTTTCCAGTGATTTTTAAGATAATGTTTTTTTTTATTTTTCCATTTGTTTTATTAATTCTACTTTTATTTTTAAGTTATTTGATTATTATTTTAAAAGTTTAAAATCATTGTACAAAAACACTTACACATTCAGAATTTTTTAGAAGCAATATCTACTCTATAAAAAAAATGCAAAATAAAAGCAGATTAGAGAAAAAAATAAACATACCAAAGGCCAAGCAATAAAAAATTGAAAGTTAAAAATAAATTAAAGAGCACAATTGAAAAAAAGTAAAAAAAAAATCAGATTAAGGATTTAATTAAATAAAGATAAAAACAAAAAAATAAATTAGAAGATATAACACGAAAAACAAATTAGAGGCTCAATTAAAAAGAAAGAAGTTAAAAAAAATTAATTTAAGCTTTAATTAAAAGAAAAGTTGAAAATAAAATTATAGGGTTAGTGAAAAAAAAGCTAAGGAGAAAAAAAAGGATTAGCTTAAAAAAAAAGACCAATTAGCACCCAACATGTGACACAAAATCGGAACCCAAATTAAACAATACAATTTAGAAGATTAATTTATAGGTATAGATGTATTGGTTTGTTTTTTTTATTTAAGTAATTTATATTAATGTAATATTTGATTATGATTAATCTCTAATTAACCGTTTCTAATAAAAAATAATACTTTTAAATTTAAAACTAGATTTTTACATAATGAAACTTACTAAATTAACTCCACGACACAAAAACAGATTAACGTAATTTCGGACCAAACACGCCCACAAAAACTTGTACAGTTCTTAGAGATTGAGGACATTGTAATAATTTAAAGTAACGCGGCACCACCCCATTATCAGATGCATCCAAAGTTTCATCGTCACTGTCGAATGTTTCTATTATTCCTTCCTCTGAAACCTTTGCTCCTTCAGCTGTAATGACTTGAACTAAAAATCCCACAATCATCACTTCTTCGAAGGAAAAAGAAAAAGGGGTGGGTGTACTAGGAAGTCTGAGGAGTCAGGAGAGAGTTCTAAAGGTAAAGCAGCGATATTAGAGAAGGATTTTCTCGGTGAGAGCTTGCTCTTGCTACTCTTCTTGGTCGAGAATACCGCGTCTAGGTCAAGGAGAGGAGCGGCTCTGGAGTCTATGATTTGACTGATTGGATCTTAAACTTGGTTTTGGCTGTTTTACCTTAATTTGTTTTGAGAATTCAAAGTTAAAAAGTTTAGTTTAAGTTCGATTAAAATTGATTTTTTACTAACAACTAGTCTATCTCAACCAACAACTAGTTGGCGTGGGTGGCAAGCAGTCTTCGTCCCTTAAGCAAGGTCAGGATTCGAATCCTGACTTTTGTATGGAGTGCCAGTGTTGGGAGAGGAACAAGCCTAATTATGCTCTGCTTCTCCCGACTCGGAAATAGTTACTGAAGGTGGAAACCGTGGGGTTTTTGACAAAAAAAATTGATTTTTTAAGTTTTGAATTTGATTGAATAAATTGAATTTATCAACTTTTAATTATATATTTTGAGCATAAAATAGTAAAATAATAATAAAATATTAAAAATATATATTTAAAAAATTCGATAAAACTTATAAGTCGAGTATCGAGCATTAAGATGTTAAAATTCGAGTCGACTCATTATTTAAATAATTTGAATTTGAGTTTAATTTAAAAATAAACGAATTAAATTTAAATAATTATAAAATCAAATTAAAATAATACACGAATAAATTAATTCGTTTGCATTCAAGATATACTCAGTGTTACCATGCCTTGGCTACGACTCACAGGACATAAAAGTTTGGGCGAGTTTTAAATGTTGGCTGATCTTTCGGTCAGGGTTTTTCAAGTCGCATAATTCCTTTGGGCCTATTTTTGGTTTGCTCGAATTTTGTGCAGTTAACTAAGTTTTTCAGTGTTTGGAGAATTTCAGGTCTTTTCGTAATAGCTGCATCCTGTTTTCTGGGCCTTCTTCTCTTGATTGAGATAAGGACTGGCTGATTTCTTGGGCCTTATTTGAAGCTTCAAGAGCTGTATGGCATGGATTATTGTGATTTTGGATTACTACTTGATACCACCTTTTGGCTTTTGCTAATTCGATCATTCTCGCTTACGCAATGTCTGCTGTGTTATAACTTCGATGTTTTTTTCTTAGGTACTTTTTCTTGTGTGCAATTGTGGCAGAGTAGTAGCAGTAACGCTCTATTTGAGTCTTTATGATTTGCTTTTCATTAATACAATAATTTTGGTTTTTAAAAAAAAGCAAAATATAAAAATATTCGAAACAAATCGAGCCAAATTTGTATAACATAATTAAAAATGAGTTTAGATTAAAAATTAAATCTGTGTAAGGCTTTGAAGCACCTTTCTGTTTATGCTTTCATGTGTAAGTTATTATATAACCATGGTTCCAGATTGGAATTGATTGCAATATCACTAAATTAATTGGATTTGGTTTGCCAGTTGGATTATTTCTTCATCTTCTTTGCAATATTTCCTTGCATGTAGGGTTTATAGTTATATATAACCATGCCTGTGCTTTAACCCTAAAATCTACTGCATCCTTGTTTTGTTTGTCAGTTGACAAGATATTTTCAGTACTCTAACCTTTCTGTTTTTCTATTTTGTGAAGGAATTAGGAATTCAACAGGTTTATATTTCCAAGCAAGCTTAATACATCCATGCATGTCTTCTCCACATCTTGAAAGTTTTCCCACAATTCCTGAAGCCATAGTTGATTTATGGCCACTTATACAAGAAAACAACAGCAGCCTGGTGTTGGAACCGAGCATGTTTCACTGCCAAGACCAGGGAAGAAATGTTGGAAGAGAATTACTGTCAGAAAACAGAAATGTTCATCGGAAAGATGACAAAGTTGATCAATGGCCATTTCCACGAGGAAACAGCTCATCGCCACCTACCATGGATTCCGTTTTGGTTCTTGAGCAAAAAATTTCTGCAGTTCTACCAGATTACCGCATTGATACTGTTTTGCTACAAAAGGAGCTACAGCATTGTCATCCCAACAGCGAGACAAGCAGACTGAATTATCCCATTGATGACAGCTTGTCTGCGTCGCCCGAAGATTCAGATGAAATAGATTTACTTGGACAAGAAAGCAGCATTCCACAGCTTCCTAGTAATGATGAAAAAACAGGGGATATTAATGATCAGACAGACTTGAGCTTGGTCCCTGAGCAGGAAAGTTCAGCATTGGCTGAGTCAAGCGGTGGCAAAGGATTGATTGCCAAACGAGCCCAGAGTAGGGGGAGAAATTATAGGTTTGAGCGGGGATTACAAGCTGAAAACAAGGAGGTCCAAGCTGATAAAGGAGAAGAATCAGCTGTGAAGAAACAAGAACATAATGCAAAGGAAAGGATTCGGAGGATGAAGCTGCATGCATCCTACTTGGCACTTGGAGCATTGCTTCCTGATTCCAGCAGATCAAAGGTTGACATGCCATTTCATTATTTACAATAGATAAACTTTTTACTAAGAAAAAAAGTTTGTAGTAAAGTAAGGATTAAAGTATAATTGAGTCAAGTCAAGACGATCCAGTATCAAGTTTGAGTTCGGAAGTTCAAGGTTTGAAATTAATTTTGAGTTCGATTAAGTTTAGTTTTCGAAGATCGAACTTGAATTGATAGAATACTCGAACTGTTCGAGCTCGACTTAATAAACTCAAACTCGATTGGATAGGTTCGATATGTCAATTTTTAACAATATATTATTAGTGTAAAATGACAAATTTTAACAATAAAATATTAAAATATATATTAAAAAGCTCGATTAACTTTGCGAGTCATTTGGCGGTTTGAGCCAAATATTAAAATACTTAAACTTTCTTGACTCGTTATTTGAGTAACTCGAATTCAAGTTTAACTTAAAAATAAACGAATCAAACTCAAATAATCATCCAGTCAAGCTCAAGTGGTTCATGAGTAACTTGACTCACTTACATACTTAGATTAAGGATTAATATTTAATACACGTATTGTTAGCTAGTAAAGTTTTTCAACTTCACAAACGAAATTAAAATAGTGATATATTCTTCGCTTTATTATTTTCGGGATCTAAAAACAAGAGCGACCATGTATTAGATAATATTGTTGAAGTACTAAAAGCAATAATATTAAGCCATTATTTAACCAGTCTTATGTGTATTCACTTATATTACTCTCATGGTACTTCGTATGCTGTTGCAGAAGAGAAAGAGTGCGCCGCGTATAATCGACAGAGCAGTTGAGTACATACCAGAGATGGGGGAAGAAATAGAGAAGCTAACACTGAGGAAGAATGATATGTTATCCACAATTAAAAAAAAGCAACTTGTCAACCGAAACCCCCAGTTGCATCCATCAGTTTCAGTGCATGAAATCAGACAAGGTGAATTTATCGTACAAATATGTACTCAGGGACTTCCAGGTGCTGCTTTCTCAAACCTACTGCACAAGGTAGAAGAAGAAGGCATGTGCCTTATGAGTGCCTCGACGCTTCAAGTTTCTGATGATGCAGTTTGCTACCATTTACACATACAGGTAAAAAAGCATCGTTCCTGTTCTCCATCATCAAACCTTAGAAACCAATATTAATTGCTACAGAAATTAGACCTAGTAATTTGTGTTTGTGTTATGTAAAATCGTACTTGTATTGCATAAAACATGAAAATTTTATGTCCAAATTTATACCGATACGTTAAATACAATTTTTTAAAAAAATTTTGTCATATTTATATATAGTTTTTATTGCGTTTTAACTTATATTATTTTCATGTATTTTATTCATTATCGTCATTTCATGTTGTGTTTAGGATCAACAGCGCCATTTAAATGTTAATTTAATTGCTCTACTTTTCATCATTAGTTCATCACATATCATATATTCTCCCTTCCTGTATAAATCTGCTCCTCTAAGTACATTTTTATCTCTATTGGGAATCTGAACAGAGGAATGGTCAGACTTTAGATGGAGCGAAGTACCTTGAAAGTTTAAGACAAAAGGTAATTTCTTGGTTATGCTAATTCCTTGATTTTCATTTGTGAGCAAGAAAGCTTGCACAAGGGTTAATGTTCTTAGTATGATTTTTTTTTCACTAAATGTTATAAATATACTTTTGTGATAATAGTTATGGTGCTACCGGACTAGTTTGGATGAGCGATGCGATTGGCTCCGTTGAGATTAAAAACAAGTAAATGACCACCGTGGGTATAAATTTTATAATAAAATATTTAAAAATAAGAGCAAAAAAGTAACTTTAAACTCTTTTTTTTGTCTTTTCTTATTTTTGTTTTATCTTATTGATACTGTTCATCACCCATCGCGCTGCACTAGACCTCCGGTGGAATCCAAATGGACCGTTAGTCATATGCCTTCCCATGATTAAAAAAGGGTTGGTGTCAATGCTTAAACACAATTTTTAGATTGAATATCCCTCATATATATAAACTTGTTTCATTATTTTATAATGACCTTAATCTTTGGTGCATTATGTTATATTTTCCTTCTAGCTAGTATAATTCATAGTTGGATGGATGAGAATTAATATTCTCTAAAATATTTTTTATTTCAATTCTGATATATCTAGAAAATTCCACATTAATGACATTTTTGTAGAATCATGAATGAATAACTGGAAAATGATATAAAGGTAATATGTTTTTTTTTTTTTTTATAAAGGTAATATGTGTTTGTTAAATGTAAATGGTGCAACTTTTGTATTATTAATTACAAAATTTCGTAAGTTTATTCTGTTTAACCCGCTAAATCCAAAGATTAGTAGTATACAATAATATATAATATAGTTTATTTTTTATACATTCATAGGGAATTTTTTAACTCTGTAAACAAAATTAAAATATTTTCATATGTCTTATTTTTTTAATTAATTTTTTAAATTATTGTAAGGGTATGTATCGCTCTACTAGTATACACAATAAAATTTAAAAATTCTGTTAACAAGTGTATGTATGATAATTTGTTTATATAATATAGTGGAGAATTCTCTAGTAAGGTCGAACTTATTGTATGGTCAACTTATTTTATGCCAATTTTAAACTTATTTTTACTCATTTTTATGTGTTTATGCTTATTAATGATAATGTTAACTTAGTTTATTAACACTAAATTTACAATTATTTTTATGTATTTTCATTTATTTTCTTGTGTTTACTCTTATTTTCACATGTTAATGTCTTTTTGACACTAGTTTTACATTTTTTTCATCTGTTTATGTTTATTATAATGTAATTAAGTCATTGACATTAATTTTATATTTATTCTTATATGTTTATGGTATTTTTAACATGAAAATAAATGTAAAATAGGTATAAAATAAGTCAATCTTACAATAAAGTCAACTTTACTGTAAAATTTCCCATCATATCACAATACAAGTTTGTCATTAGGTTTGTCATTGTTATTAGAAATTTGAACAAATTATTGTGACTATTTTAATGCAAATGTTGGCTTCTTTTTTTTTTTTTTGCGCTGACGGGTTTTTTATTCAGGGTTTTAGCTTTTATGTTTCATTCATTTTGTATTACGTTTTAAGTTGTTTTAAAATTGAGAATATTTTAGGCTCAACGAACAAAAAAATAAGAAAAAAAAGGAATATTTTAGGCTCCGTTAGATGAGTGATTTTTGAATAGGAGTTCATTTTAATAAAGATATTTAAAAATTTTAAAAATTGTAAAAAAAAAAATCTAAAATTCAATTCTCTTATTTGACATAAAAATTTGAAAATTTTCAAATTTAAGAGAACTTGAGATACTCTATTTCTTTTTTGAAAGTTTACCTAAAGAAAGGTAGTTTTGCAAAATTTTTCTAAAATTATCTTTATTTTATTACACATAACCCACCATTAAATACAAAACTAAAAATTAGTAATTTTTTAAATATAATATATTTTATTTTTTCATAATATTAATAATACCTATATTTTTTTACAAATTTAATGATAATATATTGCATATTTTAATTTATATATTTTCTTTTTTATATTTAATAATATTATTTTTATTTTATAATTATTTTTTATTTCAGCAAATTTTAATAGTCAAAATTTCTTTCTAAAACTAATTTATCAAAACAATACAATTTCGAATTCTAGTATTTTGAATGGATAGATTTTAAAATACATTTTAAAATCTTTTCAAATTTCAAAGTCTCATTCAAATGTACCGTTAACTTTCACTATTATTTCAAATGATGATATTTTTTTTATTTAAAAATTAAAAATTTTGTAAGTATGAGATTCAAATCTTATCTTTGGAATTATACTTTAGATATTTCATTGAAAAAAAAAAGAAAAAGGAAAGGTGCTCAATAAAACAACTAAAAAATTAGTAAAATAACATGAAAAGGCACCTACCATCATGGGGTGGTGGCGCAGTTGGCTAGCGCGTAGGTCTCATAGCTTCTGAGTGATCCTGAGGTCGAGAGTTCGAGCCTCTCTCACCCCAAGCACAATTTTTTTTCCTTTCCCTCTTAAGTCCCGATCATGGGTTGAAAGACCCAACATAATCCAGTTTTGAATACCCGCCCAAGCTCAAAACATTTGCTTCGTATGGTAGTAAAAAGGCATCACTTGGCAGTTCCGCAGTTGGCACAAACAAATACAGATACAATATATTCCGTAATTTGAGAAGCAAAGATTAAGGAATGTAAGTGTTCAATATTTCTAATCATGTATTTATATTTGTATATTCCTTTCTAATAACAATATTCGGAGATAAAAGAAACAAAGATATAAGAAACTTTTTTTTTTGAGTAGTAGGAACTAATAATTTGCCTTGGATGAACTAAACATGTTGAAAATGGAGATAATCCAAGCTTTAACATGACAGGGATGGCGGATGAGACTTGGGTTAGGGTCTGGTTGACCGGTTCTAAGAATTTTGTTGTGATATCCCGTTGACAGCAACCACAGTTAAAATTTCCACAGACCAGAGACCAAAATTTAACTTCTGCTGCTACCTTAGAACAACACAGCAAGAAAAAAAAATAATTGAGATTTATGAGTCATACAATCAGCATCATCATCATCATCATCATCAGAGCCTTTATTCCAATAGAGATTTATGAGTCATACAATCATCAGACCCTAAATCAGCATAATAAGTAAAAATGATAAACAGCTTTTTAATAAATCAGCACTTCATAGAGGAACTTATCTGGAATTAAAGCATTTGACACAAAACCATCCAAGGAATGCAGTCATGCTTTTGAATTTTCATGACCTTCAATGCAACAAAATGATAGCACTCCAACTCCAATCAGCCATGGCCTTGAGGAGCAGTCAAAATAATCATTTTAATTTTACTAATAAGATTTAAATACTCCTTACTTAGTTACTACTTATTATTGTTATTTACTGATAATGTTGTTTTTAACTTTTATTTTTATGAAGGTGAGAAATGTATAGTAAATATAATAATACCAACAATTTTTTTATCGTATAACTGAAAAAAATGACCATATGATGTAAAGTTTAGATTGCTCAAATAATTTCATCTCCAACTCTCAATTATAAAAATAAAAAAATAAAAAACAACTATTAAAAGTTAGTAGTTTTAAGTAACATTAATCTTCAAAATATAAAATCGTCCATACAATTCATAATGCTCAAGAGTACACACTTTTCTTATAAAAATATATAGTACACATTTTTTTATTGAAACATTGCCTGCCTGGCGCAGTCTGAGGAAAGCCACAATCATCGGATTCTGGTCTTTAATTATTGAAAAGAAAATATATAGCATACAAAAGAAAAGACAAATTGCACAACCATAAAACTTTCCTTTTTTAGGTACATTCGTCGGCTTTAAGCCTGGGACAAGTTCATTGGAGGGACAATTGTTGTGCCAGTTTCCATCATCGTTCTGAAACTTTGATTAAGCTCCGGGGTAACATTAAGGCTGACTTGCAGAACTGAGGGCACTGTATTCAAAACCGAGTTTTTGCTGGCTAATTCTCCGGTGAAAGCTCTGCAAACAAATTATGTAATTATTTTAGAGACGATTGTTGTAAAACTAATTATTACAGTGACAAAAAATTACTATAAAAATTTATTAGCAATCAAATATGTTATATTATTCAAATGCAATTTAATTAGTAATGAGAAAAATTTGTTGTAATAAATATAATTTCACGATAATGATACAATAATCTTGTATTTTAAATTTATATTTTTTAATGACTTTAAGCGTTGCGAAAAACTAACCAAAGATATAAAAATAAAAGTGGTAACCATGGAAGATTAGGAAGAAAATAATTGTTCACCTTGTGGATGTTACAATTGAGACCAACTCCATTCCTTCTCCGTCGGCTGATATGGTAACCATGAAAAGTTTTGGCACGACAAAGATTTGGCCTGTCTCGGCTTTGCTGTTCAAGACAAGCTTGCCTTGAAGGCCGACAATCTGTACTTCACCACTTCCTTTAGCAACGTAGAATACTTGTGCGTCAGATGCATAAGCTGGTGCGCGAGTGGCATTGCTTTCGAGTACTAAGCGAGTGACACTAAGCCCGACTTCTTCAAGAAAAGGAAATTTAGCTCCTGTCAGGCTAGTAGATTTGCCACCATTCTTGACTTCAACATCAGGAGATTCACCATCGATGTTCTGGGTCCAAACGTTTGGTAGCTCGTAAGGCTTCGGGATGCCTTTTGCTTCATCTTCCCCTAGCTTGATGATCAGAACGCCCTTCTGGCTATTGGCAACCTTTCTTGCTTTTTCTACTTTGACATGGTAAGTTCTAGCAATGAATTCAGGAGAGAAAGCTGCCAAGTGACCCTGCGCTCCTGTTAACAAGAAGTAGGTAATTTCTCCGGGAACATAGGCCTTTGTAGCATCGCCCAAGAACACAATAACCACATCAGAACTTCCATAGTTGTACCACCAGGAGACTGATGCAGAAGGAACTGGTATAATGTCTCCTCTCTTAAGACCAATGAAAGCTGTCTTGTCTTTTGTCAATCCAACTCCACAATTACCTAAGAAACAATAATATACGTTACTGCAGCCATTAACTCATACATCACAGAGTTGTGCAGGAATAAAAACTCATGACTCACCCTCAAGAACATAACCGACTTTGGAGCAATCCGCATAATGGGGAAAAGCGAAGCCCCCGGGCTTCAAAACAAGTTTACCGGCTGCAACTTTGGCCTCACCGAGAGCTGGAGAGTCGGCACTCGCCCAATTGTAGTATCCTCCGCCTTCTGTCTCGGCGAGCGTTCGGGGAAACTTGGGAGATAAGTCCATATTCATTTCTTAGCTTGCACTTCCTTGGATGGGTAGCAAATACACAGAACAGATAGATGGATGCACCTCTAATTAAAACAATATGGATTTTTTCTATGCTGATAATAGTGATAGAGACTCTTGCGCGGTACAACTCATAAATAGAAATTCCGATAATAGTGATAGAGACTCTTGCGCGGTACAGCTCATAAATAGAAAAACAAGTGGCAAAATGTCGGTAGGAATATTAAATAACTGAAAATAAGAGTATTTGGATTTGAACCTAAAATTTACAATATGTCACAACTCATTCTTAGTCACTAGGTCAAGAGGTTGTTGTCATGTCAATAGCTTTCTTCAATGTAGTGAACTAAACCGTTGCATTAATGTCTTGTTGAGGCTTAGTTTGGATGCCCGGCTAGTGCGTTTAGCACTTGTGCGATGGCATCTTTTGCTAAATGATAAAAAAATCACAAAAAAATAAAAGAAAAATAAATAAAATTATTATTGTACTCTTTGATTTTACTTTATTTTTATTATTTTATTAAAAAAATATATACTCACGGTGGTCATTTCACTTTTTTCAATTTCACCGGAATAAATTGCACCGTTCATCCAAACTAGCTCTTGACTGATATCGAGGTTTCAAGGTCGGCTTATTATCCATCTTTTACGTAAAAGAAACATATAATTCGAAAACTATTCAAATGAGAATTAATGTTATTTAATGAATTTAAACTTAAATTATGTTCCTTACAAAAAATTTAAATTGTGTTTGTTGGCTCTATAGGCTATACCGAGAGAGAGGGTGAATCGGTTTTTAACTAACCTTAAGGTCGTTTTTTCGGTTTCTCTAAATTCACTAGCCTATATTAATGTTTTCTAAGTTCTCTAGGCTATGCAAGCATACAATCCAAATTCAATACAATAAAAACAAATGTAAATGCAAATAAATAGAGAGAGAAGGGAATGAGAAATGTACGCAAGCGATTTATAGAGGTTCGGCAACCTTGCCTACGTCCTCTACCTTGAGACACTCCCAAGGATTTTCCCCAAATTCACTAACTTGAATTTTCTTTACAATCCCTCTTTTTCAAGGCTCAAGAGAAACCTCTCTCTTTGTCTAGGCTCAAGAGAAACCTCGCTCTTTTTCTAAGGCTAAAGAGAAACCTCCCTTTTTTTCTAAGGCTAAAGAGAAACCTCCCCTTTACAAGGTGTGTTTGTGTTTGCAATGGGTGTAACCAAAGAAGGCCTCTAGGTAGGCAAATGATTACAAAGATTAAGCACAAAAAAAAGCCTATACAATATTTGTGCTATGCTATACAAGGAATATGAGAGTGAGGGAAGATGAAGACTTTGTAGCACTTAAATTGTTGTTGAGGCTTGAGGAAGATGAAGAAGATGATGAAAAATGTTGCTTAGCTATTCCTCTTACTTCCTTGAGCTTCCAAGCCTCCATTTGTAGTCCCTTGGATGGTTTATGAACGTTGGTGGGAGCCAAAACTGAATGTAGCGTTGTATCTCCCAGAAATTAGCCGTTGGGCACTGTTTTCGTGAAAAGGGATCGATCCTTTGCCATAGGAGATCGATTCGTATTTTCCAAAATGCCTTCCAATACATTCTGCCATGAAGGAATCGATCCCTTCCCTTAAGGGATCAATCCTTATTTTCCAAAGAGCATTTCTGGCACTTTTCTAGACCATTTTGGGTTAGTAATGATGTAGACTTTGATTTTAATTCAACCCAAATCATTTTAGAATTTTGTGGGAGTTTTTCTTGACTTTCTCAAATGAAAAATACATTCTGCCATGAAGGGATCGATCCCTTCCCTTTAGGGATCGATCCTTATTTTCCAGATAGCATTTCCGGCACTTTTCTAGACCATTTTGGGTTAGAAATGATGTAGACTTTGATTTAATTCAACCCAAATCATTTTAGAATTTTGTGGGAGTTTTTCTTGACTTTTTCAAATGAAAACATAGTCCAAAAACTCATTAAGTAATTTTTCTAAAGTTGTGTTCAATATAATCTTGAAAACATTACTTAATGAAAATATTCAAAACCATTTTATAAAGTATTAAGACCAATAAGAATGTAACATTCAATCATGGTTTTAATGTTTGATATGAGCACTTAAAAATGGATTGAGAAAATCATGTGTGGTAAGGCAAATTTTGATAGAGATCCACTTGCTCGTGATGTTCGTGATGCTAAGGATCCATTGGTCATCCAAGGAGGTCCAATTACCCAAGCTCAAGTCAAGAAGACGCAAAAAGCCCTGGCCTCATTAATGCAACAAGCTTTGGCCTCATTAAAGTGTCAAGGAAGCTTCCATGAAGAGTCCGAAGACATTTATACTTGCTTGGAAGCCCAAACAACATGAGTATGGTTTACTGTCTTATTTTAGCTTAACAATAAGATGAGTTAAGTGTTTGAATAGCCCACATTTGAGTCTTATTGTGTCTTGGACTATTTATTTTATGTAACTAGGTTTAGGCATGAATTTGGGTTTAGTCTTATTTTCTGTTTGGTGTTAATTCCAGCCCACTTGTTTATGGGCTTAAGTGCTAGGTATTATTATAAATACCTTGTAAACGCTATTGATTAGAGATCAGTTTTGGAATTTCAGAATTTGAGTGTGCCTTACTCTTGGATTCCCTCTCAACTAGGCTTATCAAGGTTTTCTTCCTTGTGGCGCCTCCTTTTTCACCATCCACCATTACTATACCTTAGGTTCTCGAATTCATATTCGTAGGGTCAAGGTCCAATACCTTTGGGTTCGAGTCTCTTTAGGCTTCAGGTCTAGGTTCCAAAAGGTGACGTTCATCATCTTTACTTTTGTCCTGTTGTGTTTCAGCCCCTTTCAAATTCCAATCCACGCTTTCTTCTGTCCGCGCATATCAGTTGGCATCAGAGCTCGAGTTTCAATTTTTGGTTTGTTGGTGCGTCACTCACTTTTGGTAGAATCCTTGGAAAATTCCGCCATCTTAGTTATTGTGTTTGAGTTGGATTTTAAAATCTGGTGCAAATTCAGTCCCTTAGTTGTTGTGTTTGAGTTAAACTCTAAGTTTTATTCCAAGTCAATCTCTTAGCCACACCAAAACTCCTCCAATCACAACCTTGGCCGCACTTCTTCACAACCTTAGCCGCACCCCTTCAATCACAACCCTAGTTGCACTTCTTCATAACCCTAGCCGCACTTCTTCAGCCACTTATTTCAACCCTAGCCGCACCCCTACTCTTTTCAAGGAAACCGTAAAATCATATTAAAAAAAAAGAGAAAAAAATTGCGGTACTGTTCAAACACTGTTCAAACAAAAAAATTCGGTTGAGTTAGGAGGCGTGCGAGTACCTGTTTTAAAGAAAACGACGAAATAAAACGAACCTATGGACACGGGCTCCACCCTATCTTGGCCAAATTCCATCGTCTTCCTATAGTTTTAGGCCTTTTTTTTTTGTTATTCTAGTGATTTTTTTTCTTTTTTTTCTTTGAGTCACCCTAGCCGCACCTTTCTGTAAAAAAAAAAGAAGAAAAAAAAAGAAAATACTTGGTGAATTAGTTGATTCTGCGAGGTTGAATCTTTGACTAAGTCTTTAGTACAATTGTGAACCTATAGAGTTAAGGTAGAGTAAGGGAAAAAGGCATGAGTGTGTGAGTAACATTAGTAGAGAAAAGCCAAATTACTTGAGTGAAACACGAGTGTGAGTGTTCCATCTTGAGTGATTAAGTGTAAACACGTGAGGATATCACTTGTTAAAGATGTCTTCTAAAGGTGATAAGTCAGACTTTAAAAAGATTGAATTCATGTTTCAGGCAATGCAACAACAATTCTAACGGATGGACGTGAAATTCAATGACATTCATGATAAGTTGAACCAACATGAAGCTCGGTTTGCGAAGATCCAACAAGGTGATACTCCCCGTCTAAAAAGTAAGGTTGTTGCTAATGACGAGTATGATGATAATGTTGGGTATGACTCGAAAGAAGAGTCTGAGGCAGATAGACATCATAGAAGGCACCATGGGTATAGAGATAGAGATCGAGTTGATAGAGCCCGTGATAGAGGCAAGGAGAAGATGGATGGAAACCTTGGCAATATAAAATTGAAGATTCCTCCTTTTCGAGGTAAGAATGATCCTGAGGCATATTTGGAGTGGGAAAGGAAGATTGAAATGGTATTTGACTGCCACCACTACTCTGAGGAAAAGAAGGTCAAACTTGCAGCAGTTGAGTTCACAGAGTATGATATGGTTTGGTGGAATCAGTTAGTCACTAGTAGAAGAAGATATGGAGATCCTCAAGTGTCTACATGGGATGAGATGAAGCGCATCATGAGGAAGAGATTTGTTCTTACTCATTACTATAGAGAATTATACCAAAAACTCCAAGGTCTTACCTAGGGCTCAAAGAATGTTGAGGATTACTACAAAGAGATGGAAATAACCATGATCTGAGCTAATATCCAGGAGGATGCAGAAGCTACTATGGCTCGTTTTCTCCAAGGCTTAAACCATGAGATTGCCAATGTAGTAGAGTTGCAGCATTACATGGATTTGAGGAGATGCTGCATGTGGCCATCAAAGTGGAAAGGCAACTCCAAAGAAAAGGTACATCCCGTTTCACTCCTAGTTCAGTTCCTGTTTGGAAATCTAACACCTTTCGTCGGGATGATAAGCCTGTGTCTATGCCTAAGTCAGAGAGCTTTGCTAAGCCCAAGCTTGAGGGCCCTCCAAAGCCCAAGACTGAACCTGCCCAAGCATCCCAGAGCAGGACACGTGACATTAAGTGTTTCAAGTGTTTAGGTCGTGGACATGTTGCCTCACAGTGTCCCAACCGTAGAGTGATGATCATGCATGGGAATGGAGATGTTGAGAGTGAAGGTTCTGACGTCGGTGTTGAAGATGAGATGCCTGCATTAGAAGATGCTGAAGAAGAAGAAGTTGTTGAGTATGTTGCTCATGGTGAAGCACTTGTTGCCAAGCGTGCTCTTAATACCCATGTGAAGTTTGAAGATGACGCACAGCGCGAGAACATCTTCCATACGAGGTGCCATATTAGTGATAAGGTATGCACTGTAATCATTGATGGTGGGAGCTGTACTAATGTTGCTA
Source organism: Heritiera littoralis (assembly GCA_031772115.1). Classification (NCBI taxonomy): domain Eukaryota; kingdom Viridiplantae; phylum Streptophyta; class Magnoliopsida; order Malvales; family Malvaceae; genus Heritiera; species Heritiera littoralis. The sequence goes on from JAPDPK010000207.1 coordinate 159,135, forward strand.
GCACATAGCTTGTTGATAAGTTAAAGTTGCCCACTACCAAGCATCACCACCCATATAAGTTGTAGTGGATTAATGACTGTGGTGAAGTGAACGTGGTGAAGCAAGTCTTGGTTCCTTTTCGTATCGGAAGGTATCGGGATAAAGTGTTGTGTGACGTGGTGCCCATGCAAGCTAGCCACCTATTGCTGGGTAAACTGTGGCAGTATGATCGGAGAGTCATCCACGACGGTTACACTAACCATTACTCCTTTACTATGGATGGCAAGAAGATCACTCTTGCTCCCCTTAGCCCCAAGGAGATTTATGAGGACCAATTAAGGCTAAAGGAGCAACATGACGAGCAAAGGAAGCAAGCTAAAGAAAAGAAGGAAAACAAGGAAAGCAAACCAGTGAGCTGCTATGCCAAACCCCGAGATGTGAAGCCCAATTGATAAAATTAAAATTTTAGCAAAATGGATTCGCACGCCAAATAATAAACTTGAATGGAAGCATTTCCACTTGTTAAAGCATTTCCACTTCCTGTGGAAACAAGATAGAATTCACTTCATCGATTGCTTTCTTCTATTTTACCTTAAAAAGAAATTATTACTCCTTTTTATAACAATTATACAAGTAGCACGCATTTAACACTTTTTGAAGAAGATTGAACTTTTATTGAATGTTGTGTTGATTTATTATCCACTTTTAAAGATGCAACCGAAAGATTTTCAACTCAATTTTATCCAACTACACCTTATTTTGTTCCTATTATTTACACAATGTTTGATAAATTTGTAAAATTTAGGGATCATGAAACTTTAAGTTCCTTTGTATATAATATAGAGGAAAAATTTTAAAAATATTAGGAAATAATTCCTCCTATTTATTGTATTGTAACTTTACTAGATCCTAGTTAAGGTGAGGTAACTATAGATTTTTTTTATTGTTATAAAGAATTTCTCGGTCTTGATTCTATTGAGAATCAAAAGTCCTCAATTAACAATCTTTTTCGAGAATTGTTTAATGTTTATAAAGCAGAAAGGGAGCAGTTCAATTTTAATCGAGGAAAAGAAGATTCGTACGAAGAAACCAAGAGTAGTAATAAAAAAGAAAAAGGAATTTTGAACGCAATTAAAGAAGCAGCAAAGAAGAGAATGAAGTTAAAAGGAAAAGCCGGTGGATCTGATCATCAACAACTCGACAAAGTTCTAGCTTTAATGAGATAGGATTTTTCTTAAGTTAGGATTTTTCTGTAAATGAAAACTTTGATCTTTTCCAATAGTGGAAAAAAAACAAAAACAATTTCCAATTTTAGCTTCCATGGCTCGAGATGTTTTTGCGGTGCAAGTTTCTTTTGTTGCTTCAGAATTCGCATTCTCGACATGTGGAAGAATTATTAGGGACCATCGAACCACTCTTAATCCGGATTCATTGTGCATGTTAACATGCCTTAAATATTGGTTTGATGCGGAATCGCGTAATGTCGAACTTGGAATGACCAATGAATTCGCTGATAATAATTCAGAGGAAGAGGAAGAAATTTCCAAGGCAATCCATATAAATTATGAAGAATAGATAATATTTTTTTTGTAAAATTGTAAATAAGTTTAATCATAGTAAATATTTTTATGGACTACAATCCTGTGGTTTTTACTAGACCTGGCAATCTCAGACACGACACGAATACGATACAAATAAATGACACGAGATGACACGATATGACACGGGGTTAACATTAAGTAAAATTAATATATGAATATGGTAAAAGCTAAAAATAACATTTTGAGTTTTCCGTATCGACACGAATTTTGACACGAAATTTTTGTGTTTTACACGACACGAACACGGTTTTACATGACACGAAAATGAATTATGAACACGAATTGCCAGGTCTAGTTTTTACCCTTCTAACTTTTGAAGGGGTTTTCCACATAAAAAATCTTTGGTCTCCTACTCTCTCCTTTTTCTCCTTTGTTATTACTATTATTATTATTATTATTACATACCAAATTAATTAATGTTATACTTATCTATGTTTAAAATAAATAAATATTTAAAATACAAAATGAATTAATATTTTAAAAACATATTAAATAAATGAATAAATAAATAAATGAATAAATATTAAATAAATGATATTTCAAATATAATAAATTATTTTAAATGCAAAATGATATTGATACACTTACTTATCATTTTAAATGCAAAATGAATATAATAAATGAATATAAATAATGATATGCAAAATGATATTGCAAAATGAATATAATAATAATAATATTCATAATATCATTATTTATATTTTGAATCAAATATCACTTTATCATAATAACTTTATTATAATATTATATTCATAATATAACTTTATTTTATTATAACAATAATTTTATTAGATAATTTTATAGTAATTTATTTTTACATTATTTTTACATTAATTAAATAAATTATAATAACTTTATAATAAATTATTGTTAAATTAAAATACTAACATTATTTATTATAAAAATAAATTTATTAGATTAAATTATAAAAATATATTAATATATATTTATTTTTGTTAAAATAAATTAATATAAATTTTAAAAAATACAAAATTTTAATTATCCAATAAAAAAAATTAAAATTTAAAAAACTGGACCGAACCGGTTTAACCCGGTTCGATCCAATTTTGAAGCTAACCGGTTCGCAACTATATATAATGTGAATCGGCCCGGCTCGGACCAGTTCGCATACTGGTTCAAACCGGTTTAGGGTAGTAGTGGGCCGGAACCGGTAAAAACCAGTCCGAAACCGGATCGATCCAGCCCACTAACAACTCTAATGGGCATTGACGAAAGGCGGTGGGAAGTAAAAGGACAAAATAATATGAGGATAAAATTATCTTTTTATTCTTACTTTTAATTTTTTATTATTTTGTTAAAAAAATATTTTTTAATGGTTTTTTCATTATTTTTAATTTTATCGGAGCCAATATCACTGTTGTCTATTCAAATTAGTCCTAAATTATCATTTTAATAATCGGTTCAATGCATATTCAAGAGTAGTATTCTTGAAGTATTATACAAAATTTTAAAATATTATATTATATAGTATTGAGTTTTGATTTGAAGTACTTCTAAGTTTCAAAATTACACCAAAAGGAAACTTTATTTCAATACCAAATATATATATATATATATATATATGGAGGAAGGATCCATTTACACATGCGTAAAACTTTTTAGTTTACACCATTTTTTAACTATTAGATTGAAATAAATTTGTGGTTGAAATTAAAACTTTTTCTTTTTCTTTTTCTAAAGTGAAATGGAATGTAACAATATTTTTATCCCCTTTCCTTTTTTACATTTTTTTCTTTTCCTTTTTTAATTATCTTAATTATTTTACTATTGATTTTTTTTAAACATTTCGTTTTCTCTTCATTTCTGTTTCCTCTCACACAAAATGCCTGAATTTGTTATAAAGATCCAGCCACTTATAAGCTAAAAAACCAAAGAAAGAAATATATACACCTCTATTTGTTACAAAGATCTAGACACTTATAAGCTAAAAAACCAAAGTAAGAACAATTTTGGATTAATGCCAAAAACAAAGTTGAACGAAAGACCATCCAACAATAGGCACAAGGAAAAACAAGAAGCAATAGAAACAACCCATAAGGAGGAATAGTAATCAAGCATTGTGCCTTCCCGAATGAAACCAATCTCACATATCAAGAAAATATGGCTTCTACTTCTAAACTACACGTATAAAGCATAATTCTCATGGTGCAAAAATATCCTTCTATATATAAAATTAACTTCAAAATTTGGATTCATGTAAAAATATAAGATTACCTTATAAAAAAAAAAACAATCAAAGTTCCACCTAAGGATTATTAGAAAGGTTAGGGTCCCTCAGCCTTTTGGATTTCCTTGTATTTACTCACAGAAACTTAAAATGCGTGTATAAAATTAGGAGTTATTTATTTACGAAATTATAAATGTATTTAATTTTTAATAAAACAATGAAACATTTGAACTTAATATATCCAAACATAAATCAATAGTTGAGCCAAAATGTTGGGCAACAATCATTTTTATGATTAGATATAAGAGATTTAAACTCAAGGCATAATTGGTTATACGTAGACCACTTCTATTCATAAATGTTAGCACATATTATACATCAACATGCATATGAAATAATTATTTAATCTTTTTTAAAAATTTAGCTATAGATAATGGCAAATTTATGAACTAAATGAGTGTGTATATATAATTATTCAGTGAATTTTATAAAAATATTAAAAGAAATGCTTAGTTTAGTGGCTAAAACCTATCCAGATCAAATTCTGTACTCCAAGATGCTCAACAAATAATATTTGAATTTTTTCCAAGCCCGTTTGTCTTTACTTTCATGATTTTTTTGTCCACATAATAATTTTCTGCATTATATTGTTCATATACCATGTGTCGAATAAACAAAAAACTTGGAGCAAAGTAGATTGATGATGTAGCAATTGTTGTATTTGTTTGAGAGAAAACATAAATGAAGAGAAGAAGAAACATTAAAAAAATAAAAGGCAATAGTCAAATAATTAAGATAATTAACAATGGAAAAGAAAAAAATGTAAAAAAAGAAAAGAGAATAAAAAAATTATTACATTTAATTTCACTTTAAAAAAAAGAGAGAGAGTTTTAATCTCAACCACAAATCTATTTCAATCTAGTAGTTAAAAAAATGTGTAAAATTATATAGATTTATACATGTATAAGTGGATCCCTCATCCTTTCTCATATATATATATATATATATATATATATATATATATATATATATATTGGAACTTTTAAAGCTTAAGTTCAATTATTATTAGATTTTATATTATTAAAACTTTTTATTATGATTTTAATAGTATATGTTTTAACCAATGAGATTTTGATTTAGTGATTAAAAAAGGTTTTAAAATTATGAAATTTAATATTTAATTCTTATTGTAAGTGAGTTCGTATTTATATAATTACAAGATTTAGATTTGCGCTTCGCTACGGCAGTAATGTAAAAAGAAAAATTATTTGATAAGAAAATTGAAACATTAAAAAAAAAGAAATGAAAAAAAAGGATAATGCAAAATATTTGTTATTTTGGTTATTTTTATTGAAATTTTTTCTTTTAGATTTTTGTGATGATTATTTTTTTTTTGGTTAAAATTAATTTTTCGAATGATTTTTAAGATAATATTTTTATTTTTTTATTTTTCCATTTGTTTTATTAATTCTACTTTTATTTTTAAGTTATTGGATTATTATTTTAAAAGTTTAAAATCATTGTACAAAAATATTTACACATTCAGAATTTTTTAGAAGCAACATCTGCTCTATAAAAAAATGCAAAATAAAAGCAAATTAGAGAAAAAAAAAACAAATCAAAGGCCAAGCAATAAAAAATTGAAAGTTAAAAATAAATTAAAGGGCATAATTGAAAAAAAGTTAAAAATAAAATCAGATTAAGGATTTAATTAAATAAAGATAAAAACAAAAAATAAATTAGAAGATATAAAAGGAAAAACAAATTAGAGGCTCAATTAAAAAGAAAGAAGTTAAAAAAATTAACTTGGTGTTTAATTAAAAGAAAAGTTGAAAATAAAATTATAGGGTTAGTGAAAAAAAAAAGCTAAGTAGAAAAAAATAAAGGATTAACTTAAAAAAAGAAGACCAATTAGCACCCAACATGTGGCACAATATCGGAACCCAAATTGAACTGTACAATTTAGAAGATTAATAAATAGGTATAGATATATTGGTTTGTTTTTTTACTTAAGTAATTTATATTAATGTAATATTTGATTATGATTAATCTCTAATTAACCGTTTCTAATAAAAAAATACTTTTAAATTTAAAACTAGATTTTTACGTCATGAAACTTACTAAACTAACTCCACGACACAAAAACAAATTAACGTAATTTCGAACCAAACACGCACCAAAAAACTTGTAGAGTTCTTAGGGATTGAAGACATTGTAATAATTTAAGGATTTATATATGATGCACTGACAGTGTATAGTTTTTATACACTGTCAATGTACCAAAGGTTGACACCTCATCAATAGACCCTTATATGCAAATATAAATAATTTTTTTTAATTTGCCCATAAGGGCTTATTGATGAGGTGTCAATCTCTGGTGCATTGACAGTGTATAGAAACTATACACTGTCAGTGCATCATATACAAACTCATAATTTAAAGTAACGCAGCACCACCCCATTATCAGGTGCATCCAAAGTTTCATCGTCATTGTCGAATGTTTCTATTATTCCTTCCTCTGAAACCTTTGCTCCTTCAGCTGCAATGAGTTGAACTAAAAATCCCACAATCATCACTTCTTTGAAGGAGAAAGAAAAAGGGGAGGGTGTACTAGGAAGTCTTGAGGAGATGGAGAGAGAGTTCGAAAGGTAAAGCAGCGATAATAGAGAAAGATTTACTCGACGAGAGCTTGTTCTTGCTGCGCTTCTTGGTCAAAAACACGGTGTCTAGGTCAAGGAGAGTAGCGGCTTTGGACTCTGCAATCTGGATAGCTTGTATATGATTGGAGTGATTGGATCTTAAACTTGGATTTGGTTGTTTTGCCTTCTATTCGAAAATTCAAAACTCAAAGTTTAGCTCAGTTCAATTGAGCTTGATTTTTTAAGTTTGAATTCAATTGAATCTGTCAATTTTTAATTATATATTTTGAGAATAAAATGATAAAATAATAATAAAATATTAAAAATATTTATTAAAAAACCTTGATAAAACTTGTAAAATTGAGTATCAAGCATTAAGATGCCAAAATTAGGATCGACTCGTTACTCAAATAATTTGAATTTGAATTTGAAATCAATTCAAAAATAAATAAATAAAATTTATATAATTATCGAATCAAATTAAAATAATACACGAGATATACTATGCCTTGGCTATGACTAGAGATGTCAAACGGGTCGTGCTAAGCTAACACGGCCCATTTAAATATTAGTCCATGTGTTAATGGATCCGTGCTAGGCCAGCACGACCTATTTAAATATTAGTCCATGTGTTAATGGCACAGCATTATTTTTTAATGGACTGTGCTGGCACGGTCTATGAAATTTAAGGACGTAGCTCAGCACGGCACATAGCCTATATCGTGCTAGGCCAAGCCCAGCATTATTTTTCGTGTCTTATCATACCAGGCATGGCCCATTAATAAATTTTTACATTTTTTATTATTTTTAAAGTTTTTATTTATTACTTTAAATAATATGCAAAATAAATAAAAATAAAATAAAACGACTCATAATTCACTTTGGCAAAATGCCTATATCCACAATAAAACATAATAATATATATTAAATAAAGATATTGAAATTTACAATCCTAAAAGGCAAAATGTCTATGTCTATGAGAAAACATAATAAAATCTACTTAATAAAAATATCGAAATTTACAATACTAAAAAAAAAAAAAAGCAACACGATGAAAAAGGCTTCACTTTGTGGGGTTTGGGGAGGGTCATTGTACACAACCAAAAGGCTTCCACTTTGTAAGGTCTAGAGAGGGTCATTGTATACAGCATTTCCTCTGCATTAAGAGAGTATTTTGCATTGAACTCGTGATCTCTAAGTCACAAAGGAACAATATTTACCATTGCACCAATGTTCTCTTTTGAAATTTACAATCCTAATATTTATAAACATGTACACACACATACACAAATACAAGACCATAAAACACAAAAGATTATTATTTTATTTTTCATTCTCTTCACTTGATTATTCACTTATATAATATGGTTTATCTAGTGCTCCAGCTTCTACATTTAACCAATCTTTAAATAAAATAATCTTTAATAATTTATTTTTTGATGAGTTTTTAATAGAAGTGTATTTAATAAAAAGTTATATATAAAATATGTGACATATCATACATTTTATATTCAAAATGAAAATATTATAAATTTATATATCAATAATTGAAATACTATGAGCCTGTTTGGAATCAATTTTGTTTTATGTTTTATGTTTTATGTTTTTGTTTTCAAAATTTTGCAACATACAACACAAATTGTGTTTGATAAATTAATTTTGTTTTACAATTTCTAAAATTTGTAACAGAATTTTGGAAATACTAGAAAACATCATTTTTCTGTTTCCCATTATTTCCAAAACGTTTTGAAAACAAATTTTCTAAAAAAACACAATAAGAACAGTGCACTTTAATGAGATCTCCATTACGAGCTCTACCAACGGCACATTTTCTCCTTTTTTTTTTTTAACCTGCTATAACTCAATCCTGTAACATTCTTTTTCTTTCATCATTCTTTTCCTCCCCAGTCATTTCTCCTCCTTCACTTCCCTCATTGCATCTTCAATTATTCTTCAATTATTTTTTTAATTTCTTCAGTTTTCATTCCTATCATGTGTCTTTTTTCATCAATTGTTCATTTTTCTCAGCCAACCAACGAAAAAAAAGGTTAGCAAAGTTTTTTTTTTTGATAATTTTAAGTATTGGGCAATAGTATTTTGTTTTGCACATATACACAAATTGATATTTTGATATATATCATGGGTGCCTGATTAAAGTTTCATTAAATCTTTTTCTTTTTATTTTTTCATATGAAATAAGAGATGTTAATAAGGGTAGCAGGCAAATTAGCTAAACAAGGTGTTAATAGAATTAACAATCGTATCTTGGTCTACCATTATGTTTATAACTAATGACAGGGAAGATGATGTTTAATGGTGGCTGGAGCATAGCTATTTGGGTGCTCTGTTTTTAGTTGTGACTTTGTTGTGTTGGGATGGATATGTGTTGGTATTTTTGAAACGGGTTAAGTGGGTATGTCGTAACGTATTAAGTTTTGGAGAAAACCTAATAGCTAGACACAAAATCTATGGAGTCGCCACCAACCATTCTACTAGGTGTGATTGGTCACCTATTCAAACTATGGATAAGGACTGGTCTACATCTCAAATTTAGGGTTCGGGAGTACGGTTACGTGTGAGGAAGGATTAGCACCCTCACAACGCCCATCCTAAAATGGTACCAACTAATTTTAGGTTATCTTTATAATTTGCCTTGTATTTATATTAATTTCGATATGCTTATATATTGGGAATATTTCTAAGATTTTTCCATCAATTTGGCTCCAATCTTAAAAATCTCCCTCACCTCAAGATGTTCAAGGAGTCTTGATTGACTTTCTTGAACTCCATCGTCGGGTCAATTAAATATTTTATGAAAATCTTATTCTTTCTAATTTTGGCTCTAATTTCGACTCCATATTAATCTATATATTTTTTAATCTTATTTCATATTATATCTATATATTTTATTTATTTTATTTATTTATTTAGAGAATAAATATGTGTTAGCTTTAAATTGCAATATATATTTTGAAATGACAAAAACTTAAGTAAGCTTTAATGTTTTAATTCATATTGTAAATTTGCCTTATCACACATGATTTTCTCAATCCATTTTCAAATGATCATATCAAACTTAAGACCATGATTTAAATGATATATTCTTATTGGTCTTAATACTTTATAAAATGGTTTTCAATATTAAGTAATTTTCTCAAGAATTATTGAACATAAGTCTAGAAAATTACTTATAAGTTTTTGGACAATATTTTCATTTGAGAAAGTCAAGAAAAACTCCCTTAAAGCTTATAAATGTTTTGGGTTGAATTAGGATAAAAGGTCATATCATTTCTAACCAAAAAGTGCAGGAAAAATGCCCTCTGGAAGAAAAGGATCGATCCCCACTGTAGCAGGATCGATCCCTTTTTGGCAGAAAGTCCTCCCAAGGTCCCTGAAGCCCAGAATCAAGAATCTGGACAAAAGGGATCGATCCCCACTGTAGCAGGATCGATCCCTTCGCTCGAAAATAGCCTATAACGGCTAGTTTTGTGAGATACAACGGTCATATTCAATCTTGGCTCCACCCAACGGCTAGAATACATCCAAGGGACTATAAATAGAGGCTTAGAAGCTAAAGAAAGGAAGGGGAACCACTCAGCAACTCCAAATCTCATATTCCTCAAATCTACAAGCCTCAAACAACAAATCAAGAGCTCCAAAGTCTTCATCATCTATCATTCTCTTATTCCTTGTAGTGATTAGCACAAATCTTGTATAGGTTCTCATTGAGCTTAATTTCTGTAATCAATTGCCTACCTAGAGGCCTTTCCTTTGATTACATTATTTGTATTCCATCATTCCTTGTAAAGGGGAGGTTTCTCTTAAGCCTAGAAAAAGAGGGAGGTTACTCTTTAGCCTAAGAAAAAGAGGGAGGTTTCTCTTGAGCCTAGAAAAAGAGAGAGGTTACTCTTGAGCCTTGAAAAGAGGGACTGTAATCACAAATTCAAGATAGTGGATTTGGAGAAAATCCTTGGGAGCGTCTCAAGGTAGAGGACGTAGGCAAGGTTGCCGAACCTCTATAAATCACTTGTGTAAATCTCTCTTTCCCTACTCTCTTTACTTGCAATTATATTGTGCTTATTGAATTGAGTTTATATTGCATGCTTGAGTAGCCTAGAGAACTTAGAAAATATTCAAATAGGCTAGAGAATTTAGAGAAATCGAAAAACGGGCTTAAGGCTAGCGAAGAACCGATTCACCCCCCCTCTCGGTATTGCCTATTAGAGCCAACAATTGGTATCAGAGCTTGGGCTCGAGATTGATTTAGACTAACCTCTATCGAGCAAAACGATCATAAATGGCTCACTTGAATGTAGGCACACCCCTAGGAGAAGAGGGACAATCATTAGTTAGACCTCCACTCTTTAATGGTGAAAATTATTCATATTGGAAAACTAGAATGATGCTATTTGTACAATCTAATGATTATGAGGTGTGGAGAATTATAATGAATGGTCCTAGAATTCCTATGAAAAAGGTAGATGGAAAGGATGTCCCTAAGAGTGAGGATGAGTGGGACACAAATGACATGAGAGTGGCACAATTGAATGCCAAGGCCATGCACACTCTCTTTTGTGCTTTAGGTCCCAATGAGTATAATAGAGTATCATTATGTGAGAATGCCAAGCAAATATGGGACAAATTAGCCATCACACATGAAGGGACCAATCAAGTTAGAGAGACCAAAGTAGGAATGCTCACACATGATTATGAGCTATTTAGGATGATAGAAAATGAGTCCATTAGCGAAATGTTCACTAGGTTTAATGATATAATTAATGGACTTAAGGCATTAGGCAAGAGCTATTCCAATGTAGAAATGGTCAAGAAAATCTTGAATAGCTTGCCAAAATCTTGGGAGGCAAAGGTGACTGCTATAGAAGAATCTAAGGACCCTAACACCTTGTCTCTAGATGAACTTATGGGCTCCCTACTTACATATGAAATGAAATTAAAAAGAAATGAAGAGCCTTCAAAGAAAGTAGGGGTAGCACTTAAGTCTTCCACTCATGAGGTCATTGAAGATGATAGTGATGAGAATGGAAAGGAGGAAGAAAAAGAAATGGCAATGTTTGCCAAAAGATTTAATAGATTTATGAGAATGAAAGAGAGAGAGAATGATAGGAGGCACCAAAGTAGAGGGTTAATACGAGGAGAATCTAGTAGGAGAGAAAAAGACCTCTTAGTGTGTTATGAATGTAATGAACCGGGTCACACTAAGCTAGATTGCCCCTTACTTAGGAAAGAAAAGGATAGGAAGCCTAGGAAGAAAGCATTTGTGGCTGCATGGAGCGATAGTGATAGCTCCGATGAGGAAAATGTAGATGAAGAGGTAGCTTACTCATGCTTTATGGCCATTAGTGATGATGAGGCTAGTTGTAGTTCTAGTGAAGATAATGACTATACCTTTAGTGAACTACAAAATGCCTTTAATGATTTAGCAAATGAATTTCAATGCATGAATTCCAAATATAAGAAAATCATTGCTAAATTAAAAATAGAAAATGAAGCCTTGATAAATGCTAAGCTAGAATTTGAAAAGAAATTAGAAGAGGCTAACTTAGAAATAAATGAGTTAAATAAAAAGAATACAAATTTGCATAACTCATTTTCTAGGTTTTATATGGGTCAACAAAAGCTAGATCATATGTTAGAGACCCAAAGAGCTTTCTTTGATAAAGATGGGTTAGGTTATAATGCAATACAAAAAGAAACTCATCTAAAGAATTTCCTTGTGAGCAAAAATACTATGCATGATTTATCTCTTACATGCTCACTATGCAATAGAATAGGACACTCTTCACAAGCATGCACATATAGGAAAACCACATTTAGAGGAAGAGTAGTTAAGAAAATATGGGTGCCAAAGCATGCTGTAAATAATGATGATTTGTGCTTGAAATGGATCCCAAAAGGATCAAAAATTATTTGCACTAACTTTCATGGACCCAAGAAAATTTGGGTACCAAAGCATGCTTGAATTTGTTTGTTGTAGGAGTGTTAGAGCATGGAGATACAAGAAACAATGAAGTTTGAATGCTCTACACCCCTCTATGGAGATTGCTTGTGCCAATGAGAAAAAGGAAAAGCTTGAGGATCCATCCTTGGCAAGGTCACAACAATTCTTCAAAGAATGGCACAAGGTGGACTCAACTATTCAAGGCAAAGCATTCTCTAGCAAAGGAGTTTTGTAAGCTTAATTCTTTCCTCCTTAAAAATTTTTATTTGATTATTTGTGCATTGATGAAAAATGTGGTTGATAATCTTTGTGAGTTGAATGATTGATGAAAAGGCATGAAAAATGATTTTTGAGTGGTGCATTGGATTATTGGATGAAAAGCATGTCTAGCAATTTTGAAATGATTATTGGATTTCTGTAGTTTGAGCAAGTTTGATATGTTTAGATAATATATTTAGTTGCTCAAAAGTTGTCAAATATGTCATATATGCAAAATGCCTTGTCATGAGCCTTAATGAAGAACTTGTATTTTGACAATCATGGCATGTTGTTCACAAGATATATGTTTTAATGATATATATGCTTAAAATCTATGTGAACAAGTTTGTTTTGACATATTTATGTAATTCAATGCATTGGTTTGGTCAAAATATGTTTAAATCTCAAAATGACCTCCTTTGAGGCCAAAAATGTGTTTTATTGTGAAAATCTTTCCAAAATTGCAAAATCTTTTGTAAAATGGTTTTTGATTCATGTTTTTCATTCATACAAGTCCAAAATCATGTTTTACAAATGTTTAAACCTTTACTTGGACTTAAAACACTCAAAAACGAAGTTTTGGTACCTCACAAGTCCAATTTTCTGTCAAAACAACTGCAGAATCTGCAGGAACATATGAGGGATCGATCCCCACTGTAGCAGGATCGATCCCCCCAGGCCAGAAAAGGCACTCCTGCATGTTTTCAACCGAAATTGAGAAGAACTTTTCATTGTTTTGATATTTTCTCTCTTCTCAACTTAAAATTCATTGTTTTAACTTCTTTTTGATGATCTTTAATATATGAAGATTCATTTTTCATTGATATCATGCCTCAACTCCATCAATTAATATTATTTCCAACAAATGGTATCACTTTCAACAATCATTATCATTTTTCTTGAGCTCACAAGTGCAAAATCATTTTTCTTGTTGTAAACATTCATGATTTGCATAACTCTTGAAATAACCTTGAAATATACTTTCAATGAATGCTTAACCATAATTTTGAGAATTATTTCAAGAATTTATGGATATATTTGAGAATTTGATGAACTTGTACATAATGAATATTTCTCATTCTTTTTGTTCATCTTAGTCAAGCATGCTTATAGGATTATGTCTCTTAGCTTGACTTATCTATTCCACACTAGGTTTCATGATAATTTTACATCTAGTGGATTGATTCCAAATATAAATTCAACAATTGGTAATGGTCATTGGCCTATAATTTGTGATGATAAATGGATCCTAAATGTTCAAATGCATGAAACTTTATCATCCTTGTACTTAAAGAACTAAGGTCTTAATGACAACACCAACATTCAAAGATAAATGCAAACTTGAACAAACTTGATATCCATGCATTTATTATTTGAATCTTTCCTTGCTCATAATTGGTTAAGGACTTGAATTAGAAAATGAGTAGAGGATTATTATGCTTAAAACCATGGAAGAAATTATGTTTGCTTGAATATCTTGAATTTTGAATCTTCCATGTGGTATAAATTTGTGAATATGAATATGGATTAATACTTTACGATAGTGTGCTAATGATTAATTGATCCATATGCATATTTGATGATGTGTGTTGTGTTCTTGCATTTTTAGAATGATTATTTTCTTGACATGAACACTACACATAAATATTGGATTCATGCAAAATGCCTAAGCCAACCATTAGTAACAATTGGTATTTAGCTTGAAATAACAAGTAGTATCATTGGGAACCATATTTTCAATAATTGGTAAGCCAAATCTAAATTGCCAATTGGAATGAGCTTTAAATTGACAACTCTTCTCATGCTCCTTAGATTGAAATGACAAATAGGGAAGAATTCTTATGAGACACTATTGCATGAAACCCTTTTGTGCTAGAATTTGTGATTAATTGATGTATGATTTAATTCTAGACACAATATTTCTTGAGAATGATTTATGAGCACATGCATATGATATGTTATATAATTTTAGCTCATAATCATGATGTATGGACATGCACCTTAGTTGGACCTTAGAGAACAATTGACATACTTAGGTGCTTGCTTAACTTCTTACCAATTGGAAACTTATTGCAAAATCACTTATCAACAATTGGTATCAAGGTTATTTATAAACAATTGGTATAGGATCATAAGTCATATTCATTGCATGAATAATTCATACTCTTTGAGAATATTGACTTATTTATTTGTGCTATAAGTCCCATGTACTAACATGTTTCTTGTTGAATGGAGCACTTTTATTTGTTCTCACATAGCTATCATTTTAGGGGGAGCATATTTTTATTATTTTTCCTTCTTTTTGCTATGACAAAAAGGGGGAGAGATAGAAAAAGGGAGAGATATTAAGGGGGAGAGATAATGAGGGAAAATTCATTTTCAAAACCCATGCTTATATTAAGGGGGAGCTTTGTAAAATCCTACTTTATTTGAGGGGGAGTATTTTTTCAAAGAATTTTCAAAGCAAATTTACATTAAGTTTTGTCATATCAAAAAGGGGGAGATTGTTAGCTTTAAATTGCAATATATATTTTGAAATGACAAAAACTTAAGTAAGCTTTAATGTTTTAATTCATATTGTAAATTTGCCTTATCACACATGATTTTCTCAATCCATTTTCAAATGATCATATCAAACTTAAGACCATGATTTAAATGATATATTCTTATTGGTCTTAATACTTTATAAAATGGTTTTCAATATTAAGTAATTTTCTCAAGAATTATTGAACATAAGTCTAGAAAATTACTTATAAGTTTTTGGACAATATTTTCATTTGAGAAAGTCAAGAAAAACTCCCTTAAAGCTTATAAATGTTTTGGGTTGAATTAGGATAAAAGGTCATATCATTTCTAACCAAAAAGTGCAGGAAAAATGCCCTCTGGAAGAAAAGGATCGATCCCCACTGTAGCAGGATCGATCCCTTTTTGGCAGAAAGTCCTCCCAAGGTCCCTGAAGCCCAGAATCAAGAATCTGGACAAAAGGGATCGATCCCCACTGTAGCAGGATCGATCCCTTCGCTCGAAAATAGCCTATAACGGCTAGTTTTGTGAGATACAACGGTCATATTCAATCTTGGCTCCACCCAACGGCTAGAATACATCCAAGGGACTATAAATAGAGGCTTAGAAGCTAAAGAAAGGAAGGGGAACCACTCAGCAACTCCAAATCTCATATTCCTCAAATCTACAAGCCTCAAACAACAAATCAAGAGCTCCAAAGTCTTCATCATCTATCATTCTCTTATTCCTTGTAGTGATTAGCACAAATCTTGTATAGGTTCTCATTGAGCTTAATTTCTGTAATCAATTGCCTACCTAGAGGCCTTTCCTTTGATTACATTATTTGTATTCCATCATTCCTTGTAAAGGGGAGGTTTCTCTTAAGCCTAGAAAAAGAGGGAGGTTACTCTTTAGCCTAAGAAAAAGAGGGAGGTTTCTCTTGAGCCTAGAAAAAGAGAGAGGTTACTCTTGAGCCTTGAAAAGAGGGACTGTAATCACAAATTCAAGATAGTGGATTTGGAGAAAATCCTTGGGAGCGTCTCAAGGTAGAGGACGTAGGCAAGGTTGCCGAACCTCTATAAATCACTTGTGTAAATCTCTCTTTCCCTACTCTCTTTACTTGCAATTATATTGTGCTTATTGAATTGAGTTTATATTGCATGCTTGAGTAGCCTAGAGAACTTAGAAAATATTCAAATAGGCTAGAGAATTTAGAGAAATCGAAAAACGGGCTTAAGGCTAGCGAAGAACCGATTCACCCCCCCTCTCGGTATTGCCTATTAGAGCCAACAATATGAATCATGGTTTATTAAAGATTTTCTTAAAAGCGTCCCATCAATTTGGCTCGGCTTAAAAGAAATCTTTTCACCTAGAAATCTCCAAGGAGTCTTAATTGACTTTCTTGAAATTTCATCATCGGCATAATTCATACTTATTTCCTATTTTATTTTTGTTATACTCTTGTCTTCATGTCACATTTATTTATTTACTTATGCATTCGTTTATTTATTTATCTAATTTTTATTTATATTTATTTAAGCTTAGTCTTTATTTAATTTATTTTTTATTCATTTTATTTATTTATATTTATTTAATCTTAAAATAAATATGAATTATATTTTATCGAATATTCTCCAAAAAGTATTCCATCAATTTGGCTCAACTTAAAGAAGAATCCCCTCACCTAGAAATTTCAAGGAGTCTCAATTGACTTTCTCAAAATTTCATCATTGGTACAATTCACATTCATTCTATAAAATCTAATTTTCAACCTAATTCCTATTTCTTATTTATTATCCTTTTTATTTATCTATTATTTTTGTTTATGCTCATTTAATTTTAGTCTTTACTAATTAATTTTTATTCATTTCATTTATTTTATATCCATTTAATCTTAAAATAAATATGAATTATATTTTATTGAAAATTCTCCCGAAAGTATCCCATCAATTTGGCTCAACTTAAAGAAGAATCCTCTCACCTAAAAATTTCCAAGGAGTCTCGATTGACTTTCTTGGAATTTTATCTTTGGAATAACTCATCTTCTATTTTCTTAATTTTTTTATGCTTTTATTTATTTATTTTTTATTTATATAATTTTATTTTATCTTATAAGTTTTAAATTAATTATTGTCCTAAATTTATTTCATAAACGCTAATTCTAGTATACTATAGTAATTCTATAAGTCATGCAAGTCATCAAATCGTATCAACTATCCATGCAAAACACACCATAAATCTTGGTCATAAAAATTAAATTATTCATATTAAATATTACCATGCAAATTATCAAGTTAAATATTATCATGCAATTGTTTCATATAAAATCAAATTAAATTTATCTAATTAAATTATTTCATACAACTTAAATTATTATATCATGCAACATACAGTTAATCAAATTAAATTATCATGCAATTTACAAAACTAACTCATTAAATTCTATTTATGCAAATTAATTTATTATATTTTATATCATGCAAATTAATTCATTATCAAACCATTAAAACAAGTCATATTACATGTTAATTAATTCAATGAAACATATTGAGCATATAAGACAAATTACTGTTATTATATCATGCCAACTAAGCTTACCTTATTCCCCAGCAACTCACGTTTTGGATTGTTTTCTTAGCTTTCAACAGCTTTGTACGTGAGTCTCGTCCTTGATCTTCAAGCAACAGGAAGGCAATGCAGTAGAGAAGTGATGCGTGAGCAATGGTGGCCACGGCAACAATAGTGATGAAGGTAACAAGGTTTGATTTCTTTTGGAGCGCTACAGAACCCCCTTCTCTTCTTTTTTCTCGTCTATTTTCTCGTTCTTCTTCTTCTTTCAATCCTCAGCTTCGGTTATTTCTTCAACAAGCCTTACCCGAGAGCCTTCCACACCAAGCCAAGAGGCTACAATGACAAGAGGGAAGAAGGCAGCAACGAAATAGAAGGCCACGCAGCAGTAAAGGTTAACAACAGTGGAAACTCGCAGCGGTAGTGATGGTGGCATCAAAGTCAGGGTCTGGAGATAGCGATGGAGATGATGATAGCCATGGACAGAGGTGCAATGGCAAGGAAGATGGGCCAGGAGAAGGGCTGAGTGATTCGATGGTGGTGAGGCCAAGTGTGGTGTAGTGCAGGTAGGGGTTGATACTACTTGGAGAAGGGTGAGGATGTTGAGGAAGGTAACGGTGCAATCGTAGGCGTGGGCTCCTCTGCAAGATGATGATGAACAGTGAATAATAAAGCCCCCCCCCTCACCTTCTTTCTGCCGTCCCCTTTTTTTCTCTTTTTTCTTTTTTAGGTTTTCTAGGGTTTTTCCTCCTAGGTTTTTTTTTCTAAGGTTTCTCCCTCAAAGTTTTTTTTCTAGGGTTTTTTCTTGCCTGTGTGTTGTGCCTCCCCGTGGGCTCTTTTTTCTCCCCCAGGTTTTTCTAGCTTGTGTTGTTATTTAAATAGACCTAGGTTTTTATTTTAGGTAATAAAAATCAAGAATCAATCTTTTAGGAAATTTTTAGATTTCAAGAATCGGATCTTAAATCCGATATTAATTCTGATTTTTCTTTCCACAAAATTTAAATTTCAATCTTTAATAGTCTCATTTAAGTCTGCTTTCCTATCAAAATTAATTCTGATTTCCTTCCCTTTTTATTATATTTTATAAAAATCAAAATCCAAAATTTATTTCTAAATCTAAAATAAAATAAAAAAATCAAAAATAAAAAAAATCAATGATAAGATATATAAAAACTAATTAATTAAAAATGTTTGAAAAAGAACCGGACAAAAATGGTGTCTACAGCTGGGTTTTTTGTCGAATTTTGTAGCAGTAGTTGTGTATTTTTTGGTTGATTGCTAGATGAGGTGTTTATGTCCCTTATAGGTACAAAATAAGGGCTTAAAATTTATTGCCTTTAAGCTGTTTGTGTTTATTCCTTAAAGGTTGAGATGTCCATGTTGCTGTCATCTTTTATTAGCTATCCAACTTTGATGGATTTTGCATTATGTGAGCTGATTGTTTTATATTGTAATATCTCATATTAATGGAATTAATTTCTAGCCTTACAAGTAAATTTCTCATGTACTTAAGCTATGCCAAATTATAAGAAAACAGAAACATTATGCACTTCGGGAATGCAACAGAACTGATTATTTCGATTTATGCTTTGAAAAGTGGAATGATACGTGTTGTTCAGCTGTCATTGTTGGGCTCAATTTTGTCAAACATGCTGCTTGTTCTTGGATGTGCATTCTGTTGGATTATGCCCTTAGAACCATTCATTAGATGATTGACTTTGGCATTTTTTTATGTATCATGACATTTTATTTATCATAGTTCATTATTATATTTGTCTTATAACTGCGTGTTGTTTCGGTTTCCTTCACTGGTATCCGAGCCAGGTTCGGAGTCCCTGATTTGTTTTGATAAAAGCATGATCTTTGGTTACTTTCTGTTTATGATTACATGCAATCGTTTTAATGAGATTAATACGGATTAGAATGTATATGATATATTCAGAGGCTAGAAATCGAATTGTTGAAAATATATATATGATGTATATTAATTTCGATTCAACTTATATGTGAGATATAATCTGTGATGCGAATTAATAATGGCGTTTCTGTTTTGCATAAACGTTATGTATAATCTGTGATGCGAATTATTAATGGCGTTTCTGTTCTGCATAAACGTTATGTATAATCTGTGATGCGAATTATTAATGGCGGTTTCTGTTCTGCATAAACGTTATGGAAGAAACAGAATAATGTCGAAAGTGTATAAAGATTGAAACACTTTTAGATAAGAGTTCTAATGCGACTAAAATTATAGTCAGTATGAGATACTGGCTGGAACATCCTGATAAGATTAGGACACTTCCGGATAAGGGGCGTTGGCAATGTCAATACTGTTGACCTTTTTTTTTTCGGGGGCTCCGCCCCCAAACCCCCGCAAGGGGCAGCAGGGTTATAATTCGTTTCAAATGTGCCTCATTAATAAAACTAAAAATTAAAAATTGCATTACACTTGTTTGTATAACACGGTGGTTGTTGTTTGAGCATGGTGCATAGTTATAGCCCTAGCCCAATATGATTGTATTTTCGTGGTTGTAAATTTTAATAAATACGACCTGCGTGTCGTGCCTTGTTCTTGAAATTCTTGTTGTACATTCTTTTCTCATCTTACTCCCCTCGAATGTAACTCGAGGTTTCTCTTAAACTATGTAATTGGAGCTGACAACCATGCAAAGGATGACCAAAGAGGCACTTGGAGAAGATGCTATTACCCTTAGGTTAACCCTTAGGGTTTCTCATTGGCTTGGGAAATCCATTTAGTTTGGGCTATAACTATGTCACGTTTATTTTATTGCTTAATTGCATGAGATGCATGGTTTATTTTGTACGTTTATGATATGAAAATCATATGATAATTTAAAAAAAAAAAAGTAAAATTGGTGAGATCTTATTCAATAAACTAAGAAAATCCCTCAAATTAAATTATTTGCCTACCAATGAATAGCACTCGTCAAGACTAGAATCGATTTTGTTATGTTTGCCAAAGCAAAATATCATATCTATCTTAGTAAGACGCGATGGGATAATAGTGATATCCAAAGGCTATAAATTGGGTTGACTTAACTAAATTTCATCAATAGGATTGGGAATTTAGAGGCATAAAGTTGGGCTTCCATTCATGAGATGAATTAGAACAAGTGTTGTTCACCCAACTATCCAAGAGTTACATGAGATGTAATTGGTAAGTGTTGCCTACCTAAATAGCCAAATCTTGGGCGATTAGCCAAAGCTAACTCTAGATAAGGTGAAATATGGATCTTGGCCCACTAGAGAAATTATGTGATAATTTTTCCGAATTAATAATGAGGGTTGTTGATTCGATAAAAATAGTGGGAGCATCATTTAATAAATATTTAATTAAATGAATGCATTCATGATACTTATATTTTGCATATTTTTGTTGTAGATTACCATGGCATCAAACACAAATAACACACTTTCACTGCGATCTGTCCTTGAGAAGGACAAGTTGAATGGGACAAACTTCCTGGATTGGTACAGGAACCTGAGGATAGTCCTCAAGCATGAAAAGAAGTTGTATGTCCTTGAAATTCCCTTACCTGAGGAACCACCCTCTAATGCTCCAAGGGCAGAAAGAGATGCTTATAAGAAGCATCAAGATGATGCATTGGATGTTAGTTGCCTTATGCTTGCCTCCATGAATCCTGAGCTTCAAAAGCAACATGAGGAAATGGATGCGTTCGATATGATCGAGCATCTCAAGCAACTCTATGAAGAGGAAGCTAGGCAAGAAAGGTACAATGTCTCTAAGGCATTGTTTCAGTGTAGGATGGCAGAGGGGACTCCCGTTGGTACTCATGTGCTCAAGATGATTGGGTACACTGAAAACCTTGAAAGATTGGGATTTCCTTTGGGCCAAGAGTTGGCCACTGATGTGATTCTGCAATCGTTGCCAGACAGCTACAGTCAGTTTGTTGTTAATTACAACATGAATGAAATTGACAAGACTCTGCCACAATTACTTAGCATGTTGAAAACAGCTGAATCCAACATGAAAAAGGCCAAGCCCAAAGATGTCTTAATAGTTAAGAAAGCTAAGGGCAAGGCTAATGCAAAGGGCAAGAAAAAAGGTAATAAAGCCAATGGCAAGTTCAAGCCCAATGATACTACACTGAAGCCTAAAGGTGGGGTTGCCAAAGAAGGGAAATGCTTCCATTGCGGTGAGACCGGACATTGGAAGAGGAATTGCAACAAATACTTGGAAGAACTAAAGAAGAAGAGAGGAAGTGAGACTTCCACTTCAGGTATTTATGTTATAGAAGTTAATTTATCTACTTCTTCATCATGGGTATTAGATACTGGATGTGGTTCTCACATTTGTGTAAATGTGCAGGAATTCAAAAGGAGTAGATCATTGACTAAGGGCGAGGTCGACCTACGAGTGGGAAATGGAGCAAGGGTTGCTGCATTAGCTGTAGGAACTTATATTTTGACATTGCCCACAGGGCTTGTTTTAGAATTAGATGATTGTTATTATGTGCCTTCCATCACTAAAAACATTATTTCTATTTCTTGTTTGGACAAGAAGGGTTTTTCATTTATAATAAAGGACAACTGTTGCTCCATCTATTTAAATGATATCTTTTATGGTAGTGCACAACTAATTAATGGTCTTTACATTCTAAATCTTGATATGCCTATTTATAACATAAATGCTAAAAGGATTAAATCTAATGATCAAAATCCAACATATCTCTGGCATTGTCGCTTAGGACACATAAATGAGAATCGCATTTCCAAACTCCATAAAGATGGACTTTTGGACTCACTTGATTTTGAATCGTATGAGACATGTGAATCTTGTTTGATGGGTAAGATGACTAAAGCCCCTTTCAAAGGACATAGTGAAAGGGCAAGTGATTTATTGGGCTTAGTACATACAGATGTATGTGGACCTTTAAACACACAGGCCAGAGGTGGGTTTATGTACTTTATTACATTTACTGATGATTTCAGTAGATATGGCTATGTGTTTCTTATGAAACACAAGTCAGAATCTTTTGAAAAGTTCAAAGAATTCAAGAATGAAGTACAAAACCAACTTGGCAAGAGCATTAAGGCACTTCGATCAGATCGAGGTGGTGAATACTTAAGCCAAGAATTGCTTGACTATCTTAAAGAGTGTGGGATTGTCTCACAACTCACTCCTCCAAATACACCACAATGGAATGGTGTATCTGAAAGGAGAAACCGAACTTTATTAGATATGGTTCGATCAATGATGAGTCATACAGATCTTCCAGAATCCTTTTGGGGACATGCATTAGAAACAACTGCTTTTACACTGAACCGTGTTCCATCTAAATCGGTTCCAAAGACACCATATGAGATATGGACTGGTAAACATCCCAGTATGTCTTTTATGAAGATTTGGGGTTGTGAGGCTTATGTAAGACGTCAAGTCTCTAACAAACTTGCACCTAAATCTGATAAGTGCTATTTTGTGGGATATCCTAAACAAACTAAAGGATATTATTTTTACAATCCCACTGAGCGCAAAGTGTTTGTAGCTAGAACAGGTGTCTTTCTAGAAAGAGAATTCATTTCTAGAAGAACTAGTGGGAGAAAAGTAGAACTTGAAGAAATTCAAGAGCTACAAGATAGCGCACCCGATGTTGAGATGGAGCCTGAGCAAGCACCACAAGTTGTTGTGGAACCAGAACCACAAGCTGTTGTGGAGCAACCGCCTGCTCAAGAGACACAAGCCTTGCGTAGATCAGTTAGAACACATCGTGAGCCACAGAAATATGGATTTCTAATGACTCAGAACGGTGATGTATTGCTCATGGACCAAGATGAGCCTACTACCTATCAAGAGGCTATTACAGGGCCAGACTCTGAGAAATGGCTTGAAGCCATGAGATCTGAGATGGAATCCATGTATGCCAACCAAGTTTGGACCTTGGTTGACTTACCCGAAAGGGTAAAACCTATAGGGTGTAAATGGGTTTTTAAGAAGAAAACCGACATGGAAGGAAATGTTCATACCTATAAAGGGCGATTGGTTGCTAAAGGTTTTAAACAAATTCATGGTATTGACTATGATGAAACTTTTTCACCAGTCGCGATGATCAAATCCATTAGGATCTTGCTTGCGATAGCTGCATACCATGATCATGAAATCTGGCAAATGGACGTCAAGACTGCTTTTCTTAATGGAAAGCTACTCGAGGATGTGTACATGACACAACCTGAGGGTTTTGTTGATCCAAAAAAATGCTGGAAAGGTTTGTAAGCTGCAACGTTCTATTTATGGACTAAAGCAAGCTTCTCGAAGTTGGAATCTTCGTTTTGATGATGCAATCAAAGAGTTTGGTTTCATCAAGAATGAAGATGAACCTTGTGTCTACAAGAAGGTCAGTGGGAGCACTATTGTCTTCCTGGTGTTGTATGTAGATGACATACTACTCATTGGGAATGACATCCCTACCCTTCAGTCTGTAAAGACTTGGTTAGGGAATTGCTTTTCAATGAAGGACTTGGGCGAAGCTTCCTATATACTGGGTATAAAGATCTATAGAGATAGATCAAGGAAATTAATTGGCCTAAGTCAAAGTGCATACATAGATAAAGTGCTAAAGAGGTTTAGCATGCAGGATTCCAAGAAAGGATTCTTGCCTATGACACATGGCATTTCTCTCTCAAAAGAACAGTGTCCTACAACACAAGAAGAGAGAGAACGTATGAGTAAAGTTCCATATGCATCTGCTATTGGATCCATTATGTATGCCATGTTATGCACACGTCCCGATGTATCGTATGCCTTGAGCATGACGAGTAGATATCAAGTTGATCCTGGTGAACGTCACTGGATCACTGTCAAGAATATTCTTAAGTACTTGAGAAAGACTAAGGATACATTCTTGATATATGGAGGTGAGGAAGAGCTCATTGTAACAGGTTACACTGATGCTAGCTTCCAAACTGATAAAGATGACTATAGATCGCAGTCTGGTTATGTGTTTTGCCTTAATGGTGGTGCTGTGAGCTGGAAGAGTTCAAAGCAGGCGACAGTGGCCGATTCTACAACAGAGGCTGAGTATATAGCTGCCTCTGAAGCTGCTAAGGAGGCTGTTTGGATCAGGAAGTTCATTACTGAGCTTGAAGTTGTTCCTAGCATTGTAGATCCGATTGAGCTCTATTGTGACAACAATGGAGCCATCGCACAAGCTAAGGAACCTAGATCTCACCAACGATCCAAACATATACTACGGCGCTTCCATCTCATTCGAGATATCATCGAGAGAGGAGATGTGAGGATATGCAAAGTACCAACTGACGATAACATCGCCGACCCACTGACGAAGCCTTTGACGCAGCAGAGACATGATCGTCACACTAGGTCACTAGGTATTAGATACATGAGTGAATGGTCTTAGTGCAAGTGGGAGATTGTTGGATTATGCCCTTAGAACCATTCATTAGATGATTGACTTTGGCATTTTTTTATGTATCATGACATTTTATTTATCATAGTTCATTATTATATTTGCCTTATAACTGCGTGTTGTTTCGGTTTCCTTCACATTCTTCTGTGGTGGGCTTGTATATCATGGAAAAGAGTAGGTTTTTAGCAAGGTAAAGATATTGGCATGTTCTCTAATTTTATTTTTGTTATTTTCCCTTATTTGATTGCTCTAAACTAAACTAAACTTGCATTCAGGCCACAGTTGTTGTCAATTCTGGACTACTGCTAATGGCAGTCATGGGCCTACTCTTCCTAGCAGTTCTCCACTATACGCACACAGAACGACAATTTGGGAAGTCAGAGTTGGCTCTTTCAAGATTTAGCAGTTGTATTATGCTTCTAGCCTATGTGGCCTATCTTGTTTTCCAGTTAAAAAGTCAAAAAGATCACTATGTCCCAATTAATGAGGTATGTATCACTGTTATCATTATATTTTGGATATATTTAAGTATTTTGTTTTTTATTTGTCTCCAAGCATTTTGTGTAGATTATTAAGTTTGTGGCAAATGGTATGAAATCAGGAAGGAAGTCAGAATGAGGAGAGCTCAGATGATGATGATGAAGCTCTGGAGATATCCAAATGGGAATCAGTGATTTGGCTTGTGATCATGACCGTTTGGATCTCCATCTTATTAGACTATTTGGTGGATGCCATATAGGTTACGTTTGGGTTTAAATCTTTCCTCTTGTTGGTATAAGGTGGATATGTTAAAACATTTGAGATCATAGGTCACTTAAAGAATTCTCTTATTAAAAACCATTACCAAATTAATTAGTGTGTGTTACAATTTGCACTGGTGTTAAACTCCTGGTTTGATGATATGCATCGACTAGTGTCATGTTTAGTTGCGAATATCCATAGGGTGGTTTTGAAGGGAGAATGGGTTTCCCTTTGGTTCAGTCATACTTTAGGGGTCTAGTCTAACCAATCTGAACATGAATCCACGATCTAATTCATATGTAAGTTTGTTGGAGGTCCACATCTACTCTTGTTAGTAACTGTTTTAATTAATTAGCACATAGCAAGCTTTTAAGATCGATTTGCGTTTTTTTGTTTAAATTTATTCTTAAGGATATATGCTGATTAGTTTTCTATTTTTGTTTCAAGGATATATGCTGATTAGTTTTCTATTTTTGTTTCCTCAAGAAGCATCTGAGGCATGGGATGTGCCAATTTCATTTATTAGCGTTATCTTGCTCCCTATTATTGGGAATGCTGCAGAGCACACAAGTGCTATTATGTTATATTTGAATTTTGTCTTCATGTTACTTTTTAGACATGAGGCCTTTGTATGGTTTGAACATGGGTTTTGAGTCTAGCAACTTACACACACACACACACACACACACACACACACACACACATATATATATATATATATGTATGTATGCATTAAATATAAAAAGTTTTAATGTCTAATGGATTAGAACATGAAGATAGGGGCAATTATACCGTTTATCATGAAACTATTATATCTTCTATAATGTTAACAATGAATGCATTATATATATATATATATATATATATATTTCCCTTAATTTCCTAAATATATTTCCCTTAATTTCCTAAATATTTAAGCATCAAGATCATGTTTAATGACAAAACATGAAGTTGTTTGGATTTATTTGATGATTTATTGAAATTTTCTATTTTTTTTAGGAGACAGACAATCTTATAGTTGATAACAATGAAAAAAGTTCAAGAGCTAGTAGTTTACGAGAACATGTGTAGTTTAACATAAAAACAAGTCAATTACGAAATATGCATAGAGTTCATGATGATATTGCTACTGAATTATAGAATGCATATCAAAATAATTGATTGTTGTATTTATATCATGACTTAAACTCTCATTTTTTGTATTTTGTATAATAAATTTTACTTTTTATGTTTAATTGTGTTTATATAATTTTACAAATAAAGTATTAAAACTTAGTTATGTTAAATTTTAAATATTAATTATGTATAGATATATAGAGTATGAAATAAGTCTCATATAATTTTTAAAATCATAATTTTAAGAGAAATTTTATATAATAATAAATGAAATAATTTTTGTAATATATCAAAATTAAGAATAAAATAGCATATTCTTTATCATATATTGAATTATATAATTTTAATAAAAATATTTTAATCTTTGACATTAATAAATTATAAAATTGTTTCAAAACTCATTTGATACCAAATATGTTTCCTGTTTTTAGTTTTTAAAATTATACAACAGCATTAACTCACCAAACATATTTTTTGTTTTCAAAATTTCAAAACAAAACAAAAACAAAATTTTCAAAAATAGAAAATATAAAACATAAAATTGACAACGATACCAAATGACCCCTACATCATTAGATTTATTAAATATAATTTTATTTATATAAATGAGCCAATATGGCACGGCACATGGGCTTGCCTGCCGTGTCGTACTAACTCACGTACTACGTGCTAGCACTAGCCCTTCATGGGCCGTGCCGTGCCAATCCATGTGTCTAAAAACTTTTAGCCCAGCACGACACACATATTTATGTCGTGCTTGGCCCAGTTAATCCATTTAAGTATGGGTCGTACCAAGCACGATCCATATCGTATCGAATCGTATCGTGCTTTAAGCCGTCCAGCCCTTTTGACATCTCTAGCTACGACTCATAGGACATTAAAGTTGGGCGATTTTTAAATGTTGGCTGATCTTTCTGTCGTGGTTTTTCTAGTCGCACAATTCCTTTGGGCCTATTTTTGGTTTGCTTTTTTGTGCAGTTCATGAATTTTTTCTGTGTTTGGAGAATTTCAGGTCTTTTCGTAATAGCTGAGTCCTTTTTTCGGGCCTTCTTCTCTTGACTGAGATAAGGACTGGCTGATTTGTTGGGCCTTATTTGGATCTTCAAGGGCTGTATGGCGTGGATTCTTGTGATTTTGGTTTACTACTTCGTACCACCTTTTGCTGATTCGATCATTCTCGCTTATGCGCTGTCTGCTGTGTTATGACTTCGATGTTTTTTTCTTGGGTACTTTTTCTTGTGTGCAATTGTGGCAGAGTAGTAGCTGTAATGCTCTATTTGAGTCTTTATGATTTGTTTTTCATTAATACAATGATTTTGGTTTAGAAAAAAAATGCAAAAAATAATAATATTCGAACCAAGTCGAGCCAAATTTGTATAACATAATTAAAAATGAGTTTAGATTAAAAATTAAATCCGAATAAACAGATCAGATCAAATTGAATTTATATTACTTATATTAGTATATAATTCGTTAATATATGATTTTAAGTTCGATACAAGTTAATACAATTTGATCCAATCTATGGACACCTCTAGCTTGAAGTAATGAAGGAGTACAGGTATTTGATGGCTATGAGACTTGGAAGGTACGTACTATGCACAAATAATGGGCTTGGTCGATAAAGAAAATAAAAAGTAGACTATATCATATTAATAAAATATAAAATTATGCATTGAAGGTAGTATGCTTCATTAAAAAATCAGTACTGGATAGCAGTAGGTAATTAACAATGGTGATGTGTTCTTATAGTACAAATTTTTATTTATATACAGTACATTACTAGCATGAAGTACAAGCTTCTTCCTCTGACTGTTAAAAAACAATCTCCCTTTTTTCAATCTCCTTCTTTCTCTGTGTTTTCCTTTCTTTTCGCACCTTTGTTACTGTGATGTTTTTCTCTTTTTCCATATCTAGCTATGGCTTGTACGTTTTTCATCCACTTCTCATAACCGGCATTAATATATGAAAGCCCTTTAACTTTGCTTGCCTAGCTTGGATTTCTCTTCTTATTCATGTTTCCCAGGGAAGTACCGTAACTTCATCGATGTTCTGGCATATTCAACCTGTTTTTCAAAGGATTGTTTTCTTTCCTTTGTGTATTGTTGGCTTAATTTGCTTTCACTCCTCTGATATTCATCATGCAGCTGCAAAATTCATATTATTGGCTTGAGCATATATATTTCAATCATGTGTTCTAATTAGGCATTAGCAGTTCATTAATGAACTTCATTTTTCAGTGATGCCTTACAGTTCTTGCATCATCCTGAGATGATATTTCTACTTGTTTTGAGCTAGGAGATGTTTGTTAAATAGCTTCCATTTATCATTCCATGGCTAGGGACAGAAGCCCATTTCTGCAGTTAGCATTACTTGATCTCTAATTTTGTCAGCTTGAATCTCTGATTTAACTAAATGACTACATTAAATCGTCCATTTATTACTTGATTCTTTACTTTATTTCCTTGCTTGTTCGA
Organism: Heritiera littoralis; assembly: GCA_031772115.1. Lineage (NCBI taxonomy): Eukaryota > Viridiplantae > Streptophyta > Magnoliopsida > Malvales > Malvaceae > Heritiera > Heritiera littoralis. The sequence continues at coordinate 188,569 of JAPDPK010000207.1, forward strand.
AAATCAGAAGACCACATATTCAGACAACATTATCAAATTTTATTGGGATATTCTACTGAAATATTTATATATATTATTTGTCTATATGCAATGCTGAGTTGATCATGGACATCATTGCTTCATCTCTCTGTAGATCTCCCAATTATTAAATTAGTATTTAATTAATTAAATTTCATATATTAATTAATTAGCAGTATTTGACTTTATGCAGTTTCCACTTGTAGTATGCCAAAAATGAACCACTGATTTAATTTCTTTGAAAAAGATAACAATAGTTAAATCACATTTTGTTAATATCTAATAATGGGAGGTATCAAACTTTGTTATATCTTGACTTTTCATCAAATTCTCACCATTTGTGACCATATGTCTCTATCATTTCCTTCGTCATGTAGCCTTGGTTTATGGCATTAATAAATAGTCAGCCTCACACAGCAGTAATAAATAATATTCTTTGTAGTTGTTTCTTTATTCTCTGTACGGTCATGTCCTTTATTGTATATATAATTCTTTTGCTGCAAACGGAGGTTTTACTTTTCTTCTTCTCTTTCCTTTCTTTTGTGAGGATGGTCTTCCTTCCATTGTAATCTGTGTAAGGCTTTGAAGCACCTTTCTGTTTATGCTTTCATGTGTACGTTATTATATAACCATGGTTCCAGATTGGAATTGATTGCAATATCACTAAATTAATTGGATTTGGTTTGCCAGTTGGATTGTTTCTTCATCTTCTTTGCAATATTTCCTTGCATTTAGGGTTTATAGTTATATATAACCATGCCTGTGCTTTAACCCTAAAATCTACTGCATCCTTGTTTTGTTTATCAATTGACAAGATATTTTCAGTACTCTAACCTTTCTGTTTTTCTATTTTGTGAATGAATTAGGAATTCAACAGGTTTATATTTCCAAGCAAGCTTAATACATCCATGCATGTCTTCTCCACATCTTGAAAGTTTTCCCACAATTCCTGAAGCCATAGTTGACTTATGGCCACTTATACAAGAAAACAACAGCAGCCTGGTGTTGGAACCGAGCATGTTTCACTGCCAAGACCAGGGAAGAAATGTTGGAAGAGAATTACTGTCAGAAAACAGAAATGTTCATCGGAAAGATGACAAAGTTTATCAATGGTCATTTCCACGAGGAAACAGCTCATCGCCACCTACCATGGATTCCGTTTTGGTTCTTGAACAAGAAATTTCTGCAGTTCTACCAGATTACAGCATTTATACTATTTTGCTACAAAAGGAGCTACAGCATTGTCATCCCAACAGCGAGACAAGCAGACTGAATTATCCCATTGATGACAGCTTGTCTGCGCCACCGGAAGATTCAGATGAAATAGATTTACTTGGACAAGAAAGCAGCATTCCACAGCTTCCTAGTACTGATGAAAAAACAGGGGATATTAATGATCAGACAGATTTGAGCTTGGTCCCTGAGCAGGAGAGTTCAGCATTGGCTGAGTCAAGCGGTGGCAAAGGATTGATTGCCAAACGAGCCCAGAGTAGGGGGAGAAATTATAGACTTAAGCAGGGATTACAAGCTGAAAACAAGGGGGTCCCAGCTGATAAAGGAGAAGAATCAGCTGTGAAGAAACAAGAACATAATGCAAAGGAGAGGATTCGGAGGATGAAGCTGCATGCATCCTACTTGGCACTTGGAGCATTGCTTCCTGATTCCAGCAGATCAAAGGTTGACATGCCATTTCATTATTTACAATAGATTAACTTTTTACTAAGAAAAAAAAGTTTGTAGTAAAATAAGGATTAAAGTATAATTGAGTCAAGTCAAGACGATCCATTATCAAGTTCGAGCTCGGAAGCTCAAGGTTTGAAATTCATTTTGAGTTCAATTAAGTTTAGTTTTTGAAGGTCGAACTTGAATTGATAGAATACTCAAACCGTTCGAGTTCGACTTAATAAACTCAAACTCGATTGAATAGGTTCGATATGTCAATTTTTAACAATATATTATGAGTGTAAAATAACAAATTTTAACAATAAAATATTAAAATATATATTAAAAAGCTCAATTAACTTTGCGAGTCGTTTGACGGTTTAAGCCAAATATTAAAGTACTTAAACTTTCTTGAGTCGTTATTTGAGTAACTCGAATTCAAGTTTAACTTGAAAATAAACGAATCAAGCTCAAATAATTATTCAGTCAAGCTCAAGTAGTCCATGAGTAACTTGACTCATTTACATCCTTAGATTAAGGATTAATATTTAATACACATACTGTTAGCTAGTAAAGTTTTAAAATTCCATAAACGGAATAAAAATATTGATATATTCTTCACTTTATTATTATTCTTTTTATTATTTTCGGGATCTAAAAACAAGAGCGACCATGTATTAGATAATATTGTTGAAGTACTAAAAGCAATAATATGAAACCATTATTTAACCAGTCTTATGCGTATTCACTGATATTACTCTCATGGTACTTCGTGTGCTGTTGCAGAAGAGAAAGAGTGTGCCGCGTATAATCGACAGAGCAGTTGAGTACATACCAGAGATGGAAGAAGAAATAGAGAAGCTAACACTGAGGAAGAATGATATGTTATCCACAGTTAAAAATAAGCAGCCTGTCAACCGAAATCCCCAGTTGCATCCATCAGTTTCAGTGCATGAAATCAGACAAGGTGAATTTATCGTACAAATATGTACTCAGGGACTTCCAGGTGCTGCTTTCTCAAACCTACTGCACAAGGTAGAAGAAGAAGGCATGTGCCTTATGAGTGCCTCAACGCTTCAAGTTTCTGAAGATGCAGTTTGCTACCATTTACACATACAGGTAAAAAAGCATGGTTCCTGTTCTCCATCATCAAACCTTAGAAACCAATATTAATTGCTACAGAAATTAGACTTAGTAATTTGTGTTTGTGTTATGTAAAATCGTACTTATGTTACATAAAACATGAAAATTTTATGTCAAAATTTATACCGATACGTTAAATACAATTTTTTTTAAAATTTTGTCATATTCATGTATAGTTTTTATTGCGTTTTAACTTATATTATTTTCATGTATTTTATTCATTATCGTCATTTCATTTCATGTTGTGTTTAGGATCAACAGCGCTATTTAAATGTTAATTTAATTGCTCTACTTTTCATCATCAGTTCATCACATATCATATATTCTCCCTTCCTGTATAAATCTGCTCCTCTAGGTACATTTTTATCTCTATCGGGAATCTGAACAGAGGAATGGTCAGACTTTAGATGGAGCGAACCACCTTGAAAGTTTAAGACAAAAGGTAATTTCTTGGTTATGCTAATTCCTTGATTTTCATTTGTAAGCAAGAAAACTTGCACAAGGGTTAATGTTCTTAGTATGATTTTTTTTTGGAAAATTATCCTATACACTGTCAGTGGAGTTTTTTAACTACACAAGCAGGGTTAGGATGATGACATGTGTCCCATTTTATTTATTTTTTATTTTCTTAATATTTTTAAAGGACATATGTCATCATACTAACTCCGCTTGTGGAGTTAAAAAACTCCACTGACGATGGACAGGATAATAATCTTTTTTTTTTCACTAAATGTTATAAATATACTTTTGTGATAATAGTTATGGTGCTACCGCTTGCTATTTAGTCATATGCCTTCCCATAATTGATTAAAAAGGGTTGGTGTCAATGCCGAAACACAATTTTTAGATTGAATGTCCCTCGTATATGTAAACTTGTTTCATTATTTTATAATGACCTTAATCTTTGGTGCATTATGTTATATTTTCCTTCTAGCTAGTATAATTCATAGTTGGATGGATGAGAATTAATATTCTCTAAAATATTTTTTATTTCAATTCTGATATATCTAGAAAATTCCACATTAATGACATTTTTGTAGAATCATGAATGAATAACTGGAAAATGATATAAAGGTAATATGTTTTTTTTTTTTGTAAAGGTAATATGTGTTTGTTAAATGTAAATGGTGCAACTTTTGTATTATTAATTACAAAATTTCGTAAGTTTACTCTGTTTAACCCGCTAAATCCAAAGATTAAGAGTATACAAAAATATATAATAAATTTATTTTTTATACATTCATAGGGAATTTTTTAACTCTGTAAACAAAATTAAAATATTTTCATATGTCTTATTTTTTTAATTAATTTTTTAAATTATTGTAAGGGTATGTATCGCTCTACTAATATATACAATAAAATTTAAAAATTCTATTAACAAGGGTATGTATGATAATTTGTTTATATAATATAGTGGAGAATTCTCTAGTAAGGTCGAACTTATTGTAAGGTCAACTTATTTTATGCCAATTTTAAGCTTATTTTTACTCATTTTTATGTGTTTATGCTTATTAATGATAATGTTAACTTAGTTTATTAACAGTAAATTTACAATTATTTTTATGTATTTTCATTTATTTTCCTGTCTTTACTCTTATTTTCACATGTTAATGTCTTTTTGAAACTAATTTTACATTTTTTCATCTGTTTATGTTTATTATAATGTAATTAAGTCAATGACATTAATTTTATATTTATTTTTATGTGTTTATGGTATTTTTAACATGAAAATAAGTGTAAAATAGGTATAAAATAAGTCAATCTTACAATAAAGTCAACCTTACTGTAGAATTTTCCATCATATCACAATACAAGTTTGTCATTAGGTTCGTCATTGTTATTAGAAATTTGAACAAATTATTGTAACTATTTTAATGCAAATGTTGGCTTCTTTTTTTTTTTTTTTTTGCGCTGACGGGTTTTTTATTCAGGGTTTTAGCTTTTATGTTTCATTCATTTTGTATTCCGTTTTAAGTTGTTTTAAAATTGAGAATATTTTAGGCTCAACGAACAAAAAAAAAAGAAAAAAAAAGGAATATTTTAGGCTCCGTTAGATGAGTGATTTTTGAATAGGAGTTCATTTTAATAAAGATATATAAAAATTGTAAAAAAAAAAAATCTAAAATTCAATTCTCTTATTTGACATAAAAATTTGAAAATTTTCAAATTTAAGAGAACTTGAGATACTCTATTTCTTTTTTGAAAGTTTACCTAAAGAAAGGTAGTTTTGCAAAATTTTTCTAAAATTATCTTTATTTTATTACACATAACCCACCATTAAATACAAAACTAAAAAGAAGTAATTTTTTTTAAATATAATATATTTTATTTTTTTCTTAATATTAATAATACCTATATTTTTTTACAAATTTAATGATAATATATTGCATATTTTAATTTATATATTTTCTTTTTTATATTTAATATTATTTTTATTTTATAATTATTTTTTATTTCATCAAATTTTAATAGTCAAAATTTCTTTCTAAAACTAATTTATCAAAACAATACAATTTCAAATTCTAGTATTTTGAATGGATAGATTTTAAAATGCATTTTAAAATCTTTTCAAATTTCAAAGTCTTATTCAAATGCACCGCTAACTTTCACTATTATTTCAAATGATGATATTTTTATATTTAAAAATTAAAAATTTTGTAAGTCTGAGATTCAAATCTTATCTTTGAAATTATCCTTTCCAAAATTAGATATTTCATTGAAAAAAAAAAGAAAAAGGAAAGAAATAGGTGCTCAATAAAACAAGTAATAAATTAGTAAAATAACATGAAAGGCACTTACCATGATGGGGTGGTGGCGCAGTTGGCTAGCGCGTAGGTCTCATAGCTTCTGAGTGATCCTGAGGTCGAGAGTTCGAGCCTCTCTCACCCCAAGCACAATTTTTTTCCTTTCCCTCTTATGTCCCGATCATGGGTTGAAAGACCCAACATAATCCAGTTTCGAATACCCGCCCAAGCTCAAAACATTTGCTTCGTATGGTAGTAAACAGATATCACTTGGCAGTTCCGCAGTTGGCACAAACAAATACAGATACAATATATTCCGTAATTTGATAAGCAAAGATTAAGGAATGTAAGTGCTCAATATTTCTAATCATGTATTTATATTTGTAGATTCTTTTCTAATAACAATATTCGGAGACAAAAGAAACAAAGATATAAGGAACTTTTTTTTTTTTTTGAGTAGTAGGAACTAATAATTTGCCTTGGATGAACTAAACATGTTGAAAATGGAGATAATCCAAGCTTTAACATGACAGGGATGGCGGATGAGACTTGGGTTAGGGTCTGGTTGACCGGTTCTAAGAATTTTGTTGTGATATCCGGTTGACAGCAACCACAGTTAAAATTTCCAGAGACCAGAGACCAAAATTTAACTTCTGCTGCTACCTTAGAACAACACAGCAAGAAAAAAAAATAATAGAGATTTATGAGTCATACAATCAGCATAATAAGTAAAAATGATAAACAGCTTTTTAATACATCAGCACTTCATAGAGGAACTTATCTGGAATTAAAGCATTTGACACAAAACCATCCAAGGAATGCAGTCGTGCTTTTGAATTTTCATGACCTTCAATGCAACAAAATGATAGCACTCCAACTCCAATCAGCCATGGCCTTGAGGAGCAGTCAAATTTTAAGCTTTCAGTTGAAACTTGCTTTCCAGGAGTTCTACAGGTGCAGGCCACACTGCCGGAGAAAGGACCGAACTCTCTTATGTCTCACAACCTTTAAGCTGTTCCTAATTACCAATAGTCCCCACAAGAACAAGCACCATCTTGAAAGTGATGGAAACGATTCACATCTCTCACGACTATTTCTCGTCCATAGATTTTAGATATGAACTTGGTGACTGTGTGACAATCGCCACAGATTCGGAGGTTTTTAGTAACTCGAAGAACTACTTCAGGGGTTGTGTTAAGTAGCCCAAAAGCAATGGCCAGCTTTTCACTGTGAGTAATGAGGTTATGTTCTTTCTCTTCTTCAGTAATGTCATGGAACGCAAAAGTGGTATTAGGTATATAACCGGCAGCCTTGATTTTTTCCAGCAATGCGTCCAACAGGTTATACATTTCCTCTGCCTGAGGGTGAGATAAATCTCCACCAAGGAACAAGTGTGCTTTTCCATTGATCTCAATCCAACTGCATCCAGGGTTCTTCTTGATTCCTTGACATTTTAAACGAGCTCTCAATTTATCCACCTCCTTCCACATGCCAGCTTCAGCATACATATTTGAAAGCATAATATAGTTACTACTGTTTTCTGGTTCTAAAACAAACAGTTTGTTTGCTGCCATCTCGGCAATCTCTAAATTTCTACTTTTCTGACAAGCAGCTAACAATGCACCCCAAATGCTTGGTCCCCGTTGCAATGGAATTTTATCAATAAACTCCTTAGCTTCTAGAACTCGTCCAGCACGACCCAAAAGATCTACAACACAAGCATAATGCTCATGTCTTGGTTCCACAGAGTACACAGTTTTCATGCAATAAAAGTACTTTAAGCCAAACTCAACAAGACCAGAATGACTGCACCCAGACAACAACCCTGTGAATGTTATGGCATCAGGGTGCACCCCGGCTCTTACCAGGTTCTCAAATGTTGACACAGATTCCAAACCGTGACCATGAGAAGCATAAGCAGCAATCATGGTATTCCAAGCACACAAATTCTTTTCATTTTCCCGTATTCGATCAAAACAACAACGAGCATCAGTAAGGCTGCCACATTTAGCGTACATTGCAATAAGTGCAGTCAGCACTGAAGGATTTGACTCCAAGCCAATCCTATTAACGTATTCATCAATCAATCTCCCGCGTTCAAGAGCAGCTGAATGTGCACATGCAGGCAAAACACTCATTATTGTTACCCAATTGGGCTTAACCTCAGAATCTTCTTTCAACATCTCATCAAACAAACTCAATGCCTCCTCAGCCAACCCGTTTTGCGTGTAACCTGAAATCATAGCTGTCCAAGAAACTATATTCCTACACGGCATTCTCCAAAACAAGTCCTCAGCTACCCGAATCTCTCCTTCTTTCATATACCCCGCAATCAAAGCATTCCAAGAGGACACAGCTCTTACAGTCATTAGATCAAACACCTTACTTGCATCCCTCAATTCACCTATTTTTACATAAAAGTCAATTAAAGAAGTGCCAACATAAGCATCAAACTCCATTCCAAATCTCAGACTTTGTCCATGTACACATTTTCCCGTCCAACAATCCAATACATTCGCGCATGATTTAAGCACAAAAGGAAACGTAAAATTATCACCCTTAAATCCTAAACAATGCATTTTACAGTAAGTATCTATAGTTTTTAAAGGATACCCAGAATTTGTATAAGCTCTAATAATCGAATTATATAACAAAGAAGTTGGGTTCTTTATTTCATCAAAAACTGTTACAGCTGATTCAAGATCACCTGAACTTGCATACATGGCAACCATTTTGGCTCCAAGAAAAGCATTGGGTTGGATCCCATGAAGGGTCATGTGGGCATGGATTTGTTGGCCTAATCTAACTAAGTTTTGGCCAGTCAAGAATTGAAAAAGGGGTGCGTAGGACAAATGGTGAGGTGTATTTTGGTCCGAAATAGGTTGTAAGAGAGTTTGCAAGGTTGAAGCGTAGGGAGACGGCTTTGGAGGTGTGCATCTCAGCTGTGAAGAATTAACGCGGCGTTGAATTACAGGGAGAAGACTTTCGGGCTGGGATGGTTTGGGAAGTATCGGTGTTGTTGATGAAGAGAGTAGTCGGCGAAGCATCGGAAGAGAATAGTGAATACTAAAAAATAAATAACATGAGATTTATATAATCATTTTTAATCTCACTAATAAGATTTGAATACTCCTGACTTAGTTACTATTTATTATTGTTATTTACAGATAATGTTGTTTTTAACTTTTTTTTTTTAATGAATGTGAGAAATGTATAGTAAATACAATAATACCAACAATTTCTTTATCAAATCATAAAAAAAAATGACCGAATGATGTAAAGTTTAGATTACTCAAATAATTTCATCTCCAACTCTCAATTATAAAAATGACAAAATAAAAAACAACTATTAAAAGTTAGTAGTTTTAAGTAACATTAATATTCAAAATATAAAATCGTCCATACAATTCATAACGCTCAAGAGTACACACTTTTCTTATAAAAAATATATAGTACACATTTTTTTTTATTGAAACATTGCCTGCCTGGCGCAGTCTTAAAAAAGAAAAAAGCCACGATCATCCGACTCTGGTCTTTAATTATTGAAAAGAAAATACATAGCATACAAAAGAAAAGACAAATTGCACAACCGTAAAACCTTTCTTTATTAGGTACATTGGTCGGGTTCAAGCCTGGCACAAGTTCATTGGAGGGACAATTATTGTGCCAGTTTCCATCATCCTTCTGAAACTTTCATTAAGCTCCGGGGTAACATTAAGGCTGACTTGCAGAACTGAGGGCACTGTATTGAAAACCGAGTTTTTGCTGGCTAATTCTCCGGTGAAAGCTCTGCAAACAAATTATGCAATTATTTTAGAGACGATTGTTGTAAAACTAACTATTACAGTGACAAAAAATTACTATAAAAAAATATTAGCAATCAAATATATAATATTATTCAAATACAATTTAATTAGTAAGGAGAAATATTCATTGTAATAAATACAATTTCACGATAATGATACAATAATCTTGCATTTTAAATTTATATTTTTTTAATGATTTTAAGCATTGCGAAAATCTAACCAAAGAAATAAAAATAAAAGTGGTAACCATGGAAGATAAGGAAGAAAATAATTGTTGACCTTGTGGATGTTACAATTGAGACCAACTCCATTCCTTCTCCGTCGGCTGATATGGTAACCACGAAAAGTTTTGGCACGACAAAGATTTGGCCTGTCTCGGCTTTGCTGTTCAAGACAAGCTTGCCTTGAAGGCCGACAATCTGTACTTCACCACTTCCTTTCGCAACGTAGAATACTTGTGCGTCAGATGCATAAGCTGGTGCGCGAGTGGCATTGCTTTCGAGTACTAAGCGAGTGACACTAAGCCCGACTTCTTCAAGAAAAGGAAATTTAGCTCCTGTCAGGCTAGTAGATTTGCCACCATTCTTGACTTCAACGTCAGGAGATTCACCATCGATGTTTTGGGTCCAAACGTTTGGTAGCTCGCAAGGCTTCGGGATGCCTTCTGCTTCTTCTTCCCCAAGCTTGATGATCAGAACGCCCTTCTGGCTATTGGCAAGCTTTCTTGCTTTTTCTACATTGACATGGTAAGTTCTAGCAATGAATTCAGGAGAGAAAGCTGCCAAGTGACCCTGAGCTCCTGTTAACAAGAAGTAGGTAATTTCTCCGGGAACATAGGCCTTTGTAGCATCGCCCAAGAACACTATAACTGTTAGTATATCTCCTCATTTATGGAAATAAATATTTGGTTGACCAATTCCGGATATGGTCCATAATTTCACGGTGAATCTCAACTCAATATTTGGCTATTAAAACACGATTTTATGATGGTTAAAACGTGATTTTATTGCCATAATTAGCACGCTCTCATTACTATTTAAGGAGGGCTCCTTCCGGTCCCCAAGTACGTTAACCTAAAAACACACAAACACCATCTAGTGAGGTTTTGAGTGCTTGGAAGATTTGGAAGGTCTGTGATCGACACAGAGTAGACTGTCAGATTCGGCAATTGCTTCAACAGCAGAGTTACAGAGTGCAATGGCTGGAGGTTAGATCCTATCGCTTCCGCATTTTATTTGTTTAACATGTTTCATATTGTGTAGAAGCATGTTAGGCTTGTTATGATGCACTTACATTTGGCATCAGAGCCGTAGTTTAACCTCTGTCTTGCTATAGATCTGTAGAAAGAAGCCATAAAAACCCATATTTTGAAACTTTAAGTCTCGGATTTCATGAAACCCATTCTGTTTCCATGTGATTTTGGTTCAAATATTTTAGATCTATTGTTGTAAAGCTCTAGGGATGAAAAATACATGAAAAACGGGATTGTTTGAAGGGTTTTGTGCCGGGTCGAGTCAAAAGACCCAAATTTCTGCAAAACACCCATTCGGGTGAAGAAGAAGCCTCGGGCGCGTGAGTCACACGCGCCCGATGGAGGGAGAAATGCGGGCGTGTGAGTCTCACGCGCCCGATAGGGGGAGAAAATGCGGCTCACGCGCCCGATAGAGATAATGCGGGCGCGTGAGTCTCACGCGCCCGCCTGTTAACAGTGCAATTACACTGTTCCAAAAAAAAAAAAGAGAACAAGAAACCTTTTGGGCCTCGGGTTTTGGGCACTGTTTGGGTCCTTATTTGGTTAGTTTTGGGCCATATAATTTATGGGTTTCCCTTTATTTTGGGTTAGATTATTTGGGCCATGTGGATTAAATAAAAGGGCTATTTGATTTATATTAGGCCTTAAGAATTTATTTAATTTAAGTAATTTAAATTATTTAATTTAGGCCAAATAATTATATTTTTGATAGTTTTATCAAATTTTCAGTTCTGTAATTTTCATAATTTTATGAATAATTGGATTGTTTTCACAAAATTAATATAATTATGAAAACTTCTCATTATTTTGGATTTTATGAGGATTTTTCATAAATTTGAAATTTTTTATAAAAGCTATAATTTTAAATTGAATTATTTTTGTGAAAATTATCATAAAATTATGATTAAATTATGAAAATTTGATTTGAATGTGTATATGTGCTCATTTTGAATATGTATAATTTTGTTATTTTTATACTAGAAGCACATGTATAAGTTATTCATATTATTTGGAATTAAAATTGCCTTGTGATAATTGCAATTTTTTAAAATATGAATAAGCTTAGAATTTTACCAATATGTCTAAGTGATTTATAATTTATTTAATTAGGGCTTAGCCACAACAACCTTAATTAAGTAAAATTATTTTTGTAAAATCACATAATTATATGAGACATAAATTGTGATTAGTTATAAGGTTATGATAAATTTTATCCCACAGGAATTTTTATTATAATTTTATAACTAATTAGGATAAAATATCAAATTAGTTTCTTAATTTACCCACAGGAATTAGGAAATGATATAATTTGATAGTTTTATCATTATGAAATAAATCTATTAGAATTAGAACTTTAGCCCACAGGCAAGTTTTATGTCTGAGATTCATTAATAAAATATGTTTACATTGGTAGACATAATTAAGTTTGCCTCAAAAATTCTAGATACATAAGCATGTTTATTTTCTATATGCAGTGTTTCCTCAGGCTAGTATTAACCTAGAAGTTCCCGAGCTGGATGGAGAGAACTACAAGGTTTGGAAGGAGAGAGTTCTCCTCCAATTAGGGTGCATGGATATAGACTATGCTATAAGGAAAGACGAGCCCGTATTGACTGAGACCAGCACTCCTGCTCAAGTAGCTTTACATGAACGTTGGGAGCGATCCAATCGCCTTAGTGTCATGTATATTAAGACAAAGATATCTGCTGGGATACGTGGTTCAGTCGAACAGCATACCAACGTTAGGACCTTACTGAAGGCCATAGATGATCAATTTGTCACTTCAGACAAAGCGTTGGCCAGCACCCTGATAATGAAGTTCTCATCGATGAGGCTCACCAGTGTCAAAGGAGTGCGTGAGCACATAATGACCATGAGAGATATAGCGGCCCAACTCAAGAAGCTAGAGGTGGAGATGTTTGAGTCTTTTCTTGTGCACTACATATTGAACACTCTACCAAAGCAGTACGGACCATTCAAGATATCCTATAACACACATAAGGATAAGTGGACCATCAATGAATTGATGACCATGTGTGTTCAAGAGGAGGGAAGACTGCTTATGGAATCGGGTGAGAGTGCATTTTTTGCAAGCCAAGGAAAGACCAAGGATCGAGCCAAGAACAAGGGAAAAGGTAAAATCCCTGCCCAAGCTGATATTAAGAAAGAGTCCAAGTGTTTCTTCTGTAAAAAGAAGGGACACATGAAGAAGGACTGTGCCAAGCTTCAGCAGTGGCTCGTTAAGAAAGGTAATCCACTCTCATATGTTTGTTTTGAATCAAATATGGTTGAGGTTAATCATAACACATGGTGGATTGATTCTGGATCTACAATTCACATTTCGACTTCCTTACAGGGTATGACAAACCTAAGGAAGCCAGTGGGAAATGAGGAGAGCATCTATTCAGGAAACAAGATGCGCTCGCGTGTTGAAGGCGTTGGAACATGCACTTTAGTTCTTAGGAGTGGTTTTGTTTTGCAATTGGAAAAGACCTTTTATATTCCTAGTTTTTCGAGAAATTTAATCTCTGTTTCTAGGCTGGTACCTTATGGATATTCCTTTCAATTTTCAAATAAATCAGTATTGATATATTTTAAGTGTGATATTGTTGGGAATGGTACCTTATGTGATGGTCTTTTCTCTATTGATTTGCAAAATGACACTGCTCATAACGCCTTGCATGTTCAAACTGGTACTAAAAGATGTGTTATGAATGAGGACTCCTCTACGTTATGGCACCGGAGATTAGGTCATATCTCCATAAATAGAATTAAGAGATTGGTAAATGACGGAATACTTAGTACTCTCGATTTTACTGATTTCGACACTTGTGTGGATTGCATTAAGGGTAAGCAAACCAACAAGTCTAAGAAAGGTGCCAATAGGAGTTCAACCATATTAGAGATCATACATTCTGACATATGTTGTCCAGACATTGATGCATATGGTCAGAAATACTTCATCACCTTTATTGATGATTACTCGAGGTTTATGTATCTCTACATGCTTCATAACAAGAGCGAAGCATTAGATGCCTTTAAAATCTTTAAGGCTGAAGTAGAGAAACAATGTGGAAAACCCATAAAGATAGTAAGAACTGATAGAGGTGGGGAGTATTACGGTAGATACACTGAAGATGGACAAGCACCTGGACCATTTGCGAAGTTCCTTCAAGAAAATGGGATTGTTGCCCAATATACCATGCCTGGTTCACCGGATCAGAATGGTGTTGCAGAAAGAAGGAACCGAACTTTGATGGAAATGGTGCGTAGTATGCTTAGCAACTCGAAGTTGCCTAAGTCCTTGTGGATTGAAGCTCTTAAAACGGCAGCGTATATATTGAACCGGGTTCCAACCAAGGCTGTTCCAAAGACGCCTTTTGAATTATTCAAAGGTTGGAAACCGAGTTTGCGTCATATGCGCGTTTGGGGATGCCCTTCTGAGATAAGAGTTTACAACCCACAGGAAAAGAAACTGGATCCTAGGACCATAAGTGGGTATTTCATTGGATATGCCGAACGGTCCAAAGGCTACAGATTCTATTGTCCATCTCATAGCACTAGATTTGTGGAATCAAGGAACGCCAAGTTTCTTGAAAATGACTTAGTTAGTGGGAGCGATCAATCTCAAGACCTAGTTTCTGTGAGAGATCAACCCTCTACCTCGAGTCAAGGATTGGTTATCATGAACAATGTCCCTTCAGTACAACTGGACATTGAACAACCAATCGTTGAAGATCCACAAGTAGTTGATAACTTACCAGTAGACGAGGCTCCTCTGGATACACCAGAATTGAGTGAGCAACCAGTTGAACAACATGATCCTTCGGAGAATGTTGAACCAACATTAAGAAGGTCTACTAGGGAAAGGAAAACAGCTATTCCTAGCGATTATATTGTGTATCTACAAGAGTATGATTTCAATATTGGGCCCGTTAATGATCCAGAGACGTTTTCACAAGCCATGAACAGCAAAGAATCAAAACTTTGGTTCGATGCTATGAAGGATGAGATGGATTCGATGGCATCTAATGGAGTATGGGATCTTGTCGAGTTGCCTAATGGGGCCAGGGCTATAGGCTGTAAATGGGTCTTTAAGACCAAAACTGACTCATTAGGCAACATTGAACGTTATAAGGCAAGACTCGTAGCCAAAGGATTCACTCAAAAGGAGGGAATCGATTACAAGGAGACCTTCTCTCCTGTATCTAAGAAAGATTCTCTTCGCATCATAATGGCGCTTGTTGCACATTTTGACTTAGAGTTGCAACAAATGGATGTGAAAACGGCATTTCTCAATGGTGATCTAGAGGAAGAGGTTTACATGAAACAACCTGAAGGTTTTTCCTCTAGTAATGGTGAGCATTTGGTCTGTAAGCTCAAGAAATCCATATATGGGTTGAAACAAGCTTCCCGCCAATGGTATCTAAAATTCCATGAAGTCATCTCTTCATTTGGTTTCGTTGAGAACATCATGGATCAATGCATATACCAGAAGGTCAGTGGGAGCAAGATTTGTTTCCTTGTGCTATATGTGGATGATATTCTGCTTGCAACCAATGATAAGGGGATGCTACGTGAGGTGAAACAATTTCTTTCTGAGAACTTTGATATGAAGGATATGGGCGATGCATCTTATGTCATTGGCATTAAGATCCATAGAGACAGACATAGAGGTATATTAGGTCTGTCACAAGAAGCCTATATCAATAAAGTCTTGGAAAGATTCAGAATGAAAGATTGTTCACCAAGCCCAGCTCCCATTGTGAAGGGTGACAGGTTCAATTTGAGCCAGTGCCCGAAAAATGATCTTGAGCGGGAACAGATGAAGAACATTCCATATGCCTCAGCTGTTGGAAGCATTATGTATGCACAGGTCTGTACCAGGCCTGATATTGCTTTTGCTGTGGGAGTGTTGGGTAGATACCAAAGTGACCCGGGGATGGACCACTGGAGAGCTGCGAAGAAGGTGCTTAGATATTTTCAAGGCACTAAGGATTACATGCTTATGTATAGACGGACTGATGAGTTGGAGGTGATTGGTTACTCAGACTCAGACTTTGCTGGCTGTGTTGATACCCGGAAATCAACATCCGATTACATCTTCATGCTTGCCGGTGGAGCTGTTTCATGGAAGAGTGCTAAGCAGACACTGACTGCCACTTCCACTATGGAGGCCGAGTTCGTTTCCTGTTTTGAGGCTACCTCACATGGTGTATGGCTTAAGAGTTTCATTGGTGGGCTTAGAGTTGTTGACTCCATATCTAAGCCATTGAGGATATATTGTGACAATTCAGCTGCGGTATTCATGGCTAAGAACAATAAGAGTGGAAGTCGAAGTAAGCATATCGACATTAAGTACTTAGCCATTAGAGAACGTGTTAGAGATAAAAGAGTGGTCATTGAACACGTTAGCACTGAATTGATGTTAGCTGATCCTTTGACTAAGGGCATGCCACCGTTTAAATTTAAGGATCATGTAGAGAGAATGGGACTTGGTCCCACATTTTGATTGTAATTGAAACTCTTATTAATAATATGATGTTTCTCATTTTGATTTGTATACACTAAAGTTTTATTTGAGAAATATCCTTGTTGTTTGGACCGAGAATAAACATAAGGTTTATTCATTAAGTAAAAATGGGTTGATTTAGAAACATTTTACATAGTAATACATGGAAGATAATACTCGCCACTTGAGGAACTGTCGCCATGATTCATGTGATTTGTTTCTTCTATAAGTGAAATATATGGACCAAGTGGGAGAATGTTAGTATATCTCCTCATTTATGGAAATAAATATTTGGTTGACCAATTCCGGATATGGTCCATAATTTCACGGTGAATCTCAACTCAATATTTGGCTATTAAAACACGATTTTATGATGGTTAAAACGTGATTTTATTGCCATAATTAGCACGCTCTCATTACTATTTAAGGAGGGCTCCTTCCGGTCCCCAAGTACGTTAACCTAAAAACACACAAACACCATCTAGTGAGGTTTTGAGTGCTTGGAAGATTTGGAAGGTCTGTGATCGACACAGAGTAGACTGTCAGATTCGGCAATTGCTTCAACAGCAGAGTTACAGAGTGCAATGGCTGGAGGTTAGATCCTATCGCTTCCGCATTTTATTTGTTTAACATGTTTCATATTGTGTAGAAGCATGTTAGGCTTGTTATGATGCACTTACAATAACCACATCAGAACTTCCATAGTTGTACCACCAGGAGACTGATGCAGAAGGAACTGGTATAGTGTCTCCTTTCTTAAGACCTATGAAAGCTGTCTTGTCTTTTGTCAATCCAACTCCACAATTACCTAAGAAACAATAATATACGTTACTGCAGCCATTAACTCATACATCACAGAGTTTTGCCGGAATAAAAACTCAAGACTCACCCTCAAGAACATAACCGACTTTGGAGCAATCGGCATAATGGGGAAGAGCGAAGCCCCCGGGCTTCAAAACAAGCTTACCGGCTGCCACTTTGGCCTCACCGAGCGCTGGAGAGTCGGCACTCGCCCAATTGTAGTATCCTCCGCCTTCTGTCTCGGCGAATGTTCGGGGAAACTTGGGAGATAAGTCCATATTCATTTCTTAGCTTGCACTTCCTTTGATCGGCAGCAAATACACAGAACAGATAGATGAATGCACCTCTAATTAAAACAATATGTTTTGTTTCTAATCTGATAATAGTGACAGAAACTCTTGCGCGGTACAACTCTATAAATAGAAAAACAAGTGGCAAAATGTCAGTAGCTTTCTTCAACCTTTGCAATAATATCTTGTTGATTTGACTGATATCAGGGTTTCAAGGTCGGCTTATTATCCATCTTTTACGTAAAAGAAACATGTAATCCGAAAACTACTCAACTGATAATTAGTGTCCTTTAATGAATTTAAACTTAAATTGTATTCTTTATGAAAAAAACTTAAATTGGGTTAATTTAAAAGATTAGGAGTATATTTATAATAAAATAAAAATTTATAAACTTTTATAATAAATTAAAATATTAAAACACATATCTATTTTGTAAAAAAATTAAAAATATATTTAACTCATAATTATTAAATCGAGATACATATCATAAATTAAAATTTTATTTTTAAAAATCCAATATAGAGTATTTTATTGTATCACAAGATACAAATAAAAAAATTTTAATTATAAATAATATATAATATAAATATATATACTTGAGTATTTGATATTTTCAAAATTTTCATATATACCACTATACAAAAACAAAAAAAAATGTGTGAATGAATGTAAAATTATTTAAATGGTTTATTGCTTTTTTAATCTAATTTTTCACGTTTCTTTTCATTTTCCCGTATTCGATCAAAACGACAACGAGCATCAGTAAGGCTGCCACATTTAGCGTACATTGCAATAAGTGCAGTCAGCACTGAAGGATTTGACTCCAAGCCAATCCTACTAACATATTCATCAATCAATCTCCCGCGTTCAAGAGCAGCTGAATGTGCACATGCAGGCAAAACACTCATTATTGTTACCGAATTGGGCTTAACCTCAGAATCTTCTTTCAACATCTCATCAAACAAACTCAATGCCTCCTCAACCAACCCGTTTTGCGTGTAACCTGAAATCATAGCTGTTCAAGAAACTATATTCCTACACGGCATTCTCCAAAACAAGTCCTCAGCTACCCGAATCTCTCCTTCTTTCATATACCCCGCAATCAAAGCATTCCAAGAGGACACAGCTCTTACAGTCATTAGATCAAACATCTTACTTGCATCCCTCAATTCACCTATTTTTACATAAAAGTCAATTAAAGAAGTGCCAACATAAGCATCAAACTCCATTCCAAATCTCAGACTTTGTCCATGTACACATTTTCCCGTCCAACAATCCAATACATTCGCGCATGATTTAAGCACAAAAGGAAACGTAAAATTATCACCCTTAAATCCTAAACAACGCATTTTACAGTAAGTATCTATAGTTTTTAAAGGATACCCAGAATTTGTATAAGCTCTAATAATCGAATTATATAACAAAGAAGTTGGGTTCTTTATTTCATCAAAAACTGTTACAGCTGATTCAAGATCACCTGAACTTGCATACATGGCAACCATTTTGGCTCCAAGAAAAGCATTGGGTTGGATCCCATGAAGGGTCATGTGGGCATGGATTTGTTGGCCTAATCTAACTAAGTTTTGGCCAGTCAAGAATTGAAAAAGGGGTGCGTAGGACAAATGGTGAGGTGTATTTTGGTCCGAAATAGGTTGTAAGAGAGTTTGCAAGGTTGAAGCGTAGGGAGACGGCTTTGGAGGTGTGCATCTCAGCTGTGAAGAATTAACGCGGCGTTGAATTACAGGGAGAAGACTTTCGGGCTGGGATGGTTTGGGAAGTATCGATGTTGTTGATGAAGAGAGTAGTCGGCGAAGCATCGGAAGAGAATAGTGAATACTAAAAAATAAATAAAATGAGATTTATATAATCATTTTTAATCTCACTAATAAGATTTGAATACTCCTGACTTAGTTACTATTTATTATTGTTATTTACAGATAATGTTGTTTTTAACTTTTTTTTTTTTAATGAATGTGAGAAATGTATAGTAAATACAATAATACCAACAATTTCTTTATCAAATCATAAAAAAAAATGATCGAATGATGTAAAGTTTAGATTACTCAAATAATTTCATCTCCAACTCTCAATTATAAAAATGACAAAATAAAAAACAACTATTAAAAATTAGTAGTTTTAAGTAACATTAATATTCAAAATATAAAATCGTCCATACAATTCATAACGCTCAAGAGTACACACTTTTCTTATAAAAAATATATAGTACACATTTTTTTTTATTGAAACATTGCCTGCCTGGCGCAGTCTGAAAAAAGAAAAAAGCCACAATCATCCGACTCTGGTCTTTAATTATTGAAAAGAAAATACATAGCATACAAAAGAAAAGACAAATTGCACAACCGTAAAACCTTTCTTTATTAGGTAAATTGGTCGGGTTCAAGCCTGGTACAAGTTCATTGGAGGGACAATTATTGTGCCAGTTTCCATCATCCCACTACAAAAAAAAATGAACCTTCAACGACGGAATTAACGACGAAAAATTTCGTCGCTGATAATTAAATTCCGTTGCTGATGGTATTCAGCGACGGATTACCTACGGATTACCGACGAAAATTTTTCTGTTGGAAAAATCGATGTTGCTGATGCTCACTCCGTCGCTAAAACTTCATTTCCGTCGGTAATTCCGTCGCTAATTAGCAACAGAATTTTTTTACATCAGCGACGGATTTTATGTCATTAGTGACGGAAAATTCCGTCGCTAAAAACATAATTTCGTCTTTTAATTTACATGAAAATCCGTCGCTAAAAGGCATCAGCGACGGAATTTCCGTCGCTAATAGTTTGTTATTTTTGTTAATTCAATAAATATTCTGTCACTAAAGAGCATCAGTGACGGAAATTTCGTCGCTAATGTTATGAATTCCGTCACTAATTTGATGAATTTTTTCACTTATTTAACAGATTTTGTGGCTAATTTCTATGAATTTTGTCAAAAAAAAGGTTCTTAAATTAATTATTTATATTTATATTTATATTTATAGAGAGAGAGAGAGAAAGAGAAACATTTAAAATAAACCTAATATTTATACTTAAATCCATAAACATTATCTTAAAATAAATTAACTAAAAAAAATAAAAATACATTATCTTCAACATCATTATCACCACTACCACCAACACCTCACAGTATCATCATCATCATCTGTAAGTAAAAAACAAAAAACAAAAATATAAATATTAAAGTTTATCATATAAAAAAATTGACAACATAAATATAAAAGAAAAATAGAGTAAATTTACAAAAAAAAGGAAAAAAATAAAAGGAAAGAGGGATAAAGAAGAAAAACTAAGAAAAAAACGAGAAGATGGACAAAAAAGAAGATAGAGAGGAGTGAAGAGGAGAGAAAACAGAGAATATGAGAATATATAGAGTCTTTGGCGCGCATACAGAGGGATTACCTACGGAATTACCGACGGATTAGCGACGGAAATTCCGTTGCTAATGCTATATCAAAATATTTCCCGTTACAGCTCAGGCGGGAAAAATTCAAAAAAAATTTTTATTTTTTTTCAAATTTAAGGCATCAGCGACGGATTTTTTCCGTAGCTAATTCCGTCGCGAGGGAATTAGCTACAGAAAAAATCCGTTGCTGATGCTTAATGAAGGAAATTTATTTATTTTTTTATTTTTTTGATTTAAGGCATCAGCGACGGATTTTTTCCGTCGCTAAAAAGAAACAGCGACAGAATTAGTGACGGAAAAAATCCGTCGCTGATGCTTAATGAAGAAATTTATTTATTTTTTATTTTTTTCGAATTTAAGGCATCAGCGACGGATTTATTCCGTCGCTAATTCCGTCGCTAAAAAGCAACAACGACGGAATTAGCTACGGAAAAAATCCGTCGCTAATGGCTTAATTCGAAAAAAAATAAAAATAAATAAATAAATTTCCTTCATTAAGCATCAGCGACGGATTTTATCAGCGACGGATTTTTTTCATCGCGAATTCCGTAGCTAATGACCTTTACCTACGGAATTAGCGCCGGAAAAATTCCGTCGGTAAGTTCTCTACACATATTTCTTCGAAATTATGAAGGGAAATTAGCGACAGAATTTTTCCGTCGCAAATTCCGTAGCTAATGACCTTTAGCTACGGAATTAGTGACGGAAAAATTCCGTCGCTAAGTTCTATACACTTATTTCACCGAAATGTTGAAGGGAAATTAGCGACGGAATTTTTCCGTCGCTAATTCCGTAGCTAATGACCTTTAGCTACGGAATTAGCAACAGAAAAATTCCGTCGCTAAGTTCTATAAACTTATTTCACCGAAATGTTGAAGGGAAATTAGCGACGGAATTTTTTCATCTTTCTTTTTCTACATTGACATGGTAAGTTCTAGCAATGAATTCAGGAGAGAAAGCTGCCAAGTGACCCTGAGCTCCTGTTAACAAGAAGTAGGTAATTTCTCCGGGAACATAGGCCTTTGTAGCATCGCCCAAGAACACTATAACCACATCAGAACTTCCATAGTTGTACCACCAGGAGACTGATGCAGAAGGAACTGGTATAATGTCTCCTTTCTTAAGACCAATGAAAGCTGTCTTGTCTTTTGTCAATCCAACTCCACAATTACCTAAGAAACAATAATATACGTTACTGCAGCCATTAACTCATACATCACAGAGTTTTGCCGGAATAAAAACTCACACTACAAGAAAATTGATTTTCAGCGACGGAAATTTAGCTACGGAATTTTTCCGTCGCTGAAAAGTGGTATTAGTGACGGATTAGCGACGGATTAGCGACGGAATTTATAATGAAGTTAGCGACGGAATTAGCGACGGATTAGTGACGGAAATTCGTCGGTAATTAGTGACGGAATATTTTCCGTCGCTAATTCCGTCGCTAATTATGGCGGGAGGTGCTGTTCAATCGCGCCAAATATTACCGACGGAATTAGCGACAGAAATTTCTGTCGCTAAACTCAAAACTATGTAAAGAACTTAGCGACGGAATTTTTCCGTCGCTAATTCCGTCGCTAATTCCCTTTAGCTACAGAATTAGTGATGGAAAAATTCCGTCGCTAATTTCTTTGAGAAAAATAAGTAAGGAAATTAGCGACGGAATTCTTCCGTCGCTAATTCCGTCGCTAAAGGGCATTAGCGACGGAAAAATTCCGTCGCTAAGTTCATAAATATTTTCTCAAGAAGAGAAATTAGCGACGGAATATTTTCCGTCACTAATTCCGTCGCTAAAAGGTCATTAGCGACGGAAAATATTCCGTCGCTAATTTCTTTGCATAGTCACGTGAAAAAATAAGTAAGGAAATTAGCGACGCAATTTTTCCGTCGCTAATTTCCTTACTTATTTTTCACCTTAGAACGTGAAAAATATATGAAGAAATTAGCGACGGAATTTTTTCCGTCACTAATTCCGTCGCAAATGCCCTTTAGAGATGGAATTAGCGACGGAAAAAATTCCGTTGCTAATTTCTCTTCATATTGTTTGAAAAAATGTAAGGAAATTAGCGACGAAATTTTTTCCATCGCTAATTCCGTCGCTAATGACTTTTAGCGACGGAATTAGTGACGGAAAAAATTCCGTCGTTGCTGCCTTAAATCAAAAAAAATAAAAATAAATAAATTTCTTTCATTAAGCATCAGCGACGGATTTTTTCCGTTGCTAATTCCGTCGCTAAAAAACAATAGTGACGGAATTAGCTACGGAAAAAATACGTCGCTGATGCCTTAAATCGAAAAAAATATAAATAAATGAATTTCCTAATTAAGCATCAGCGACAGATTTTTTTCGTCGCTAATTCCATCGCTAAAAAGCAACAGCAACAGAATTAACTACGGAAAAAATCCGTCGCTAATGCCTTAAATTCGAAAAAAATAAAAAATTGTTTTTGAATTTTTCTCGCCTAAGCGGTAGCGGGAAATATTTTGACATAGCATTAGCGACGGAATTTCCGTCGCTAATCCGTCGGTAATTCCGTCGGTAATTCCTCTGTATGCGCGCCAAAGACTCTATATATTTTCATATTCTCTGTTTTCTCTCCTCTTCACTCCTCTCTATCTTCTTTTTTGTCCATCTTCTCGTTTTTTTCTTAGTTTTTCTTCTTTATCCCTCTTTCCTTTTATTTTTTTCCTTTTTTTGTAAATTTACTATATTTTTCTTTTATATTTATGTTGTCAATTTTTTTATATGATAAACTTTAATACTTATATTTTTTTTTTGTTTTTTACTTACAGATGATGATGATGATACGATGAGGTACTAGTGGTAGTGGGGATAATGATGTTGAAGATAATGTATTTTTGTTTTTTTTAGTTAATTTATTTTAAGATAATGTTTATGGATTTCAGTATAAATATTAGGTTTATTTTAAATGTTTCTCTTTCTCTCTCTCTCTCTATATATAAATATAAATATAAATATAAATATAAATATAAATATAAATAATTAATTTCAGAACATTTTTTTGACAAAATTCATAGAAATTAGCAAATAATCTGTTAAATAAGTGAAAAAATTCATCAAATTAGCGACGGAATTTCTGTCACTGATGCTATTTAGTGACAAAATATTTATTGAATTAACAAAAATAACAAACTATCAGCGACGGAATTAGCGACGGAAATTCCGTCGCTGATGCCTTTTAGCGACGGATTTTTTTTTATAAAATAAAATAATAATAAAACTATCAGCGACGGAAATTTCCGTCGCTGATGCCTTTTAGCGACGGATTTTCATGTAAATTAAAAGACGAAATTATGTTTTTAGCGACGGAATTTTCCGTCACTAATGACATAAAATCCGTCGCTGGTGTAAAAAAATTCTGTTGCTAATCAGCGACGGAATTACCGACGGAAATGAAGTTTTAGCGACGGAGTGATCATCAGCGACATCGATTTTTCCAACAGAAAAATTTCCGTCGGTAATCCGTAGGTAATCCGTCGCTGAAGACCATCAGCGACGGAATTTAACTATCAGCGACAGAATTTTCTATCGTTAATTCCGTCGCTGAATGTTCATTTTTTTGTAGTGTCAAGACTCACCCTCAAGAACATAACCGACTTTGGAGCAATCGGCATAATGGGGAAGAGCGAAGCCCCCGGGCTTCGAAACAAGTTTACCGGCTGCAACTTTGGCCTCACCGAGCGCTGGAGAGTCGGCATTCGCCCAATTGTAGTATCCTCCGCCTTCTGTCTCGGCGAGCGTTCGGGGAAACTTGGGAGATAAGTCCATATTCATTTCTTAGCTTGCACTTCCTTTGATCGGCAGTAAATACACAGAACACTAAGAACAGATGGATGGATGCACCTCTAATTAAAACAATATGTTTTTTTTTCTATTCTGATAATAGTGATAGAGACTCTTGCGCGGTACAACTCATAAATAGAAAAACAAGTGGCAAAATGTCAGTAGCCGCAAATACACAGAACAGATGGATGGATGCACCTCTAATTAAAACAATATGTTTTTTTTTTGTATTCTGATAATAGTGATAGAGACTCTTGCGCGGTACAACTCATAAATAGAAAAACAAGTGGCAAAATGTCAGTCGCTTTCTTCAATGCAGTGAACTAAACCGTTGCAATAATGTCTTGTTGAGGCTCAGTTTGGATGCCTGGCCAGTGCGTTTAGTATTGATGCGATGATATTTTTGCTAAATGATAAAAAAAATCACAAAAAATAAAACAAAAATAAATAAAATTATTATTGCATCTTTTGATTTTATTTTATTTTTATTATTTTATTAAAAAAATATATACTCACAGTGATCATTTTATTTTTTTCAATATCACCGAAATCAATCACACCGTTCATCAAAATTAGCTCTTGATTGATATCAAGGTTTCAAGGTCGACTTATTATCCATCTTTTACGTAAAAGAAACATATAATTCGAAAACTATTCAAATGAGAATTAATGTTATTTAATGAATTTAAACTTAAATTGTGTTCCTTATAAAAAAAAACTTAAATTGTGTTAATTTAAAAGAATAGGAGTATAATTATGGTAAAATAAAAATTTATACACTTTTACAATAAATTAAAATATTGAAAACATATATCTATTGTGTAAAAAAATTAAAAATATATTTGACTCATAATTATTAAATCGAGATATATATCATGAATTCAAATTTTATTTTTAAAAATCGAATATCAAGTATCATATCATATCGCAAGCTACAAATAAAATTTTTTAATTATAAATAATATATATACACATAAAAATATATATTTGAGTATTTGATATTTTCAAAATTTTCATATATACCACTATACAAAAAAAACATGTGAATGAATGTGAAATTATTTAAATGGTTTATTACTTTTTTAATCTAATTTTTCACGTTTCTTATATAATAATAAAATACTAAAATAAATTATTGATTTACTCAAAAAAGTTTATGTGCTCAAATTTTAATTTTTAATAAATTTAAATGGGACAAAACTTTTATTTTCATTAAAATTTTTAATTTTTGGGAGGTAAAATTAATATTTTTATTAAAAATTTAAATTTATCTATATATTTTTATAAATTTTTAAAAATTCAATTGGATACTTGTTTTCACAAGATCTCATATAGATCAATTATTGTCAATATACAAAACAAGATTTAGAGTATGAAAAAAAAAAGATATTTTTTATGGGTTTATATATGATGCATTGACAGTGTATAATTTCTATACACTATTAATACATCAGATGTTGATACCTCCTCACTATACAAACTAAAATTATGTCAAACCTTTAAAAATAAATACAAATAAATATTTTTCAATTTGCTTATAAAGACTTATTAATGATATGTTAATCTCTTGTTATTAATAATGTATAAAAACTATACATTATCAGTACATCATATATAAATTTATTTTTTTAAATATTTATTATCTTTAAGTTTAAAAATTAAAATTTAGGGTTATAAAATATCTTTTTCATTAGAATCCAAAAAAAAATGGACTGTTTGTAATTGGGTAAGAACAAAATTTAAATAAACTTGAATTAAATAAAATAAGTTGTCTTACATATTGATAATTATGATTTGACTATTCAACATTTCAAATTTGCGTAAGAAAGCTATCTACGCATTCATAGTAAAACAAAGGTGCACAATTCTAAGCTGCTTTCTGTGTAAAACAATTGGGCTAAATGCTCAATTCAAGATTTAAAGTTTTCGAAAATTTTTAATTCAAGACATAAATTTTTATTTTGCTCAATTCAGGATAAAACGTTTTCGATTTTGTTCAATGTAAGATTTTTTAACGTGTGTGAGTTACACTCTCCGTTAAAAAAAGTGGATGACGATGAAAGAACAATTGTGTCACGTGTCGGACTAATATACTATCATGTTTCTACGTATTTTTACATATTAAAAGAACATAAGTATAAGTATACTGCCACATGTCCCAATAATATGCTACTACGTGTCCACTATTGCCAGGTGTCCCACTAACATGCTGTCACGTGTCAATTGTACCACGTGTCGGACTAATATACTACCGCATGTTCATGTATTTTTTTACCTATTAAAAGAAAAATAAGTATAAGTATAAGTATATTGCCACGTGTCCCAATAACATACTGCTACATGTCCACTAATGCCCGTGTTCCACTAACACGTTGCCACGTGTCAATTGTGCCACGTGTCTAACTAATATGCTACCACGTGTCTACATATTTTTACCTAATAAAATAAAAATAAATATAATTATACCTCCACGTGTCCCACTAACCTACTGCCATGTGTCAATTGTGCCATGTGTCCTACTAAAATGTTACCACGTGTCTTTTGTTAAACGTCGTTTTTATTTTAACGACGCGTGTAGCTCAGTTTCGTTGAAAAATCTTACATTGAACAAAATTGAAAAACGTTTTATCCTAAATTGTGCAAAATAAAAGTTTATATCCTGAATTGAGAATTTTCAAAAACATTAAATCGTGAATTGAGCATTCAGCCAAACAATTACAACGTGCATGATTTATAGCTGCTTTCCTCAAAACAACCTACACGTAGCTTGGGCCATAGGGGTAGTACTGAAATGTCAAAATGAATGAAAGGGATATTTCTTTCGCAAGGATAAAAGGGGCTTTAATATGGATTATTAATAAACGTATATAAAAAGGTAATTTTAAAATGCTAAAAAAAAAGAGTTTTAGGTGTTCGAAAAATTAAAAAAAAAAGTTTTGAGACATTTAAAATGAAAATGAGAAAAAGAAATCCACAAGTAATATTTTTTTTAATATAGAGAATGGAATTTTTGACATCATAACTGATGTGGACTAGGTCATTTATTACTGGGCTTTTCTATAAGTCAAGCTGAAGACCATTGAGCCAAATAATAACCTAAGCCCAAGAGGAAAGAGGACTCAGAAGGCCCATAAATGATCCATTGGGTTATTATTTAAGCTGTGGGGCTTAAAGGTAATTACGCGCAAAACAACTCCTATAAATAGGTCACAGGTATCATTCTTAAACCCTAAGCTCTACTTGCCTACTGAAACCCTGTCTGACTTAATCATCGGAGTGCGCGCGCAGGGGAAAACCCCTGCGCCCCTCTGACTTTTCCTATTTCACAGATTCGTTGGAGACAGACTAACACGAAGATCGAGGATCCGACATCAACAAACATTTATTGTTGTTTTTGGCAACAACAATTGGCGCCGTCTGTGGGAACAAACAAAAAAGCCATAACAAAAGATGGTGAAAAGACGATCTGCGGAAGACAGGATATGTAGGCTGCGGCAGGATGCACAAATTACGCGATAAAGTATGGGGCGAGAGACTTCTTCTCGAGCGTGACAGGCCTTTGGCGAGAGACCTCTTTATGTTAGCTAGGGGGAGAGGCTAGCTTTCGCGCCAGACAGGCTTTTAGCGAGAGACCTCCTCCTGTGGCCTGGGCGAGAGCTATTTCTCGCGTGTAGAAAGGTCCTTTTGGCGAGAGACCCCTCCTGTCGCCTGGGCGAGAGCTATCTCTCGCGAGACAGGTCCTTGGCGAGAGACCCCTGTTAGCACTGGCGAGAGCTATCTCTCGCCCCATACCGGTCCTGGCAAGAGACCCCCTCCTGTTAGCATGGGCGAGAGCTATTTCTCGCGCGCAGAAAGGCAATGGCGAGAGAGCCTCCCTTAACGCGTTCTCCCAACAACGTTTGCTCCCTCATTTAATGCCCCTTAGCAACCCACATCCAATGGAAAACAAAGGTTTATCAGATTTTAGTAATTTTATATATTTAATTGTTTTACTCATTGGAGGGGAGCCTGACAAGCGGTAATGAAAAAAGGTGGCATAAATCTTTAAAGGACGCCATTTTGTAATAAAAAAAAACTAGTATTCTATGCTATGCATGCCAATGTTCTTGTTGGTCTTTTAGTCACTGCTTATGCAGCAGACGCTCATTCTTGAGAGCCATGAATTTAGCTGCTATGTCATCGTACTCTGGGAGCTTAGGATGGACGTGATTAGGGTTTTGAGAGGACACTAAATTGAACCACGGAATGCAGTACCTCTGAATCTCTCTAGGCCTTTCCTGGGGCATTGTCATGGCCCTCAAACATGGAGGAACCGTTTCTTTCCTTGTCTGGGAACCGTCATAAGAAACATGGCTACCAGCGGAATCGGATCCCTTCACTTTCCTCGTGCTTTTCTGCTTTGCAAACTGGAGCAATCTAAATATTCCATATGCACTTGCACCATTGTCAAAGCTTCTTCTCCTTAGATTCTGAGAAAGGGAAGTCTTAGTACATCTCGGTTCGTCAATATATGCTGCGATAGAAGAATACTGGCATTGGCAAAACTAGTCATCCAACTTTTCTTCTGCATCACAAATTGGAAACTGCCCTGTGTTTCTGAGCCCTCTCTTTTGATTGCTTGGAGGAGATTGTTCTTCCCTGTCATCACCAGTAAAAATATAACATAGATTTTCGAATCTGCAGATTTCTACTTCACTGTTGAAGTGGCAATTGAAACGTGATCTTGTAGTATTGTATTTGAAATCACTAGGCGGAATGCAACAAGGTTGCTTCAATCTCTTCGGTACATAAGTTGATTCTTTACTTTCTGCTACTGTTGTCTTCTTCTGAAGCTTTCTAAAGTGATGCTTGTGACACGAAGAACTCTTGTACGGGTTTTCATAATAAATTTCGAGATAACTTTCATCATGTCTGTCATTGCCATCCACAATTGCTGTATATATAAAAATATATATATATATAGGGAGCATTGGCTGATATTGCAGAATCTCACAACTTCAACACAAAAATTAAAGTATGTTATAGCAAACCTCCGGAGAAGACTATAGCAGAATAACTGCAAAAACTTTTAGAATATCACATCTCTCAAAGCTATACATAATATGATAGAAAGAAGAAATTTTCAAGATGGCAGACCTAAACAGCCGCTCTGTAGAAAAGCTCCTCACCGATCGAGCTGGCAGCGACCATGAGTATGAACTGCAAATTTTGTGCAAGGTGAAATCGGTTTCTCTTGCTTCATTACAGATGAAGCATGTTGCAGTGGATGTTTAAGCAGCCATTAGCAAACAAGTGTTGATGATATACCTGCCAAAGTGACATCCCATAATTGAAGCCCACGTGAAATTTACTTGAAAGCTTGAGATTTGGCAATTTCTAGTTGACAGACCACGTGAAGCCAATTTTAAAGCAAATATATAAAATATGAAGAACATGGGGATTTCTTTTCTTTTCTTTGACATTGTAATTGTGTCAGAAAATTAAAAACTACACAGAGAAGAAAGAAGAAGGGAGCTCCGGTCAACGCAGCAGTGACACCAAGCTTTCTCATTGTCTAGGCAATATACATGGTGAAAAACCACAAATAACGGTAACGTCCACAGCAAGTATCAGACTGGTAGCAATATTCTTTGTGATTTCTAGACCGACCGTGGCATTAACAGTGGAATATAGCTCATATGGTAGAAACGGCAACGAGACAGTGTATCTCCTGGTAGAAACGACGAAGAGACAGTGTTAGGTTTTGGCATTTCTAGCAGCAACTCTCGAATAGGCAGCAGTATTCACAGCAAGTGTTGGTGAGGTAGTGGCTAGATTCCAGTATTAGCAGCGTTCTGCGTTGTTGTGCAAAACTTGTGACTGATGCACACCATTCACGATTGGGTTCAGTGAAGTTGAGCAAGCTGCTGGTGCCGACTTTTATAGCTTGAGAAGAGGAGAAACAAAATATGAAAATTAAGATGCCAAAAATAAAAAGAAAATTCCATGGATTTGGCCACTATTAAGGGATTTAAATAATACCTTTCCAAAAAAAAAAGGGGGGGCTTGGCCGTAAAACTGAATACAGTACAACACGAATTTGTAAAACTGAATACAGAACAACACAAATTTATAAAACTGAATACAGTATAACACGAATTTTTGGGAGGTTTATTTTCTTTATAATCAGAGGAGAAGCTATCTTACTTTCCCGGGAGTCTGCCTTCTGGTTTCGGTGAGGAGTGAGCCGGAAGGAACAAATAATCTTGAAAAAAGCTTCTTATTCAATCAACAAAGCATCAGTAACTGATTGCAGACCAATCAGGCATTTTATTTTAGAAAAGAGAAGGAAGAGGATCCCATCGAGTAAGCATGTGGAAGACAAAAACGGAAAGAAAGACAGGAGAGAAGGCCGTGTTCTGTCGCACGTAAGTGGTGAGATGACAGAAGCAATCAATCCATGGACAGAACATTTATGACAAAGCTGATTACATATTACAAATATATATATGTATATATATTATATTATGCATACAGGGGCGAGAGACAGCCATGTTCTGTCACACGTAAGTGGCGAGAGAGTGTCGCGCGTAAGGGGCGAGAGAAGGCCATATTCTGTCACGCGTAAGTGGCGAGAGAGTGCCGCACGTAAGTGGCGAGAGAGTGCCATGTTCTGTCACGCGTAGTGGCGAGAAAGGAGTTCTCACGCGCGATAGACCTTGGGCGAGATAGGGTCTCCCGCATGTGACAAACCTTTGGCGAGAGAGGGGTCCCTGCACGCGATGGGCTTGTCTACCACACCCGAGCTCACCTGGTATAGTGACGGACGAGCACAATACTCACGCGGTAAGACCTTTGGCGAGATAAAGCAATAGGCGAACATAGATTGCACGCGGCAGGCCTCTTCGATGAGAGAGCACAGGTCCCAAACGCAGGTCACTTTGATGATAGGGTGCTTCGCTCACGTGACAGTTCAACAGTACGAGTGAACACAGGTCCATGAGGGAGGCCTTTTTGGCATCAGTACGTAGCAAGCCATGACAATAAAGTGGCTCGCCCAAAAAGCACAATGCAGGCGAGCAAACACCCGGGTCATGCCTTTCGGCAATGGCTAGCAACGCTGGCGAGCACGGAATCCAAACTACTTGTTTGCCCATTAAAAAAAAAAACTTTGGCGAGCACATTTAAATTTGACGATCCAAGCGCACGCCCAAGTGCGGGATCTGAGCGGAATGATCTATAGACTTGGTACGTGTACTAATCCGACTGAGTATCCAAAAGCTTCCTTCGGCTCATCTGTCCATCGTCTGACACAGAAGCTTCTAAGAACTGCTCGAGCAACCATCTAGAAGTGGCTTAAGAGCCACATACTTGGCCTATTGACAAACCACACATGTGAAAAAGGGTTTGTCTATATAACGGGTGTGTCAGCTTCATGAGTCCTTTAAGCAAGACAAGGATGTGCTAGCTTAGGGTGTTGAGATTAAGGCAGAGACGCATACTGGTGTGGGGGAATTGTCAGTGTTTTGTCAAAACATAAAAAAAAAAAAGCACACGGCCACTTGCTTAGATGTAAGGTTAATGAAGTCCCTTACACATTGTTATAATCTTCATCGACCAAGCAGGGACATACGAGTGGTAGCCAGATTCGAGGTACTCTCGTATGATGTTTTCGATTTTCTTATCCACTCTAACAGTTGTGACTGAATTAGGCAGGTGTCCGAGGCAGGCACTAGCCACTGTCGTGTAAGGCAACAAGCCAGGGAGAGCTTAGTTCGATATAGTTGGATCGAAAACAACTTGTGGTAAGCTCGTGAAGGTAGATTGCTGGTACCGAGGCACAACTTAGTGCACAATCCATAGTTGACAGCAAAACATCCCAGCACTCGTACTTTACAGATTTTTCAAAGACAAAGACTCGGAATTGTACTGGTGGTAAACATTTGCTATTATTGTTTTAACATTTGCTGCAATTATGTTCTTACTTGTTCCATTTGATTGGAAATACTACATTATGAAACGAAAAGCCAGTTATTTTTATCTGTACTATGATAATCCTCCTTGTTTGATAGACATGTTGCAGGAATTGAACAAGACGCAAAATGAGCATAAATAAGACCGTAAAATCGACAAAAATAAGTCCCTGAGCGAGAAGCATACGCAAAATGGGCATAAATAAGACCGTAAAACCGGCAAAAATAAGTCCCTGAGCGAGAAGCATACGCAAAATAGGCATAAATAAGACCGTAAAACCGGCAGAAATAAGTCCCTGAGCGAGAAGCATACGCAAAATGGGCATAAATAAGACCGTAAAACCAGCAGAAATAAGTCCCTGAGCGAGAAGCATACGCAAAATGGGCATAAATAAGACCGTAAAACCGGCAGAAATAAGTCCCTGAGCGAGAAGCATACGCAAAATGGGCATAAATAAGACCGTAAAACCGACAGAAATAAGTCCCTGAGCAAGAAGCATACACAAAATGGGTATAAATAAGTCCCTAAGCGAAAAATGCGCGAGACGGGCACAAATAAGACCCTAAGCGAGAAGAAGACGCGAGACGGGCACAAATAAGTCCCTAAGCGAAAAATGCGCGAGACGGGCAAAAATAAGTCCCTAAGCGAGCAAAACAAAAAGTCCTTAAGCACAAAAGGGTGCGAAACGGGCAAAAATATCTTTAAACGAGGTACGTTACAATCTTATCATATTACGTTTAACGCCTTATGTTGGTATCTCGGATATAAACGATATTATATTCTAACAAGTCCTTAAGCGGATAGTACGCAAGACAGGACCAATACTCCAGTAAAAGTTCTTCTTTGGACACAAAAAGTTGCAAAGAAAAACTTGGGGAGCACAAAGTATGCAGGCTATAAGGTATGGTACGAGGTACGTCACAATTTTATCATTGGATATGTACTACAATTGATTGAAAAAGTGCATGCAATAGTTTTATATTGGCATTCCGGATATAAAAGCGATGTTATATTCTTATAAAGTCCCTAAACATAAAATAGTGCGAGACGGGCAAATTCGAAAGTCCATAAGTGAAAAGTGTGCGAGATGGGCAAATGAAAAGTCCCTAAGCACAAAAGGGTGCGAGACGGGCAAACCAAAAGCCTGAAGCGAAACATGTGCGATGTAGGCCACGCATTTACTTAAAGCGAAAAGTGTGTGATGTAAGTCATGCATGAAGTGCTTGAGCTCGAAGCAGTAATTGAGTAACCTAAGCCCCATATGTAAAAGAACTTGAAGCAAAAAAAAAATGTGCACGGGGAAAGCCTGATTATTACGTGAGACTAATACAAGGTAAATGTGTAGTCGCTTCTGTAGATGAGTTTAAAAATGGGTTGATCTGTTTGTAAAAGACTAAACTCTTTCACCAAAAACTGGGGAGCACTCTAGATTAACTTCTGCCTCAAAAGGAGCATCGATACTAACAGGCACCCAAGCATATACGCCCTGAGGTACTATAATTATCTAAATCATCTTCGTCCAAGCCTGTGAGAACCCCGACCATCTCAGGTCAATGAAAAGGCTCTTAAAGGTTGGTAAGATCAGATAGATCTTTATAAATGCCTATCCTCAGAAAAGGTTCCGAATTCTCAGCATCTGGATCGGGCTTCAACCAATCAAGAGCATGCCAAGTACAAATCACATATGATGAAACCAGATAAGAACATATGCATCCGCTTATGGCACTTCTGGACGATGTGCTCTTATGGCCTTAACCCAAATTCGGTTTTCTTCCTCTTGGCTAATAGAAGGCACTTGACAAAAGAAATGATGACACAATGTCGTTTCTGCTTCAAATAATAATGAAGTTCATTAGTTGAGCCCTCAAGTGAAGATGAAAAGACTCTTGTGACAATCCCAGGAAGAGGGTAGCACAAGAATTTGAAAAGCCCATTCTTTATATACACTTTCACAAGGTAAACCTTGTAAAAGAGTGGGGAGCAATTGATGTGGACTAGGTCATTTATTACTGGGCTTTTCTATAAGTCAAGCTGAAGACCATTGAGCCAAATAATAACATAAGCCCAAGAGGAAAGAGGACTCAGAAGGCTCATAAATGATCCACTGGGTTATTATTTAAGTTGTGGGGCTTAAAGGTAATTATGCGCAAAACAACTCCTATAAATAGGTCACAGGTATCATTCTTAAACCCTAAGCTCTACTTGCCTACTGAAACTCTGTCTGACTTAATCATCGGAGTGCGCGCGCAGGGGAAAACCCCTGCGCCCCTCTGACTTTTCCTATTTCGCAGATTCGTTGGAGACAGACTAACGCGAAGATCGAGGATCCGACATCAACAAACATTTATTGTTGTTTTTGGCAACAACAATAACATTTCTTGTGATATATAATATATTAGTTGCATTAATTTACGAATGTTATTTTGATTGTGTTAAAAAAAATTGAGGTATATTACTGTTAAAAGATGGCTTGAAAAATTAAACTTCCCATTAATTGCATTTGCACGATTGGACAATTGAATTGAAGCAAATCTTGCATGTGATGCTGATTCATGCTAATCTTTATGGCATTTAATGGTCCAATAAAAGGTTGTCAATACTATCGTTTAGCTTGACAATGGTGATTAGAGCAGGTAAATGTTGATTAAAAAATCAAAATTGCTACAGTCAACAATTTAATGTTCTTTCAGTTTTGGTCAAGTAATGCTACTATTGGTTGACAATCCATCCATGAACTTATCTATAAAAACTCCTTTAAAAGTTTTGTATTGTAGGCAAAAACAAGCATAGTAGAGTGTAACAAGGAGAGAGTTGAATAAGTAAGCTACAAAATAAAACTTATGATAAGGTTTTGGGTTTTTAGTAGAGTGTCATATTTTAAATGTTTCTTATTGTAAATTTTCTAATTTTTTATAGTAAAATTTCTTTTGCTTGTCTTGGCCCATGGACGTAAGAGTTGAATCACGCAAATTCTTGTGTGCCATATTTTTCATTTGTTGCCATTTTTATTTTCTCAATTACCAAATAATTTTGGTCAAGGGATTTTGGCTATAATTCACAACAATTATAAACTTTAAATTCAATAAAAAAGGACTTAATTATGAGACATTTAAAAATGAAAATGAAAAGTGATATGGCAAAGTCCGTTTATCCTGAGCTGAGGCCCAACAAACCAGAAAAGCTACCACGTGGCACAGAATTAGTCGACCATGTGGCAGGTGGCGAGAGATATTGTGTTGTATTTGGAAACAAACTCTTCTCATTAAGATGGAATCACCTTTCAGGTAATTACTCTGTGATATTTGCCTATAAATAGGCCACATGTATTATTTTACTCCCTAATTTTTGACTTTTGGCTTTTAAGGTTCTCAATATTCAAGAATCTTTGGCTAACTTAAGCATCGGAGTGCCTACGTAGGGAACCACCCTCTGCGTTCCTCTAACTTTTTTTGTTTTACAGAAGCTTTCTAGAGACATGTGGAGAGAAAAGATTGATATTAACGCCAGCAAGTATTTATTGTTGTTTTGAGCAATAACAATTGGCACCGTCTGTGGGAAACGTACTAAAAACCAATAAAAACTTTCAAGATGGTGAGAACAAGATCAACTAATGTGAGAGCTGGAAGTGATGAGAACTCCGTGAGTTCTAACGAACAACCGATTCACCAGAGAACCTAGGAGAACAGGGAA
Organism: Heritiera littoralis; assembly: GCA_031772115.1. Taxonomy (NCBI): domain Eukaryota; kingdom Viridiplantae; phylum Streptophyta; class Magnoliopsida; order Malvales; family Malvaceae; genus Heritiera; species Heritiera littoralis. Next base: position 224,670 of record JAPDPK010000207.1, read on the forward strand.
GAGGAGAGAATGACTGTAACCATGGCAAAATTTGAAGCTCTGAGGCGACAGAGCGAGGCGACTTAGGCGCTCAAAGCCATGGTGGATTTGTTTAAGGGACTTCTTCCGCAGTTGAATTTGCTGTCGGCCATACAAAACCTCATAGGAGAGATGAGCGACAGGGTGTCGCAGCAGGAGGCTAGGCGACAAACTAATCATGTGGCGACAGACCCCTCGCTGCCACAAGAAGTGCCTCACGTGAGAGATGTTCATAATCGGCAGGATGCGACAGGGTTTGGATGTGGGAACCCTGTCGTACGCTCTCCGAAAGAGTATGAGGCAGCGACAAAGCTTGGGCCCGCGACAACTGTTAGGCGACAAAGTGATGGGAGACAGGGTGCCGAGGCTGTGATAGGGTCTTCCGCTCATCACCGTAGTGTGTCGAGTTTTGCTGGTACTATCTTAGAACATAGTGTCGGAGGTGCTGGAAAGAATGGTGGTGACAACGAAAGCACTTGGGGAGCGGGGTCGGAGTTTGACACCACCTGGTGCACACAGATGACGAGGGGAGGTGCTGCTCGAAGTAAAGGAAAGGAAGTAATGATTGAAGACTTGCCTGATTCGTCCCATGCCGAAAGGAATAAAAGCCAACTCGCTCTCCCCGTGGACATGACAAAAATGATAGAACAGGTGTTGGAAGAGAAGAAGTTGGTGTTCGCGGAAGAGAGCCAGAGGAGAAGAGTACCGTTTAGCACGGCTATCATGCAGAAACCATTGCCTCCAAAGTTCAAAATTTTGCAGATAACCGTGTATACAGGAAAGACGGATCCCTATGATCACATGCAAAATTATTAGGCCTTGATGTTGCTACATGGATGGGAGGATGAGATAATGTGTAGGGTCTTTTCGCTTACTCTAACTGGGCATGCGATGCAATGGTTCAACCATTTGCCCGAGGGGTCCATTGTCTCTTTTGACTAGCTACGAGGTGAGTTCTTTAAGGCGTTTATGGTGAATAGCCAAAGGAAGAATGAGCCAACTTATCTGCTCACCCTTAAACAAGGAGTTAAGGAGTTGTTAAAAAGTTATGTGTATTGGTTTAGAGATGCCACTTTGGAGGTACGTGATTTGCAAGTGGGAGTAGCCGTGGTAACCATGTTACAAGGAACTAGATCTGAGAAGTTGCACGAGCCCCTGTCATTAGATCAACCGACCACCATCTCAAACTTATTTTCTCAAACAAATAAGAATATCACTCAAGAAGAAGTAATGAAAATGGTGTCGAATGGGGAACAGAGGGAAGGAAGGAAGCGAGGAAGAGAAGTCACTGAGGCGTCTTCTAGTCAACCAAGAAAATCTGATAAGGCCCCTGCATTGAAATACACCACTTACACCCCGCTCACTGAATCTCGGACTTTGGTGTTAGCAGCTATTGAGGGGACAGGTCTCATACAGCTTCCAAAAAGGGCGTCAGGGAATTTAGGCTATGACTTGGATTCATACTGTAACTACCACTCGGTGCATGGGCATTCGACAAAAAAGTGTAGGGAGTTAATGAACTAGCTAGAGAAGTTGGCTCGATAAGGAAAGATAAACAGATTTGCGTGGAGGAGTGATAGAAGCTCCTATCCCGTGCATAACATGGGAAATTACCCTAAGGATAGAAGAGATGAGAACAGAAGGGATGTGAGAAGGAATGAAGATGCTAAGAGAAATGATAACAGAAGGGTGGACTAAGGAATCAAGAGGAAGATAATAAGCCCACAGGGCCAGCTATCAATGTGATATCCGGTAGAGAGTCGTTAGCTGGCACATCCTCCTCGTCTTGAAAGTTCTATGCTCGGTAAGCCTATCATGTCAACTCGGTGATGGAGGAGAGGCAGGATGAGGAGCCCAATACCTTTACACGCCAGTCGACAGGGGAGATGTTACTATTCCTCATGATGATTCGATGGTGATCTCAGCGTTTGTGGCAAAGCATCCAGTCAGTCAAACTCTAGTTGACAATGGGAGCTCAGTGAGCCTGATTTACTGAAACTGCTTTGAGAAGATGAATATTGCAGAGGATAGGCTGAAGCCAGTGCCTACACCTTTAGATGGTTTCTCTGGAGAAAAGGTAAAAGTAGTAGGGGCAGTTCAACTACCTGTCACATTAGGGGAGAACCTGAGGAGCGCTGTCCGTCAAGTACTATTCATGGTGGTAAAGTCAACATCGATGGCTTATAATATGATACTCGAGCTACCATTGCTAAATGACATGAAGGCAGTAGTACACCATTGCTATCTGTTAATGAAGTTCCTGACTCCTCACGGTATTGGCCAAGTGAGAGGAGACCAAAGGAGGGCTAGGACGTGTTACATCGTGTCAATGACATGCAAAGGGATTCAGAGAAAAAGACCCTTACAATTAAAGAACCACCTAAGCCAAAGCCAGATGAGGAGATGGAAGTAGTTCGATTAGACAAAGAAGATGAAGAAAAAGTGGAATATGTAGGAAGTCAGCTGCCTTAAAAAACAAAGAAAGAGATAATCCGATTCCTGAAAGAGAATGCTGATGTCTTCACATGGACTCCTGCCGACATGCCTGGAATTGACACTAGAGTTTCTTGTCACCGATTAAATGTAGCCCAGAAGCCAAACCGGTCAAGAAAAAAAATAAATTTTGCTCCAAAAAGGTAGCAAGTTATACATAAGGAGATCCAAAAACTATTGCAAGCTGGGTTTATTAGAGAGGTCGATTACCTGGAATGGTTAGCTAACGTAGTGATGGTGAAGAAAGCTAATGGAAAATGGAGGATGTGTGTGGACTTTATGGATTTAAACAAAGCCTGCCCTAAAGATTCATATCCGTTACCTCGGATTGACAAATTGGTGGATGAAACTTGTGGGTATGAGCTACTTAGCTTTCTAGACGCCTTTTTGGGGTACCACCAAATTGTGATGCACCCAGAAGACAAAGAGAAAACTTCTTTCATTACCAATAGTGGGACATATTGCTATCGAGTAATGCCTTTCGGTCTGAAGAATGCAGGGGTAACATATCAACGCATGGTAAACAAAGTGTTTAAGGACTTGTTGGGAAACACAATGGAGGCATATGTCGATGACATGATCATCAAAAGCTGTAAAGAGGAGTCATATGCCGAGAAAATGTCAAAGGTGTTTAAGGTATTGTGGCAATATAAAATGAAGTTGAACCCCAACAAATGTTCATTCGGAGTGCGATCAGAAAAATTCTTGGGATTCATTATCATTATTCAAGGAATTGAAGCCAACCCCGAAAAAGTTCAAGCTATCTTAGACATCAAGCCACCAAGCACTGTTAAAGAAGTTCAAAGGCTTATTGGGAGGATAGCAGCTCTGAATCGCTTTTTGTCCAAGTCAGCAGAAAGGAGTCTGCCTTTCTTTAAGGCAATAAAGGTAGGAAAAAATTTCAAATGGACAGAAGAGTGTAATGATACCTTTGAGAAATTGAAATACTACCTGAAAGAGTTGCCGCTATTGTCTCGACCTTAACCCGGAGACCAACTCTTTATGTATCTCGGTGTAAGTGAGAGGGCCATAAGTGTAGTCCTATTAAAGAAGGATGAAGACAAGGACTACCCGATTTACTATGTGAGCAAAGTTTTGCTTGATGTAGAAACAAGGTATCCCTAAGTGGAAAAGGTAGCCTTGTCGTTAGTGGTGGCAACACGGAAGCTAAGGCCATATTTTTAGGCTCACTTGGTAACCATCCTAACCGACTAGCCTTTAAGGTAGATACTGCAGAAACCAGAGCACTTGGGACGTCTGACTAAATGGGCAGTTGAGCTAAGTGAATACGACATACACTTTCAGCCCCGCCAAGCAATAAAGGGGCAAGCATTGGCAGATTTTATTGTAGAATGCATTGGCCGGGAGGTCCAAGAAGAATCAGAATTAATTTGGTGGAAGCTATTTGTGGATGAAGCTCATAACGTAGATGGAAGTGGAGCTGGAATTGTGTTGCTTTCACCTGAAGGAGAAACATACAAGTATTCTCTACGTTTTAATTTCCTCAGCTCGAATAACGTAGCTGAATACAAAGCTTTGATAACCGGAATGAAGTTAGCCGAGAAATTGGAAGTCAACAATTTAATGGTTCATAGCGACTCACAACTGGTGGTAAATCAGTTCTCTAGCGAGTATGAAGCGAGAGAACTGGCTCTAGTCCCCTACTTACAGAAGGTCTAGTTATTGGCACAATCATTCAAGAATTTCTGATTGACCCAGATAAATCGATCTGAGAACAGTCACGCAGATGCTTTTTCGAAGTTGGCCTCTTTTAGGAGAATTAAAGGTGGTATAGTAAAGGTGGAATCCCTAGCCAAACCAAGTATCGAAGAAGAGAAAGTTTGCAATGTTGAGATCGGTAGTGATTGGAGAAACCCGATCAGAGATTACATTCTATAAGGAAAACTCACTGATGATAGAAATGAAGCCCAAATACTGAAATTGTAAAATGCTAGATTTATGATAGTAAATGGGGAGCTCTATAAGCGAGGGTTTACTATGCCCTTGTTGAAATGCTTAGGGCCTGAACGAGCTGAATATGTATTGGCCGAGGTTCACAAAGGCAAATGTAGTGAACACCTAGGGGCTCGAGCATTAGCTGCCAAGATACTACATACAGGATTTTATTGGCCAATGCTAAAGAGGGATGCCATTGAGAAAGTATAAGGATATGAAAAATGCCAGAAGTTTGCCTATATAACGATCGTACCGGTCTCAGCCCTCTAGAGCACCCTTCAGTTAAAGCCATTTGCGTAATGGGCGCTAGACATCTTGGGGCCCTTTCGTTTATGCACAGGCCAGAGAAAAGTTCTGCTAGTAGCCACCGATTATTTTACCAAATGGATAGAGACAGAACCCCTGGCAATAATCTCTGAAAAAAAGGCAAAGGCGATGGTATGAAAAGACATCATCTGCCGCTTCGAAATCCCTCAGGTGTAAAATGCCGATCATGGGAAACAATTCGATTGCAACACGTTCAAAGATTTTTGTAAAGGCCTAAGTATCCAACTAAGGACATCGTCTGTATCCTACCCACAAGCCAATGGCCAGGCTGAAGTGAGTAACCGAACCATAATGCATGGACTAAAAACCAGACTAGACAAGGCTAAGGGAGCATGGGTGGATGAACTCCCAAGTGTCTTATAGGCTTACAGGACGACAAGTAGGGTATCGACAAGAGAAACACCATTCAGCTTGGTGTATGGAATTGAAGCCCTCATCCCAGTTGAAATTGGAGCCGGGTTGCCTAGGCTGACTCTTTATATTAAAGAAATTAACTCCCAGGGGCTTAGACAGAATCTTGATCTGATAGATGAACTAAGGGACACGGCGAGAATGAAGTTGGCCGCCTACCAATAATGGGTAGCCACTTATTGTAATGCTCGAGTCAAGAACAGAGAACTGCGAGAAGGAGACTTGGTGCAGAGAAAGTCAGCCATTACAAATGCTCATGGAGAGGACGGTAAACTCCGGGCCAATTGGGAAGGACCCTACAGAATTAGAAAAATGATCGGACCCAACACATGCACTTTGGAAACTCTGCAAGGAAAGAAAATCTCGAAAACGTGGAATGTTAACCACCTTAAGTTGTATTGGCAATGAGAACGTTGTAATCTTTATTCTTATTTCCTATTTTCCTATCATTATGTATTATGTTACCAACAACCATGTGATGCTACTGATTGGTTTATGAATATAAAAGGCCAGTTATTCATATGTTATGTTTTATGTAGTGACAGTTTAATCGATAAACATGTTACAGGAATGAAAATGACAAAGGCAGAAACTGGCCAAACATAAGTCCCTAAGCACAAAAAGGTGCGAGATGGGCAAACACAAATCCCTAAGCACAAAAAGGTGCAAGACGGGCAAACATAAGTCCCTAAGCGAAAAATGTGCGAGACAGGGCAACCTAAGCGTACAAGTCCTTAAGCGGAGAAAGCGCGAGATAGGCACAACGCTCGAGCAAAAAGTTCTTCTTTGGACAAGAAAAGTAATGTTGTCTCAAAGAAAAACTTGGGGAACAATACCATATGAAAGATAAAAGGTATGTTATGTTGTAACTTTTGAAAGCGCGTAATTGCTTTATCGGTAAAATACTTTTATGTTACAACACTTTGACATACTCATATTGTTATGACTACAAAATGCTGAAAGTTGAATGAATTAAAGCCGCAAAGCATACATTCTGTCACAAGCATACAAAGAAGCAAAATACAAAAGGGAATTGTAACTTTCATTAAAAACAAATGAATTGTTTACAACTATGCATCGTTTGTACGAGTTACAATCGGAATGAACAACAAAGGAAAAAAAGAAAAAATCGTAGTTAGTCTATCGAGACAATTCAATCAACTGGCAGAGAAGGTGTTATGTCAGCATTAGGATCTTGGAGAGCCGGAGGAACAATTTCAGAAGAGGGAGCATCACTCGAAGGCCCAGCAACATTAACAACCATGGAGTCTGGCGCAGGATCGACGGCAATAGAATCAAAGAATTGGAGCTTGTTGCCGTCTAACCCTTACAATGCCTCGAGAGACTCGAGTTGGTCGCGTGCCTTAACAAGTTCGAGTTAATTGTGCACCTCAACAGGCCTAGGCTGATCACGCGCCTCAGTGGACCTGAGCTGACTATGTGGTTGTCAATGGGGCCACGAACCTTCGAGGTTGTCTAGGTCATCCATGGCCCCTTCCTTTAAGTAACCTCCAGATCTTTTGAGTCGGGCTCATACTTAGTCCAAGGAGGAGCATCATAGTTGTGACGACCCTGGGAGTGCACTTTTCCTCTGCTCCCCAGTGCCATCACTCATCCGTACTGACCGCTTTAGATTCTAGAGTTGGCCCCCGCCCGCCGCAGCAGACGTGGCACTTAGCTCCTAACTTATTTCTTTCGCGTCCCAGAGGGTTCGAACACTTGATCTCAATCAAATGTCAAACACCTCCTACCATTGGGTTTGAACACTTGATCTCAATCAAATGTCAGTAGGAGGTGTTTGACATTTGATTGAGATCAAGTGTTCGAACCCTCCGGGACGCGAAAGAAATACGTGAGGAGCTAAGTGCCACGTCTGCTGCGGCGGGCGGGGGCCACCTCTAGAATCCAAAGTGGACAGTACGGATGAGTGACGACACTGGGGAGCAGAGGAAAAGTGCACTCCCAGGGTCGTCACAATAAAACGCGCGTTTTATTGTGATGACCCTGGGAGTGCACTTTTCCTTTGTTCCCCAGTGTCGTCACTCATCCGTACTGTCCACTCTGGGTTCTAGAGGTGGCCCCCGTCACGCAGACGTGGCACTTAGCCCCTCACGGATTTCTTTTGCGTCCGCCGTCACTCGAACCCCTTACCACTTGTAAGTGTCGAGACACAACTAACCATTGGAACTAGGTTAGAAGGTTAGTCGTGTCTCGACACTTACAAGTGGTAAGGGGTTCGAGTCACGACGGACGCGAAAGAAATTCGTGAGGGGCTAAGTGCCACGTCTGCGTGATGGGGGCCACCTCTAGAACCCAGAGCGGACAGTACGGATGAGTGACGGCACTGGGGAACAGAGGAAAAGTGCACTTCCAGGGTCGTCACAATAGTACGCAGCCTCTTTAGTAAAAAGTAGCTTGGGGAAGGTCTCATTAGGCCTCTACTTCTCCAGCCAAGCGCGAGCCAGGTAAAATCCATACTTGACGAATCTCGTCGTAAAGTCCTACTTCTTTTCAAAACAGTATTGAGACAGGCGGTACTCACGAACAACTTCGACTCGGACCTCCCTTTGCTGATCTAACACATTTTGCAGTTCATTGATGGCCTCGTCCTGTTGTGACCTCGTGACCTCAAAATCCTGCATTGCTTTATTGTAAGCCTCCTGGTATCCATGAAGGGATGCCACCTTCACTTGTTCTTCTTGCAGCTTCTGATCGAGGTCCGCATTCTACCGTCTCAATGCCTCATTATCCCTCCTCAACTCTTCTACTCACTTGGGGTATGGATAAAGTTGGTTAACCTCATTCTAAAGCTCCATGTACTTTTCTCGAAGCTCACGCAAATCTTTCTCAGCCTACTCCCTAAGAGTCTTGTGCCGCGTATTGACGGCCATCATCTGTTGGGCTGCTTGACAAAACAAAAAGAAAAATAATTCAAAAAACCGACAAAAGAAGCTAAAAGGAGCGTATCATTATCAAAGAAGGGCGGCGCTCTCACCTTCATTATGAGGTAATCGGCGTTGTTTTCAGCCTCTGGGAGGTTCTTGAAGAGTTCTTTCTCATCACGAGGAAGGATGGTACTCCAAGCTAGGCGAGAAGCTACCCCAGGCTCCTCGATGCTGCCATTATCATTAATGCCGAGGTAAGTCTGAAACTCATCCCTGTCAACAATGACACCCCCGTCTACTCGATACCGCCTAAGTGTGGGATCGGCCATCTTGGGCAAAATTGGCCTCACAGACATCGAGTCTTCGATGATCAATCTTTTTTGGTATTTACAACGAGGCCAAGGAGCCGGCCTATCTCCAGCAGCATCAGGATCACCTTCTCGAGAAGCAGGTCCACTCCTTTGTGACCCCGAGCTCTCGTGATCATCTGAACTATGGTCACGAATAAGGCGCCTCTTTCGCTTACTTCTACCGGCCTCTTGTGCTGGGTGACTAGGTTCGCTAATAACTGGAGATGGAGGAGTAGGAGCGCGAGGATGGTCTAACGTAGATGCCTCAACCCGAGGCTGCTCTCAAGATGGAGGAGCTGCTGGAGGAACTTTAGAAGACACGATGGTCTCCTCCTACGCATAGTAGCTTTGAAGCTCATATCTGCATAACATGAAAGGAAAGAGTTAGCAAATTAGAATTGAAAAGACTATAAACACGTGTGCAGAGGTAAAGAGAATTATTATTGAAAACCTATAAAATCACCAAAATCATCTAAGTTAGCTAAGTTTGCATCTGAAGGGCAGTCGTAGAAGGGACTCCCAAAGGCGTCGCCTTGGTTCCATTCAAGATCTTCCTCAGATGGATCATCGGCATCCGCGGCCCTTGGTGTCTCGTCCCTCGAATAAGAAGAAGATTCGTCTACAAGATGACCTACAAGGCTAGATGGTTCGGCTACGGGAACTGTGGACGGATGGTTGGAACTAGAATTGGGTCTATGCGAGGTTGTAGGAAGGCTTGATGGAACAGTATGAGTCTCAGGGGGTATTCTGATTACTCCCTAACCAGCCGCTGTAATATTCTTGGGAGTTAAAAGAGAAAAAAGGTTCCACTCCCCGATAGAGCAAATGAGTTGTATAGGGTCACTAAAGTGAATCCTTAAGGAGCCTATATTGAACTTTTTAGAGCGGTTGGAATGATCGCTAGTATTACGGTTCCATCTAGTGCGAATTCTCAAATTGCTTGGAATCTCAACAACGACTCACTCGCTCTCGAAATTGCGTAATTTATTAAGAAAGTCTGAAAAAATTTTACTGGGAAATCCATCGACTTTCAACCTTTAGAGAGAAAATGTAATCAAACCTTTCAACCCACGAACTCTAAAAAAGGCACTTAAAAGGGGAATAGTTGGAACAATGTCTAAACTATGGCATACTATTGAAAATCCTACTAGTTGAGCCCATGCATGAGGATGGAGTTGACATGGAACTATATCTTATACCTAAGGAAAGCTTGAGCAAATTCGGGGATAGGAAAGCGAAAACCGAAGACTAAAGATGCTTTATGTATACCTATGCCGCTTCTAACCAAATCAGGTGAAGGTTCCCTATCGATTGGAAGTCTATATTGATAACCGAAAGGAAGGAAAAAATGAGTGTTGATCTCTTCTAAGTCCGTGCTTTACAACTTACACTCAATACCACCCTCATCAGTGTTTTACCAGAACGTTGAGAAGACATGACTAAGGAATGACTAAGCAACACAAATGACAAAGGTGGGAAACTTGCGAGAGACCTAGACTTGTGGGAGCCAAATGAAGCAATAGAATACAAAAACAGTGACAGAACTTGCTTTTCAGCAACAAGTAACGAGTGAGAGACTTCTATGTGAGGGTGAAAGACAAGGTCTCGACGACAGACTATATGATGTGGCAGACCAAATGTTCGGTGAGAGAGTTAAAAACATGCGGCAGAGTTCTAGTACAAAGGTTTTCTTATGCCATTTCCTCAGGCTACTGCTGCTTATATAGTTGTGACAAGGAATACGAAGCATCGCGCGCTTGAAAAAGCTCCTGTAAAGTTGGACCTTTTTACCTGCAAAAAAATACCAGAAAACAACAAAAAATTAGGAAAAGACTTCAATGTCTTGGATTCAAATATTTATACTCTCTTTATTGGAAAAATCCAACAAGAGAGTGGGGAGCAATTGATATGGCAAAGCTTGTTTATCCTGGGCTGAGGCCTAACAAACAAAAAAAGTCGCCACGTGGCACAGAATTAGTCGACCACGTGGCAGGTGGCGAGAGATATTGTGGGGCCCTCAATGCATCATAGGCGAGACACCCCTTTCACCAGCGTGTCAACCCCTGTTGCCAGCAACAGAGAGCCGAATGTTGTCCGCATATAGCCTATCGCCCATTAGCTCAAATAGCTTTCGCTTATGGTCTCATGCCGAGCGACAGACCTACGCTGCCGGCCGAAATTAGTGGTGTTTGTGTTGTATTTGGAAACAAACTCTTCTCAATAAGATGGAATCACCCTCCATGTAATTACTCTGTGACATTTGCCTATAAATAGGCCATAGGTATTATTTTACTCCCTAATTTTTGACTTATGGCTTTTAAGTTTCCCAATATTCAATAATCTTTGGCTGACTTAACCATTGGAGTGCCTACGCAAGAAACCACCCCCTGCGTTCCTCTGACTTTTCTTGTTTTACAGAAGCTTTCTGGAGACACGTGGAGAGAAAAGATAAATATTGACGTCAGCAAATATTTATTGTGTTTTGAGAAACAACAAAAAGAAATATATATCCACACAAGTGATAGTTTTTAATATATAATAACTTCACAATGTCTTGTTGAAATTTCAATTAGCTTTATTCAAGTATTCGAGAAGAACACATTAACCCTTTAAAAGTAATCAACGCATTGAGAAAATAGTTCATATAGTTTTATGCTGCTAGCTATATAACTTGAAGGATGGAATTAGTACTGGAAACTAAAACTGAATTAAAGGAATTTTTTTATATATAAAAAAATGATAAAAATCAGAACTTTGATCTAGTTATTATTATCTCTCTTCAAGAAAAATTAGATCCAAATTTTGATTATTCGTTTCTTTTTTATACCTCATTATAAACCAAAAATATATATAAAAGAATGGTTGCGTACCCTCAATTTTAAGGTACTTCAATTTTAACTCGATTAAAACATAACTATTTATATTTAACTTAGATCCATAAATTTTTTTTTTAAATGGCTCTTGACAATTCTCTCGACTTCACATTGGCGACACATTTAAAAAAAAAGACTTAATTATGAGACATTTAAAAATGAAAATGAAAAGAAATATTATCCACACACATAATATTTTTTAATATATAACAACTTAGCAATGTCTCGTTGAATTTTCAATTAGTCTTATTCAAGTATTCAAAATGAACACATTAACCTTTTGTTGATGTCAAAAATGTTGTTGGGCTTGTTGATGTTGGATCAATTTGTTTCACTTTGGATCAACCTGCAAAACAGAAGGACCATCGGGGTTGTTCCCAATGCGATTTTTTCCGATGATTAAGTTAGTAGAGTATTCAAGAAAGAATATCAAAGTTGGAAGATAGTGAAAGTGTGCTCATACCTCCTTCCTGTGTCTCTACACCTTTATATATGTGTTTAAGTGGGTGGTTATGCTAATTAAATGGGTGATTACATAATTAAATATATAATTAAGCGTAGTTACGGCGGTTACGTAATTATGGGTAGTTACACTCATAAATGTTTGTATGTTACATTGAGTAACTACATGAGTGTGTCTTATGGGTCATTCGCTACCAAGCTCGATAAGATGGACCTATTAGCTTTCTGACAGTGATACTAACACCTTTAAAAGTAATTAATGCATTGAGAAAACAATTTGCATAATTTTAAGCTGCTAGCTATATAACCAAGGATGGAATTAGTACTGGAAACTAAAAATGAATGAAAGGAATTTTTTTTATATATATAAAAATGATAACAATTGAAGTTTGATCTAGTTGTTATTATCTCTTTTCAAGAGGAATTAGATCCAAATTTTGTTTTTCCATTTCGTCTTCATACCTCATTATAAAACCAATATATATAAGAATGGTTGCATACCCTCAATTTTAAGGTACCTCAATTTTGACTCGATTAAAACATAACTAATTATATGTTGACATGGTAAGTTCTGGCAATGAATCCAGGAGAGAAAGCTACTAAGTGACCATGAGCTCTTGTTAACAAGAAGTAGGTAATTTCTCCAGGAACATAGGCCTTTTTAGCATCACCTAAGAACACAATAACAACATCAGAACTTCCATAGTTGTGCCACTAGGAGACTAATGTAGAAGGAACTGGTATAATGTCTCTGATAGGTTGATATTTTGTTAATTATTAACGTGCTAATATATTTGCTTTATTAATGTTTTATGCCTAAAATGTTTGTTAATGTTTGTTTATGTCTTAGGTATTAAATATTAAAGTGCAAATTAAAAGGAGCTAAAAAGAACAAAGTATAGATTTTTCAGTTCAGTTTTAAAGATTGATGTTTTTGACCACTTTAATGACCTAATCTCAAGATGAGACCTTCATCAAAGTTGTAGAGGGCCTCTCAAGCTTTCTGGAATATACAAGATCCCGAAAATCAGAGTTTGTTTGATGGGTCAAATATCTGAAGAAAGTCAGCATACAAAATTTGCCAATAATAACAAGTTTGAGAAGAAATTCCAACAAAACAAGTTCAAGACAAAATTTGGTTAAGACAAGATAATGTACTAATTTTATTATGTCTTAAGTCTGAAATTAATTTATAAAAATAGGCCTTAGGAATTTTATTTAGATAATTATTGTAAAAACATGAGATAAAGATAAGAGTTTAACTAGTCAAATAACTTATTTCCCAAGTGAACTCTTATCTTAATCCCACCTTACCTAGGAATCTTACTCCTATATAAAGAGCATTAGAATCTTTATAATTTTCTTCCTTCCTCTCCCCTCTTTTCATTCACGATTTCTTTAGGGTTTTTAATAAAGTTTTATAATTTTCTTCTTTAGAATAGTTGTCGATTTCTACTAGATTAATAGGAAAAAATTGTTTTCTTTGTTTCTTTTTCTCAAAACGGATTTCAATACTTACTCTTGGAGGGATTTTTACTTTCTTGTCAATTAGTTCTTATCGTTTGATTGAGTTCTTTATTAGTTTATAATTTGATTTTTTGTTTCTTTATTTAATTTTAATTCTTGTTTGTTTGATTCTTGCTACTTTGTATTTTATATTATTAATTCTTACTTTATATTATTAAAGATTGCTTATTTGATTGTTTCTTGCATGATATTTGTGATTCATATTAGTGAGTAATTTTCTTATTTAGTCATGACGAAACTTAATAATTCTTGGAAATCATATTGTGAAATTATGAACTTATGATATAATTATTGTTAAATATCTGAAATTCCCTGAGCATGATTTTATGATTGTTTAATTGATTAGATAAGAGGCCTAGTATTTAGTTTAATTAAAGAGTCTATTCCTAGATTGAATACTTAAGTCTGTTATTGCTTTTGATTTTAATCACAAGAGGGTTAGGAAAATAGAAGTTTAAGTTGAAAAAATTTACACTGTATGTATTTATTGCTTAAGTCAACCCATATATTTTTAGTTGTTAATGCTGCGACAAATTATATTTAGAGAGCTTTTTTAAAGTAAATTGGTAGTTAGATATTAGTTAAAAAGTTTGTTTTAACTAACGATACAGTAAGGATTGATGGTGTAAGAAAATTTGTTATTGCACTACGATTGACTATTTAATTAACAATAATCTTTTGATATCAATGATCAATGTGATGTTCCATGCCCTATGATATTTGATTTATTTGTTATTTAATTATTATTTTCTCTTTTAGACATACTTTACCGTTATCTTTCTGCCCTAGAATTAGTTTAACCTTAAATTTAGTTTAACCCTAAAATTAGTTTAACCCCAAATTAGATTTTAATTTAATTAGGTAATTTATTTATTTGAGTCTATGCAGGATCGATCATGACTTCTGTTAACTACGTAATAATTGTTTAAGAATTTATTTTTAGTAGCTACCACACTACCAGTCTCCTTTCTTAAGACCTATGAAAGCCATCTTGTCTTCTGTCAATTCAGCTTCACAATTACCTAAGAAACAATAACATACGTTATTGCATGAACCAAAAAAAAAAATAATATACGTTATTGCAACCACTAATTCATGCATCGCATAGTTTTGCCACAATAAAAACTCAAGACTCGATCACCCTCAAGAACATAACCGACTCTGTAGCAATCCGCATAAAGGGGAAGAGCGAAGCCCCCGAGCTTCAAAACAAGCTAACCGGCTGCTTTGGCCTCACCGAGCACTGGAGAGTCGGCATTCGCCCAATTGTAGCATCCTCCGCCTTCTGTCTCGGCAAACGTTCGGGGAAACGTGGGAGATAAGTCCAAATTCATTTCTTAGCTTGCACTTCCTCGGATCGGTAGCAAATACGATATACAAATAGATGAATGCACTTCTAATTAAAACAATATGTTTTGTTTTTTATCTGATTATAGTGATAGAAACTCTTGCGGAGTCCAAATCTGTAAACAGAAAGGTAGGGGCAAAATGTCAGTAGCTTTCTCCACTCCAATGCAGTGAATTAAAAACTTTGCAATAACGTCTTCTTGATCTGACTGATACCAGGGTTTGATGGTCATCTTAATAATCAAATATATTCTCTTTCGGCTAAAATAGACATAAGCCTTCGATTATTATTTTGTTATAAAAGTTAATAATTTTTTATTAAAAAAGTATATAAATTTTTATTTTATCGTAAATATAACTCAATCTTTTAAAATAATGT
This sequence comes from Heritiera littoralis, assembly GCA_031772115.1. Taxonomy (NCBI): domain Eukaryota; kingdom Viridiplantae; phylum Streptophyta; class Magnoliopsida; order Malvales; family Malvaceae; genus Heritiera; species Heritiera littoralis. Next base: position 239,698 of record JAPDPK010000207.1, read on the forward strand.
AATTAAATCTAAATTTTTTAAATGATTTTAATTTTTATTTGTATTGCATATGTGACACGTCACATATAACCTACAAAACTAATCATGTCACGTTCAAATGATAATTAATGTCATTTAACATATTTAAACTTAAATTGTGTTAATTTAAAAAATTAGGGATATATTTATAATGAAATAAAAATTTATAAACATTTACAATTGTTGTTGCTTGTTTACAACAATAAATTTGTACGTTGTAGGAAACTCGATTTTCTATCCACATGTTTACCAAAAACTTTACAAAAAAGAAATCAGAGAGACGTAGGATTTATCTATGCACGCATACTCCAATGCTTAAGTTAAAAGTTAAGCAGAGTCTTAGTTTAAAAAATAGTATTTAATTTCATAAAAAATCTTCTGATCTATTATTTATAAAATGAAATTGGGTCACATTTTCCATTTTGTCTTTTTAGATTTATTAGATTAAGGCCTAGACGCACATCTAAGTCCAATGAATTTGGACCAATTTGTGGGCCTCCATGTAAGTATCAAGCATCACAGAATTTTGCTAGAATAAAAACTCAAAGTCTCACCCTCAAGAACATAACCTACTTTGGAGCAATCAGCATAATGGGGAAGAGTGAAGCCTCCGGGCTTCAAAACAAGCATACCAGCTGCAACTTCGGCCTCACCGAGCGCTAGAGAGTCGGTAGTTGCCCAGTTGTAGTATCCTCCGCCTTCTGTCTCGACGAACGTTCGGGGAAACTTGGGAGACAAGTCCAAATTCGTTTCTTAGCTTGCACTTCCTTGAATCGGTAGCAAATACAACAAAGAACAGATGTTCAAGTCCGGTTATAGAAAACTCGGGGAGTTCGACTTCTATTTATAGAGAATTAGCTGCGAAATGTCGGTAGCTTTGTTTAACGGTTTAAAGAACTTTGTACGGTGATTGTAAGTTTGGGGTCATTGCTCCGACCGACTGCACTGTCTATCCAGCTGGAGACCGGAGAGGCCAAAGTAGACCACGCGATGGGACCTGGGGTAATTTTTTCATTTTGTCCTCTTTTTTTTTTAATTTAATTTTTTTATTCTTAACTTTTTTTACTTAAAAATTTTAATTTATTTATTTTTATTAACTCACTCACCTCTTTTTACTTAATGTTTCATTTTTTATTTTATTTTAGGACATTTAGTTTATATGTAAATTCGTATATAAACTATTATTTTATATTTATAATATACAATTATTAATTTTTTATTAAAATCCTAAGTATAATATATCACTATCTACTAAATAAAAGTTTATACGACTTTAAATGTCAAATAACATTAAGACATATATATATATAATATATACTTATATAAAATAACAAATTTGTTAATAGATTAAAAATATAAAATTATTTTATATTAAATAATATTTTTCTACAAAATATTTAAACTTTATATATATATATTAATAGTTTATTGAAAAATTTATGACACATTATGTCATACAAAAATAATATATTTAAAATTTAAATAATAATTATATATCATATAATATAATTATTTACCTATAAATTTCTATTAATAATTTATTTATAGTTTGTTGAAAATATCAAAATAAGTAACATAAAAAATCACAAAATTAAAATCAAAATCAAAATCAAAATCAAAACAAACTAAAAAAAAAGGAGGAAAAAGGTTAAAGGGTCCAATGAGTCACTGTGGGTGCAACACGGTGGGAGTGCTTCCATTGTGCTGCACCCACGTGGGTACCAAACATACCTAATGGCATGATTGGGGTAATTTTTTTTTGTTAAATTACAAGTATACTCATTTATTTTATTATTTAAGATAAATTATATTTGAACTGAGAGTGATAAACGATAAAGTCCTCTTAATAATAGTTACTTCAAATTTGAACTATGTCTAAATACTTGAGAAAAAAATTTCCTTTCACTTCTCCTAACTACTTATTGATTGATTGGCTAATATTTACCCTAATCGATTTGCTACCATGGTTCTGTTTGATTTATTTATTTGTTATTTGAATATGGTAGTCAATGCCAGAAAAAAAAGTTACACACGACAAATGCAGGCAATTCCCAATTTGGCATCAATGATGGTAGATGTTTCCACTTTACCAATGCGATTAGACTTGTACAAGATTCGTTCTATTGATCAAATTTGAAGGTTTGTCCAAAATTTTGGTGAGTTTTGACAAAAACATTAAACTTATTAAACGGATTTTGGCTTAAAAATCAAGCTCAATAAAAATTAGATTGATCTTAGATTCATCATTTCAAGTCCAAACTTAACTCAGCTCAATAATTATAATTTTTATTAATTTTTATATTAATTCATTTTTAAATTATCTTTGATTTTTTTTGTACGATTTAATTTAAGGTTATATTATTTTTTAAATTTTAACTTTAAATTTTCATGTTTCTTATAATATTTTTTTAATAATTTTTTAACTTATTTTATTATATTTATCAACTATTATGCGGTTTAATTTTTTTTATATTTTATTATAATTTAAAAAAGTATTTAATCTAGCTTGAATAAGTTTGGGCTTATTCATTTTTTTGTCAAAAAGGGTTTTGGCAAAAAATTAGGCAAGAAAAATCAAATTGAACTAGACTTAAACTCACTGTCAATCCATTAATACTTTGCCTAAGCCTACCTAACCCAACTATGAACACCTCATGTGATTATCAATTTCAAACTTGGAACCAATTATATATAGAGGAGGTATCAAAGTTAGGGTTTGTTTGACCTAGCTGAAGCTTTTATAAAAAGTGCTGTTTGAGTAGAGCTTTTTTAAAAGTGCTGTTAAAAAAAGTTAAATTAGTGTTTGGCTAACTTAATACTGTAGAATGTTGAACACTGTTTAATAGAATTTTTGTATATTTTTAATAAATTTTAAAATAAAATAATAAACTTTATTAGATTTAATCACAAACTTTGAAGTAAATAAAAAAATAAATAAAATAAAAATGCTTTACATATTAAAATAAACAATTAAATAAATATAAAAATTGCAAAAAATAAATTAATTAATGCAAAATAATATAATTTTCTTTTATAATTTTGTGAATTATTGAATAGTAAAATGAAAATGTTAAAATTTTTCACTAAGTACATGTTATTAAAATTAGTACTTTTTGAAAAAGTTTTAATTTATAGCTTCATCTAAAGCTAAAATTTGCTTCCCACATAAGCTAAAAATTTTAAATTTTTGAGAGCCAAACACTTGGCTTCTGCTTATGTAGTAAATAAGCACTTGAATAAGCTAAGTCAAACAGGCACTTACAGAAGTGTAAAATAATTTGCTTTAAATGATTTTTATAACTTCATGTAATATTAATATTTTTATAAACCAAACGTTAGATTTAATAACTTACCATATATGTTATGCAAATAAAATTTCGAGTTGATTTGATCCTATTATTTCAATCTAGAATAACAAATATTCATGTAATAAAACAAATATTCAAAAATGCGTATTAAAATTTTTTAAAAATTCAAATCAAATACTCAAAAAATTTAGTTTGCAAAAATTTGAATAAAATACTAAAACTATTACAAATAATATAAAAGTAAAAAAGATAAAATTATAGTATAAAGCAAAAAATTCCAAAAATAAAATTTTAAAACTTAAACATAAATAAACACAAAAAAATCATAAAAAAATCTATGAATAAAAAACTTTTAAAAAAAATTCTTTAAATATGAAAATCAAATGCCATAAAATAAGAAATAAAGTAATAAATAATTTTAATATTAAATACTTAGAGACTACAGCAAATAAAAAGAAAAGGTGATGGTGGAGGATTAGTCTAATATGAATTTATCTTAAGACAAACAAACTAAAGTCAAACTGAATAAAATTTAAAATATTTTATAAGCTTTTTTTCTATTGTGGTTTATCTAATTTTCAAACTTTGTGTTAGAATTTTATTTTATTTAAAAAAATAAAAAATAAATAAGATGATTAATTAATAAATTAAAAATTATCATTTTCATTTAATAAATCAACATTTTTAAAATAATTATTTTGGTTTATTATTTTTTCTTTGAGATAGGTTTATTATTATTTTTAATACTATTTATAATATATTTTTTAAAGAAAAGACAAGTCCCATGTGTAGTAAGGATTTCGTTCTAGTATATATAAAGAATGATAGTGTATATCAATGTTTGTTGGGTTAAGTGAAAAGAGCTTCGTGCCCCTTAAACAAGGTTTTGAATTCGAGTCATGTGGATACAAAAAATAGCATTGAGAGAACTCCCCCCTAATGGGGTCCAACTCGGCTCAATTCTGGATTAGTCAGTTCCCAAAGTGGCATTTGGATACCGAGAGGTGTTTACACCAAAAAAGAATAATAGTGTACCGTAAATTTTAAAGTACTTGAAATATAACTCAATTAATAGGGGATTATTCATATCCAACTCGAATTTAACTAAAAATAATTAATTAATATTTAATATAAGGATCATATTAATACCCAAAAATATTAGATTTTAAAATATTAAATCATGGATAACACGGCTAACAATGTAAAATGCAAATTGAATTCAAATTCGAAATGAGAATAATTTTAAAAATTTATTTTTATACATATTATTGATTAAATTAAATTTAATTAATTAAAGTCAATTCATAAAGGAAATTAAAATACTTCAGAATTTTGTATTTTTATTAGTTTTATCTTAATTTTTTAATATAATTTCTTTCCTTTGGTTTTTAATTTTATCGGCTTTGATTGTAAGGATATCAAAAACTGAAGTTTTTTTAAACAAAAAAAGGAAACTGCAATTTTTGCCCCATTTTTAGTTTATTTCTTTCCTTTCAGGATTTTTAATTGAGTTTTTAAAAAAAAAAATTAAAGATAATTATGATTTGGATATTTTTATTTTCTATTTTTCGATATGAATTTGTTTTTATATGTTGTCTTCTCGGTGTGAACATGTACTTAGAACACCTAGACACCTTCTTAAACACATCAATTTTTGTATTTTTGCATGACATTCTCCAAGTTTTTTTTAAGAAAAACATTCTCCAAGTTAATCAGAATTGATATAAAATAAGGAAAAAAAACACAAAAGAGAAACCAAATGAATACGCCAATCAGCTACAGCACAGTGGGCAGCGATATTCCCTAAACTACAGCCTTGTCCCAGTCGTCAACGGATATTTAGAAGCCCTCTTCTCCAAAACTCAATGCAGCAGTCTCAACACCAAAGCCATTTCCTTCATTACTTGTATTCCCCACTGACAAGCACAAAGCAACCAACAAAGAGAAAAAAAAAATGGCGCCTCAAATGGATGAAGTTGCAAGAGAGAGTGTGATAGTTGTGGTGGACGCCAATAGAAACAAAGGAATGGTGGATGCGCTTGACTGGGCTCTTAAACACGTTGTTCGTCCCAAAGACACGGTGATTGCCGTCGGAGTTCTAGGTGATATAGGAAAGAAGAACTTTTCCTGCTTCCCACGTAACATTGGGATTAGCATGTCTGGAATACGTGAGCTGCTTTATATCCCACGAACTTTCTACTGTTTGTTTGATTGATTCATTGAACATAAGAGTTCTAGTTGTTTGATTGATTCCTTCTAACTTTGACAGTTGACAGTAAATTTAATAACGTAACTATATGGTACTGAAATGCAACGTTGCAAGTGCTATAGGTTTAATTGCATACATATAAGAGATCATGTTCATACTTCATACCTCCAGACTTCTTCAAGCTAAGAAAATTGTTCTGAAAACTGGTTTCAAACTGCTTGGTATAATGGTAACTGTCGATGCCAAAATAGTAGTGGGCTTGCTTGTACTGAATCAGCTTTTTCATCATTGGATCAACTTATAAAATATAAGTGCATCGGGTAAGATTTGTTCTAATATTTAATAAGAATTTTGAGATAGTATTCAAAGAGTAAAAAGGTTTAATTGAGTGTTCGTACCTTATCATTTGGATAGCATGCAAGGCACCCACTTATAAAAGCATGCATGCCACCCACATCCTCGATGCGTAATTCATACGGAAGTGAGTGGTTATGGCCAAACTGTTTTGAGGGTTATTTCTAAGGAGAAATGTAGATCTGATCTTTTTCAATCAAAGCATTCCTCAAGACCTTTGCATCGATGGGTGTGGATATGCATGGGCTAGCCCACGATATACTTGGGCTGGCCTACCAAGTATTTGGGTAATAACATTATATGACTAGATCTCCTTTTGGAATCCCATATTACATGTCTGTGTGCGCTATGGACAAGCAGTGTTATGAACTGGTATTATTAATTCTTGCAATCCTTTTGGTACTCAACATTATCATACAAGATAGAATTGAGCCTCAAGTTCTGCAGGAAACTTGGTTGTCAGACTCAGACGCCACACCTGCAGAATTAGGGGTTAATAATTCAACTGTCTATTACATTGCAGTGGAAAGGTTGGAGTTTTCATCCGGACATCATGCAGAAGTGAATCCTAGAGAGCTTGGAGAAGAAATTGAGAGAAAAAGGGAACGATACCAGGCTAACCTCCAACCATTCTGTCGACAATGTAAGAGAAACGAGGTAGGTGAATCTCACTTTCATGTTGCAATAAGATTTTAGTGGCATCTATCCTAAAACATTGTACTGATCAGGTGAAGTTGGAGGTCAAGCTTGCAGCAGGAATTTGTCCTGCAGAAATAACACTCGAAGAAGCACGACACTCTAACACACGATGGATTGTTCTAGACAGGTAGCCAATGATAGAGTTTTGCTTGGTAAGAAGGATGGAAAGGGATAAGGATGAAAAATTTGCTAATCTAATAGTTAAGCTACAAAATAGGAAAGTGGTCATGAAACCTAACCATTAGATTATTAAATTCTCCATTCTCACCTTTTTCTATCCTTCCCACCAAGCAAAGCCTAAATGGAAAATCGGTTCTATTATTTGTATTTAGCAACAATCATCCTGTTTAGTACTCCATTACTTTTGTTTTGCATGTATTTTAATGCATACAGCTATAACATTTTCAATCTGAAAAAGAGTTGTGATGCTCTTGACAGCCACTTAAAGAAGCACAAATTTTTTATATATGGGCAAGTAGAATGCAATGTAGCAGTAATGAAAGGAAAAGATGTTGCAACATTAATGCCATCAAGAGCTCCCAAGCCTGACTACTCTTCTGTAAGTTGTGAAAGAGCTGAAGCTGAAACTTGCCCGGACAATCAACCCCTGAATGATCTAAATGGAAATCCAAATGTCGATGATGAAGGGGAATCATCAGTACCATCACATTCACAAGCTCCCTCTTGGTATCCATTGCAATGGAAAGCCGGTTTTCCTCGAGATTTTTCTCTCAGTGAAATTGAAGAGATCACAAATGGTTTCACTGATATTATTTGTGTTTGTGACATCGAGAAATCAGAAGTTTATGAAGGGCTACTGCAGAATACACCTGTTGTAGTCAAATCTTTCGAAGATGATGAACGATTTTGGTCATTGCTTAAGATCCTTTCCCGAGTTCGCCATCGCAATATCATGAACATCGTTGGATATTGCTGCACTGGGACACACAGATTACTCATATTCGACCTTCCATGTTTGAGGAATGTTGCAATGAACTTGAAATGTAAGATACCTTTTCCCCTAGTCTCCCGTCCTTTGGTCAGCTTATTGGCTTTCCTTTTCACATTAGAACTCTGCTGCTATAAAGCAAACATTCTTTTTATGGCAAAACATTCTCAAACTGTTTAAATTTCTGCAGGTGATACATCGGCTGGCAACCTGTCTTGGAGAACAAGGTGGTATACTGCTATAGAAATAGGCAGCTGCTTGCGCTATCTCCACGAGGAATGTCCTGATGGGCCAATTGTTCACCTGTCTGTTTGTTCAACTAACATTATGCATATTCATGGTTACCCGCCCATGGTAAGTATATAGAACTATGTTTGGGGTCACAAACGAAAATCTAAAACAATCACCATGCTAGGACTTGGGTAGAATGTATAATCTTTAAAGAATTTTTCTTCTAATTTTGGGCCAGATTTCTCTAAATTTCTGCACTAGAATTCTGAATGCTAACTGATTTGTGGTTTTGTATACCATATTCAAGCTAAGCAATTTTCAAACAGCCAAGTGTCTCAAGGTTGATGTTCTCTGCAATGGGAATTCAACAGTCAAGTAAGAAAACTTGAATTAAAGAACCCAGTTTTAACTTTTTCTTATATTGGATTTTCCACATCTGCCATGTCATAATATTTGTGCTTCTTACCTGGTTGAAGATGCCCAAAACCAGAGGAAGACAAGCTGCTTTCTATGGATGTACAGGACTATGGATTGTTACTTGTGGAGCTTATCACTGGCAAGGTTGCCAGCTGCTTTCCACATGAAAGCGAGGGTCAATCCTTGATAGATTGGGTGAGATGTCTGGCTTCCTGTGGTAACATCTTAAACTGTTTTAAGTTTAAAAAGAAAATGTTTATGCATTGCACTGTTATTACATAGAAATGATGAACAAATATAAACCATTCTGGACCTTGGAAATAAATGTATTGTAAAGATAAACCAAAAGGAAGGTGTATGATCACTGATCAGGACCCATTTGATTCTTCCCGCATTGCAACGCAGGCGCTGCCACTTCTAGAGAGTGGTTCAGTCGCTCAAGTGATGGATCCCAGATTGACGGATGAGGATGATGATTCAAGGGTTGTTTATTGTATGGCTCGTGCAGCTTTGCTCTGTCTGAAGAATGATTCGGGTCGCAGGCTTTCCATAAGCGAGGTAATATTTAAGTTTGTATTCATATTCCTGCTTGCAATAATATTACTAGCAGGCACATCCAGTTTCATGTGATTAAAAATACAAAATTATGTGCTGTTCTTGTTTTTCCTCCCCTCGCAATACTGAAAACATTTCTGTCACCATAGTTCATTCTGCAAATTTGGCAGGTCTTAGCTGTGGTTCGAGGTGATCAACGTGGAATACTTTAGTGTTCATTCACAATCAAAAAGAGTTTGTATAATATTGTTTGTATGAATTCTGGGGAACCCTTATTTGCTAGTAAAAAGAATATTGTTGAAGGTATCAAAGGCAGCATTTAATATAATGCTGATGTAGTGATGTTCATACATACAGATTTCGTGATTGTGATGTCAGTTAGCCTTTTTAGTGCGAAAATCAGCTATTGTCTGTTGATGAGTATTGACAATAGAGAATAAGATGGATGATTATTAGGCCAAGGTGATCATAAGCATGGCGTTTAAGCTAATTCTGCGATTCAGCAGCATAAAATAGGGAAGAAACACATTTGAAATAGTTTCCAGGTAATTGATATTTCTTGTTGGCGCATTTGGAATGACGGAATCCGAGATAGCAGTTGCGTTCTAAAACTTCTATCGTTTGTCCATCTTACAAGAACTTGTCCTAATTAGGACTTGTTAAGAACTTGCGAGCAACCACAAAAATCTATCTCGTAAACCAACCTGAAATATGTTTCAGAACAAACTCCGGATTGTGTAAATCCTCGATTGTGTCAATGGTGGCAGAGTTATTCAAATATTTCTCCCTTGAGAGCTTATTTTTCATTCTAGCAGATGGAATCTCCTTTGCTCATTTCTCGATTGCATCTGCTCTTATAATCACCATGCTGCTGTACTACACTACTAGGGCACCTTGTGTTTACCTATTGGATTTCGACTGCTATCGTCCACCAGATAGCTTGAGAGCCATAATTGCCAATTTCGTTGAACATATAGAGCTAATCGGTAATTTTGACAGAGAAAGCATCGATTTCCAGGTGAAAATGCTGGAAAGAGCAGCGGTGGGAAATGAATCTTGTCTACCTGCTCCGCTTCACGAGTTACCATGTAATAGTTCTTTGAGTGCAGCTCGGCAAGAGATTGAGGAAGTTCTTTTTACATCTGTGAAAGATCTTCTCTCCAAACACAAAATAGACCCTAAAAGCATTGATATTCTGGTATCAAATTGCAGCCTTTTCTGTCCTACTCCGTCTATCGCAGCCATGGTGATAAACAAGTTCGGATTCCGAAGCGACATTAAGAGCTTCAACCTCAGCGGCATGGGCTGCAGCGCTGGAATCTTGTCTATAAGCTTGGTGAAAGATCTCCTCAAAGTTCACAAGAACTCTTTGGCCTTGGTGCTCAGCACCGAAGCCACAACACCCAGTCTTTACATGGGCAAAAACAAATCCATGCTGATAACCAACACTTTGTTTCGCATGGGAGGCGTTTCAATTCTATTATCCAACAGGAAGCAAGACAGGCGGATGGCCAAGTACAAGCTGCAGCACATTGTCCGAACCCACGTGGGATCGGACGACCAATCCTACAATTCTGTCTTTCAGCAAACAGACGACGATGGGCAGACTGGGGTGGCACTTTCGAGGGCTCTTTTACACGTTGCAGCCAAAGCTTTAAGGACTAATATTTCAGAGTTAGGCCCAATTGTGCTGCCATACTCCGAGCAGCTGCGATACGGGCTGTCATTGCTTCGGAAAAGAATTTGGTTCCTTGGCAAGGAGGAAACTTGCATACCAAATTTCAAGAAAGCTTTCCAGCATATCTGCATACACGCCGGTGGTCGGGCGGTCATCGACGGAGTCAAGGGCAGTCTCAGGCTGCAGGAGGAAGATGTTGAAGCGTCGAGGATGACACTTTACAGATTCGGAAACACATCGTCTTCGTCGATTTGGTATGAGCTCTGCTACCTTGAGGCGAAAGGAAGGGTGCGCAAGGGAGACCGGGTTTGGCAAATTGCGTTTGGAAGCGGCTTTAAAACTAACAGTGCAGTCTGGGAATGCATTTCGGAGCTTGATCCTACGGAAAGAAACGCATGGTCTGACAGAATTCATCGCTATCCAGTAAATATTCCCAGAGTCATGGAACATTGATGCTAGAAAAATCTCCTGATATGTACCTAGTTATAGTGTTTTTCTCTGTTCAATAATCTTGCATTTGCTTAAAGATGATTCAGCTTCCAGCAAACCTTACTAATCATGGAAATAGTCATGGTAATGCTCCAATCCCTCAACTAGCATAGAAATATGGTGAGAATCTATTATAATATATATATATATATATATATTGAATTTATATTTATAGACATTTTTTACGGAGCAAAATTGTGAAGATTTCAAATCAAAAGAACAATAGGAATATCTTCACAAGCCTTATGGAATGCTATTGATTTCTTTTAATTGTTTTTTTTAATTTTTTTAATATAATATTAATTTAAACATTAAAACACGTTGCAATATCTTATTTTTAATGTATTTTTATTTGATTTTATGTGTATATGTTATAGATTGTTGGATATTTAGATATTTCTAAAAAGACTTTTACCATATTTATTTTTTTGGTTTCTTCATACCATAAATCAATTTAAATCATTGTATATATAATCCTCAAGGACATTTAAACTCTATAATTAAATCATGCAACTCTCAATGATTTAATTTAACAATATACCACCTAATATAAATGTACATTACTTGTACCTTTTACCTTGATGATTGCGACGATCCCTAGAATACGGTGCATCACGGTAAGAAACATGTTCAATGCTTCAAAATCTCTTGCCACATGTCAAGCTTCTGCTTCTATTGAAACTCATTTTTCAGAAAAAATTCCAAAATAAGAGAGCAACTCTGAGGTATTTCTAATTTGGGATTTTGACGATGTTTTTGGAAAAATAATCCTTAAGATTGTTGTAGTTAGAAGGAACAAACAGCAATAAAGCAACCTAAGATAAAATTCTTTTAGAAATATACAACTTATCCAACACAGATATTGGAAAATACAACTCAAAAATTGAATAAATAAGAATGTAGTTATATATATAATTAATTCGAAAAATTATCTAGAAAATAATTATCAACAAATATATATATGATTTTTTTCCAGATTTGTTACCCTACTCCAGTCCCTGCTCCCTAATCAGATTAATTGATAAATTTAAAGATTTATATATGATGCACTGATAGTGTATAGTTTCTATACACTGTCAATGCAACAGAGGTTGATACCTCATCAATTGGCCCTTATGGCAAATTAAAAAAATTTATTTATATTTGTTTTTAAGGGTTTGACATATTTTTTTAATTTGTTAGTTGATGAAATGTCAACCTCTGATGCAATAATAGTGTATAAAACTATACACTATCAGTGTATTATATAAAAACCCTAAATTTAAAAGCTGTTTTCTTTATATTTTTGGTTCATAAGAAATATAAAAGAAGAGTGAAAATTGAAACTTAGACCTAAACCTTCTTAAAAAAGAGTAATAATCATTAAATCAAGCCTGAGCTGTTTTCTTAATTTGTTACATAAATTTCACAAAGAAAAATTAAATAAATTTAAAAGCTGTGCACGTATAACGTTACTCCCATGCCATAAGTATGCCTTTCTACCTGAAAAATTTTAGCTTTGCCAAAGCAAAAAACATAATAAGGAATAAAAAGAAAAAGTAATAAATCCCTGAAAATTGTTGGCAGGGAGCCATCTGGTGCAGTCAGTCACATCGTATTAAGGTAATCAATTAAGAAAAAAATTTAAAATTTTAAAACCCTCACTGATCGCAAGTTAAGTGGATCATGAACGCTTTAGATTAACCATCAAATTAACGTCCGATCATTTGTCATGAACCGCAACTACACATGATTATCAATACTTTTAATTAGAGAAAAGTAAAACGCTTTTGCTACCGTGGAAGAAACAAAAGCCGACCCTGGCAATAGCAAATTCCCAAAGGCACACAGCAACAAAATTCACACTGAACTCATCGAAAACCCTTTTCCAGAGAACCAAACCCAGCGACTTGTGATGGAGGAGAAACGCTGGGAGGCGGGAAGCTCACCGGCGGGTCCGAGCTCAGCCGAGCCGGAGCCGGCATCAACGCGTCGTCGAGCTGGAGCACAGAAGAGAAAAGCTAATTCTCTTTCCGGGTCGAGTTCTTCATCAACGCCGTCGAAACGGGTTACTCGAGAGAAGTCAAACTTGATCTCCCATTCTCCGATCAACCATAACGGTCCTTTAACTAGGGCTCGCCAAGGAGCGCCTAGTGGAAGCCTAGCCTTGGGTTTGGGTTCGGGGTCGGGTGGCGAGAAGCTTGAGGGGAAGAGTTTGGTAAAAGAGAGTATAAAGGCGGAAGATTTGGAAGAATTCAATAAGGCGAGTGAAGAGTGGGAGGCTTTAGAAGCGAAGATTGAGGCTGAGTTTGAGGCTGTTAGATCTCGCGACAGCAATGCGCATGTAGTTCCTAATCATTGCGGTGAGTTTTTCTATTTTTTCTTTTTTTCCTTGCTTGGTTGGTGGGAAAATGGGGAGAAAAGGGAAGGAAAGTTGATTTTTTTTTCTTTTTTGCAACTTTGGCGAGGTGAAGTTCTTTTTTGGGGTGCTAGTGAATTGGAGAAATTATGTGGAATGTTTTTGTTTTTTATTGATTTAGGAGTTCAATGCAGTTTGAATTGAAAATTTGGTCTTAACTCTTAATTAAGTGGAAAACCAGAAAAAGAAAAGAGTGCATTTTTTATTTTTATTGAATGGTTAGTTTTCTTTCTTCATTTGTTTTGATGTGATAATATAAATGCTATGATAAAGCCCTTATTATTTTGCATTTGGAAAGGATTCATTGGTTGTTTTTCACTTGGCCACCAGGGAAAAACAGATAAGGATTTTAGCATGTGAGTGCTTCAATCAACCATAGTCTTAACTGTCAATGCAGTTTATGGGTTGCTACTCGTATGTTTGATTAAAGAAAGAGAGAGATTTGAAATGGAGGGAATGTGAAAATGTTAATCCTGTTGGAATTCCTGATTATTATGGTTTCTCATGAGGAAATGATAATGATTATTCATCCAGTTTCTTGTGCTCACTGATTGTCAGCCACGCAAGAGAATGTTGATCCTAGTTTTCATTAGCAGAGTGCAAACTATGGATCTAAATATACTGGCTTCACTAGAAGCCTCTTATATTGATGCTGTAAAGATTGACGGAGACGAAAATGAACTATTAGATTGGTTGGTGTTTCCTTCTATTGTCAGTTTCTGTAATCGTCCTCTCTTTGTACTTGCAGGTTGGTTTTCATGGACAAAAGTTCACCATCTGGAGGAGTGTGTCTTGCCTTCTTTCTTTAATGGGAAATCCCCAATGCGTACCCCAGATGTGTACATGGGGATACGTAATTGGATTATGAAGAAATTTCATGCAAATCCAAGTATTCAGATCGAGTTGAAAGATCTGGAAGATCTTAAAGTCGGTGACTTGGATGCAAGGCAGGAGGTATTGGAGTTCCTGGACTACTGGGGTTTGATTAACTTTCATCCATTCCTTCCAGTTGGTTCTTCTGTGCCCAATGCTGATGGGGATGGGATGACCAAAAAGGATTCTTTGCTTGAAAAATTGTTTCACTTTGAGGAAATTGAATCACGCTCTCGAGTTGTTATCAGGCCTAACCTTTCAACTCCATCTGTATCATCTGGGTTTCTTCCAGAGTCTGCAATTGCTGAGGACTTGGTGAGACCTGAGGGGCCATCTGTTGAGTACCATTGCAACTCTTGTTCAGCTGATTGTTCTCGGAAGCGCTACCATTGCCAGAAGCAGGTTAGTTACTGACTAATAAATAATAGTCTGAACCTCAAATTATTAAGTGCACTAAAAGGAGAAAAATAACTGCTCTAGTTATGTCTGTCGGTGTGTTCCTCATAGCGACAATCAATGTTTCAATCTTGCCTGTGTTGAATTGGTATATGTATGTTTGTATGTATATTTTGTTCATTTTTCTCAGGTCTTACATTTCTAAGAGAGTAAAAGGGATTCTACTTTTACAAAATCAATTTATTTGACATCTTCTGCTCAATCCAAGTGATAAGGAAATCAACAAACCTTTTTAGCTACCTCTCCTTGTCCAACTGATATAGAAGTAGGTGTTCAGCAAATAAGAAATCAACATAAATGGTTTGCACCACCACTGCCATCTGTTTAATGCTTGATGCACTACTTACAACAATGAGGCAATGATCTTTGAAGCTTTGTACAAATTTAATGATCACAATGGAAAATGTAACTAATTTAGTAAATTGGGTTTTTCTTCATTTATTGACTTATTGTTCTATTTCTTTATGATGCCAATTGTATTTGTTTTTGACAGGCAGATTTTGACTTATGTACTGATTGCTTTAACAATGGGAAGTTTGGCTCCGGCATGTCTTCTTCTGATTTTATTCTCATGGAACCTCCTGAGGCACATGGTCTTAGTGGTGGCAAGTGGACAGATCAAGAAACCCTCCTTCTCCTTGAGGCCCTAGAACTTTATAAAGAAAACTGGAATGAGATTGCAGAGCACGTTGCTACGAAAACAAAAGCACAATGCATACTGCACTTTGTTCAAATGCCAATTGAGGATGTTTTCTTTAATTGTGATGATAACATAGACCCCAATTCCAAAGAAACTGCTGGACCTGCTGCAACGAGTGATGAAACATCTGTTCCTAAAGATGTCCCTGAAACAACAGGGAGTCAGACTACTCCGCAAGAGGATCAGGCCCGGACTACACCAATGGAAACTTCAAAACCTGAAGATGAAAAAGAAGTGAGGGCTAGTGAAGAAAAGTTAAAACCTGAAACTGGAACTGATGTAAAAGGTGGTCCAGAAACATCAAAGCCAGAAGAAACCAATGTAGCAAAAAATGGACAAGAAACTACTGAAAATTGTGCAATTGTGGCTCTGAGGGAGGCATTTGAAGCCAGTGGTTATAATTTAACATCAGAAAGCACACTCTCCTTTGCTGATGTAGGAAATCCTGTCATGGCATTGGTAAGTTGAACATGTAAGTGCATAAACTTAGGTTTTACCGATTGATGAATTTGAAGGGAAAACTGAGTTCGTTTAACGTTCTAAATTTATCCATTTTGTACATGACTTCTAAAATAACCTTCCTATCCTAAAAAATTATGAGGGAATCATTTATTTGTGCTTTTAGAATAATTTCAAAGGGCTTTATCAAGTTTGCTTCACATGAAAAGTTGTGTTGATGGATGTACATCAAAGTTAACAATGGTGATCGGAAAAGGTTGAGGACATGACTTGATCTGGTTGTAATTAAACCGTTTAACCAGACTTCTTCTGCTGCTAATGAAACAATTAAACTAGTCTTTTGATTCAATTCAGGTGACTGTTGGTAATTATTTTTCATGAAATTGGCGCCAGGCATCCTTGGACTTACATTCATAATTCCCCTCCTCCAAAGTAAAAGTTGTGGTGGCGTGCTTGTTAATCAAATGAATGATTAAGCCACAAAACGCTGTTATATGGCATTTTACTTTTCTGTCCATTGGCAATAGTTTTTTCAGGGTCATTTTTTCCACTGCCTTGAAATTATCATTATGCTATTCGATGTCCTTTTTTAATCTATATTGTATGCTCTATACTTGTTGATGAACAATCATCATCACTTCTGTATAAAAAATTTGCTTCATTAAACTTTGCAATTTTTCTCTTGAAAATGTTTATCCCTGTTTATCTTTGGGGATATGTTACAATGTAATGTTGCTCCATCTGCAGGCAGGGTTCTTTGCACATCTGGTTGGACCTGACATTGCTGCTGCTTCAGCCCAGAGTTCACTGAAATCGTTATCTGGTAGTTCTCCTAGCATAGAACTGGCTACAAGGAACTGCTTTCTTTTGGAAGATCCACCAGATGACTTGAAGGAACCAACAGGTTCTGAGAGGTATGTTAACCTATTACAAACTTATATTTTCCTTAACAATTTGTGAATGTTATCTGATGGCGGTTAGAGACACACAGTGTTGTGAATTATACGGGTAATCGGGATATTCAGAATGTGGAAAACTCGGAAGATGAAAGCCTCAAGCAGGATAAGTCCTCTCCAGTTTTGAATCAGGAAAGTTCATTGGGCAACCATGGGGACCAAAACGCTGAAGCTTCTCTTCCTGAAGAAAAGGTGACATCACCTTCACCCAATGATCTATCCTTAAATAAAAAAGAGGCAGGCGCTTTTGCAACTAATGAGGAAGTTAAAAAGGCTAATTTGGATAAATCCAGCATTATTGATCAGTCAAAGGATCATCAACCAAGTGTAATGAGGGAATCAGATAACTCGACATCCCAGGTTCTACCGAGTTCTTTGGATGGGATGGGGATGAAGCAAGCCTCAGCTGAAGTGCCTTCTGAGCCTTCAGAGGCAGTGAAGGAAGTAGATATGTCTGATTCTGTCCCATTGGAAAAGAATGAGACTTGTGATGCAGCTGCATCAAAGCCAGTGGGAGAGCCGTCCGAACCAGCAGAGGCATTAGAAATTCTAGAGACAGTTTCCTGTTCTCCATCTAGAGCAAAGAATAAGCAACAATCTGTTAAATCAAGTTCTTGTGGAGAGCCAACTCAGCCTACAGAGGCATCAAATGATGTTGAAATGGTGTCTGATATACAACCATCAGAAAGGAGTGAGCCTCAGCAACCAGTGACATCAAATACAGTAAATGAAAATGGAGCAACCACAGGTTTCACTCCTTTTCTTCTATAAATGACTTGTTTAGAATGTGGAAGTCAAAGTAACAGAAGCCAACTCTACTGAAAATTCTGAGTAGTATCTTATGGGAATATGTAGAAATATTGTAGAAATATTTAACGAGTCTGATTTATAATATATATGGAAGGCTGGAACCAATTTTTGGTTGTACAAGGTTAAGCATGTTCTATCTTTCTTGGTTTTATGCAGAGCAGCTTGGAAAATTGAACCTTGATACATAGGGATGTTTTTATAATGTTCAGTAAAATATAAACAGTATATTATAAGAACTGCCAGCTGGCAAAATGCGTACTTCATTTTTATATTGTCTCATTTATCTAATTGTTCTTTGCAGACGAGATTAAAGAAGGTAGAAACAAGAACCATGACTCCACAGAGAGAAAAGTTGATAGTAGCATCGATAAAGTAAAGCGTGCTGCAGCTACAGCACTCTCAGCAGCAGCAGTGAAGGCAAAACTTCTGGCAGACCAGGAAGAGGACCAAATCCGACAACTTACTGCATCATTAATAGAAAAGCAGGTATTTTAGTTGCAAAATCCGTGCAGTCTCCTTCTTCTATATATCCAATTGGAGTACAATCTAAGTTTTGAAGGCTTTAATTCGATGCAGTTACAAAAGATGGAATTCAAATTATCTTTCTTCAATGAAATGGAAGGTGTCATGATGAGGGTGAAGGAGCAATTGGAAAGGTCACGGCAGAGGCTTTACCATGAGCGAGCACAGATAATTGCTGCTCGATTGGGCTTGCCAGCTTCCTCTAGGGCAATGCCACCACCAAATACCGCAAATAGAATTGCAACTCACTTTGCAAATTCAATTGCACGGCCTCCTATGAGCATGACAGCCCCTAGACCGCCAATGTCTAGACCCATGGGGCCTATGGCTCCTACCCCTTCCAACTCATTTGTATCCACAACAGTTGCGGGAAGTTCAATTCGGCCTGCTAGCCAGGACAATCTTTCTCCAGTTGGAACAAAGTAGTCTCTATTCAGATTACTTGTGAATATAATTTTTCATCCATTCTTATACAACGGCCATCTATCATGAGGTCTACCAGGTGAGTAACTCGTTTTCTTTTGTGGTTTTTGTTCTTGTTAGTGTTGCCAATCATTCTCGGTGCTGTTAAGAACTTGAGAACTTAGCTGAATTCATAGCAAATTCATTTGGTGTTGTGCTAATTCCAGCCGCAGCATTGATTATCTCTGAGCAATCTGGAAACCACTGCCCACATTACATATGCAGCTGGCATCTCATCATTCATAGGAGGAAGAAGCAGATGGTTATTGCTCCCGTTGGATCCTATTCTAAGTAAAAATGGTTAAGCCTTCTAACTTAATTTTCTTCTGTGTTTGTATTTTTGTAAGGTGAATTTAGGTGGTGCAAATCAGACATCCATAACGTTACCGAATTCTTGGGCATCTTAAGGTGCGAGTTTGGCAGATGTAACCGATGTATTCTATTCTATTTATGAATGGACACACAATGTTTTAATGTTATATATAACATAAATCTTCGGATTGGATCCCCCTTTTCTCTGCTGTTCTGTAGATAAAGTAGCTTTGCGGTTTCATCAACTCTTTGACCATGAGTTGTCAGCGGCTTCTGCGGTGCCCTATGATGATTGTAACAATGGATTATATCCAAAGGATCAAAGTATAGCCAATCAGGATATCTCTTCTTAAAAAATTATTAGATTCAAATTTGGATTCTTTCTCCTCTTTTTTTTTTTGTACTTTTTATGAAATAAAAACAAAATGGATTAACCGAGCCGTGTTGGATTTAATATCGATTATTTTTTTAGTTCTTTTATGAATTAAAAACAGAATGGATTATCCGAACCATAATTTCACAGCCCTTTAAAAAAGCCAAGGAAAATCAAAAGGGTAAAGAAACTGCTGCCACATGTTCTTTTACGGGCATATGTAGTAAAAAAAATTAAATCAAATATTTTAATCTCACATAAAATATGAAAGAAAAAATCAAATAAAAATATTTAAACATAAAAAACTAGCGTTGCATGCCCAATAAGTAGATTTTATAAGGAAAGAATAATAAATAACAAGTAGTATCAAAATCAATAAGTGGATTTTATACAAGTAATATCATAATCAACTTTTGACCGACCGACTTCACGCTAAGCGTCCCAATAGATAGTGCAAAATGATTTAACAAAAAAAAAAAGATAGTGCAAAATGAACCAATCACAAGATTAGACGAAGAGGATTGTCATGCCACGTGCTTAAAAAAACATGAGCTGGTTGTTTTAATTTCACATCATATACGAAAAAATATCATTAAACATTAAAAAGTAATACTGCACATCCGAATAAATCAATTTTGCAAAAAGAGTGATTACCACATGACATGATCACCCAAATCGCTGATCTTGGCGTTTGTGCTTCCTCAAGTGTGATCTGCAAGTACTTACTGAAATATTGATGTCTGAAAATTGGAACTCTCGGCACCGAGAGTGTAGATCTGCCGAAATGCATAAACTTTAATTCACAAAGAAAGTTTATACAGAATATCCTATGCTTCTTTTCAAAGATTCCAACCATTACCCTTTTCGATTGTGCCAACTCCGAAAAAGCAGGACAGCAAAGGCGGAAAAGTTGGCCTTAGAGTTAAGTAGCTTTCAGCTGCAGGTGAGACGAGACAATCCTAGTTTGAAACTTTGACTCCCAACAAATATAATTTTAAATCTACTTGCCAAACAATACTTGGGTAGTGCTGAGCCACAAACAAGAATGTTAAACAAATGAGGAACTTAAACATTATGAAGGCACCAGACAACTAAATCCAACCAGACCATTAACAGACCATTTCGTTTCTCACACAAACACTAATTGTACAGTGTAGCCCCAATATGAATCCATAAAAATGATTGGGAAGGCCAAATCATTCGTAACACTTAGACAATGATTGTTGTGCAACCAGAAAAAATCACATAATATATTTCAACATTCACATCCAGTTGACCTCGGTTGGCTGCTGCTAGCGACGTCAATGGTGTCAGGCAAGTATCTTCAGGAACGAAATACCATCCACAAGAACATGAGAAAAAAAAGTAAGAAATTAAGAAAAGTATTAATCAGACAATGCAAAAAGAAAAGTAATAAAACTATTGAAAAATAATTTCAGAACCTAAGTTGTTAACAACTTTTAGTACAGGTCCTCAAAAACAACTATTGCATGCAAATATTGTTACTTCTCAGTTACCAAAAAGAAAATTCGCTACTTAATTTGCAACAATAAAATGTTACATAGAAAGATAATTGAATAATGCAAGAGATGAGCTAAAATATCATAGCTAATTTAAATGCAGTTATCATTTCAGCTGCTGCCACTGGAGTTTGTACATCCAACTATCATGCTGCATTTCTATATGGAACAACTAATTAGTGCTACAGCTTACACTACTAAAGTACAACTTAAGGTTTTTCCCATCATTCAAAATTAACTAGGAATGTCTACATGTGCAGGAATAGAACTGATTATGATTGTTAACTCACATTTCTTCCTCTTCCCCGCTCTTTAGGGCATTCTTTGCTATGCATTGAAAAGCTTCTTCGACATTAACTCCCTCCTTGGCAGATGTCTCAAAATATGGGATATTTCCTTTCGAGGCACACCATGCTCGAGCCTTTTTCTCTGACACCTAGAGAGTCCACAAGAAGCCGATAATTGTATCTTTGTAGAGAGAAAGAGAGAGAGAGAGTATGTGATGCCACTACAGCATGAGACAAAATTAAAAAAAAAAGCCATACCACTCTGCTGTTTCCACCATCCACATCAACTTTATTTCCCAAAACAACAAATGGGAAATTCTCTGGATCTGAAGGGCTTGCCTACAAGAGGTTTCTCAAATCATCATTTCTCTACTGAAAATATCCAGGAGTGCTTGTTTGATGGATTTCATCAGAATTCAGAAGCTCAGAATATATACCTGAATAAGAAACTCTTCTCTCCAGTTGTTAAGGTTGTCAAATGATTTCATTGAGTTGACATCATACACAAGAACACAGCAATCAGCACCACGGTAGAAAGCAACACCTAGGCTCTGAAATCTTTCTTGGCCAGCGGTATCCCAGATCTGGAAAAGGAAATAATGTTTAATGCATTTTGAGCAAAGTGGCCACTCAAAAAAATAAAAAATAAATTTTAAATTTTAAAAAAAAATTAAAAAAAAACCTAAAACAAAACCAGAATCTTTTTAGAATGTAATGCTACAATTTGCTAGATAAATGCTCAATGATGGTCCATAAGGTTGTCTAATGTGCTAATTTATAGAGCCCTGCTTGATGGACACAAAATTCATGCAGTAATCAACCTAAGTCCAATCAATGAGTGTAAAAACATAATTCCCTGTTCAATCATCACAAATTTGCTCCTCGTCAACAATATAACTAGACAAAAAGAAACCACTTACGATTTTTTCGATAAATAAAAAAGCGGTGCCACTGGCAGTTCAGAATTAATGAGATCATATTGCAAAGAAATGTATTTATCATAGATCTTAAATATAATTAAGAAATTCTTATTAAGCTCTATTCCATAAGACCTAAGCTTGGTTCATGAGATAGAGATAAAAATCAAGTCTCTTCCTCGTCAAAAACACACCACTCTCATTTAGTAGAAATTAAAATCCCCCCCCCCCCAAAAAAAAAAAAGAGACAGATGCAACAGCTGAAGCAAGCTAATCAAATGTTGAAATGCTTGTATTTGAGCAGAAGAAAGAAGGATATTAACTTTACACTAGATCAAATATAGAGCTCAGTATGAAATCTAACCTGTAAGGTGAAAAGCCTATCCTCAAACTGCACTTCCTTCGTCAAAAAATCAGCACCGATCGTCGCCTTGTACTGATTGCTAAACTTCTTATTTACATATCTAAAAGCAAAATGTAAAGGCAAACAAGACCATAACTCAGAGTGATAATAATTACAATAAATTCTGTACCAAAAAAATAATTACAATAAATAATAAAAAAAAGGACTGCTGCAGGATACTGATTCATCAAAGACGTCTTCCCTACCCTGCAAATCACAGATCAATCACAAATCACAATCATAAACATATAATTACAAAAAAAAATTCAAAAGAAAATCTCCGGCGAAGTAATTCGAATCGAAAGATCCGTCATAGAAAGGAGTTTTCGAGAAAGAAAAATTCATAGGTTTACGAAAAAGAAACTAACTAACCCGCTATCGCCAAGGATGATGACCTTCAAGAGGGTTCTACGGCGAGACGGCATCGTAAGAAACACTAAGGAATCGGCGGATCTATGGATAAAATTTTTTTCTATATCTAGAAAGAGAGAGAGTGAGCGTGGGGCTCGCGAACTTGCTTGACTGGCAAAGAAAACTGGAAAGGAAAAATGGTTGAACTTTCTACCATCTTTCGTAGGGAATAATATCAAATAAGTCCTTACAATTTACTTAAAAATTAAAATAAATCCACAATTTTTATTATAATTAAAATTTTTAATTTTTATGGTATAATTTATAAAAATTATTTAATTTATTTAAATAATTATTGTAAAAAGTACAATAATTTAAATTTTTTTATTTTTTAGATTAAATTAATATTTTTAATAAAAGTTTCTTTTCTATTTTTTTTTTTATTTCTCTCTTTTCTAAGTCATGGAAAAGCAGCTGGACTGACTTGTAATTGGGAATCTTCATATTTATATTATATTTATAATATAAATATAAATAATAAAAAAATATTGTAAAAAGTATAGTAATTTAAATTTTATTTTCTATTTTTAAGATTTAAATTAATATTTTTAATAAAATTTGAAATCTATTGAAATATTGTTTCAAAGTTTCTTTTTTAATTTCTCTCGTTTCTAAGTCATGGAAAAGTTGGACTGACTTGCAGTTGGGAATCTTCATATTTATATTTTTGGTTTTTTCAACTTTTATTAGTTTATACGGAGAGAAAAGTTTGCGTGACAGCTTCGACTGCAATTTCGTTTAGTTTTAGAGTGTCCCATCTAGACCGGAAAACTCTTTGGTGTGATTGGCCTGATTATAGGAAAATTCGTTTGATGTAACGGTTGCCCGACACCTGCTCTCGTAGCTCAGTTGGTTAGAGCACCCGTTTAGTAAGCGGGAGGTCTTGAGTTCGACTCTCAACGAGAGCAATGTTTAATTTTTTTCTATTTTCCTTTTAAAGATGAGTGAGTGGCTGGCGACAGCAGTGATTATGATTCTAGTTCATATGGTGCGGACATGAGGAATTTCAGGAAACTGGCATCGGACAGCCAAGTATAATAGTAGTATATGGAAGCAACAACTGTGGTAACACGAGTGAGCACAGGTTCAATCCTTCTTCCTCCAGCGTGACTCGAGTGGGATTATAAGTATGAAGCAACCTTTAGTAAAGTCGAAATTCATTGAGCCGTAGCAAACTAGTTGCTGCACTTAGTTTTGCGGCCGAGAGGGAGGGATATGTTGACAAAGGTGCAGATTGTCGAACATTTTTTTTCTTGTATAGCGATATATGATGGTTGAATCATGAATGTAGTTAGTCATGTATTGTTGCTTATAGCTTCTTTTAAATTCTTTTAGTTCTCTTTAATCTTTGTTTTCTTTTTATATATAGAATTAGATCAAGTGCAATTTATTCCATGACAAAATTTAATCTATCATTGTTACTTTCCCCCTTTAACCTTCGTGAACAGAAAAAATTAAGCATGTTATGATATATTATTAACAATTTATATTTTTAGTATCAACTTTTTTCTTTTGAGTGATTAAAAAATTTGTGATAGTTTGAAAATTTTGAACTTAAATTTAAACAATCTTAATTCTCATCTTCAATTAAAAAGACATTTATATTTTTAATTATTTATTAGGTTATGAATAAAAATTAATTGGATCGAGTGAAATTATTGGTGATTTTTGGGAAAGTTTATATAAACAAAGAGTATAGGGAAAAATGAGAAACGTATTGTTTATTTCTATTGCATCGATACTTTTCGTCCAATTACAAAATTTTTTTCTTAAAATAGCCCTCAAAAACTAATTTAATTTTCAAGTTGCATACAAGGTTTTGTGTATATAGCAATCCGTTTTAGTTCATTTGAATTGAATATTTTGCGCTTTGAATAAGTGAATATTTATTTTGTTCAATATTTTTTTGATTATATAATTATATTTAATGTTGAATTTAAAATTAAAAAATATTTTTATTTTCCTCTCATTTAAATCTAAAAAAATCAAGAATTTAATCGAAATTTTTTTTATTTCAATAGTAAAATAAAGATCATAAAAGTTTTAAGTTTAAGTTTCATTACAATTTCATGTTAGATTTCTTGGATATATGTTGGTTTTCTTAAGTAGTTTATCATTTCATTTAATTTTTAAATATAACAAAATGTAATGCTACTATTGATTGAACTTGTAATTTTCATTTTATTGTAACTTCATAATAAAATAATTGAAAATTAAAGAAATCTTTCCCCGCATTATTTTTTCAACTTTCATATTTTTTATGGAACAATTTTTAAATTTTTTTAGTTCTCCCATTAAATGAGGAGACATTTTCAATATTGAAATTGAAAAAAAAAACATATTTAAAAGATGTGAGGGCATTCCAGTCACTTAAACAAACTGAACGTCACCGGTTACAAACACCGTTTTCCCGCCGATGCAATCTACCTCCCGATTTAAGAAATCATAATACCCAGGGGCACTTCTGAAATTCAACTCCTACTAAACCAATTTCCTATAAACTATTTTCACACTCAATATTTTAATAACCACATCTTAAATATTTAAAAATTTTATTCTTAAAACATCTCTATTTATTTTTATTACTATTCTTTAATTTGTTTAAATTTATTCATAAAATACCCTCAACTTTTTTCAAACAGATCCAACAATCCCAAATCTCATTTTTATCATTCTAAATTTTTACAAAACCTTCAAATTTTCAAATTTTGCAAGAATATAAAGTAAATCTAACATTAATCGTCAATAAAATTTGTTGATTCTTCATTTTTTTATTGAATTGTGAGAATTTAAATTATTTTTGGATGAATTTCATTTGAAATTCTCGAGTAAGATTTAATGAGTACTATTGACGCTTTGTAGTAGCATTGTGCCATGAGCTTTCAAAGCCTCAAAGCACAATGCAGTCGTGAGACCATAATGGATCACGACATTCAAGTGCCGTGAGCAAAAAAAATGGATTTATTTTTTATTTTTGTTTTAATAATTAAATTAAAACAAATATATATAATTTTATGTATAAGAGATCTCGACAATCCACTATCAAGATTTATGTGTTGCTTTTGACTAGATTTGATAATTCATATTTATAATTGGTTTTCGTGTCATGTAAAATCGTATTTATGTCGTATAAAATACGAAAATTTCGTGTCAAAATTTGTGTCGATATAAAAAATTCAAAAGTTATGTTTAGCTTTTATCATATTCATGTATTAATTTTACTTAATTTTTAGCCTGTGTCATTTCGTATCATTTCGTGTCATTTATTTGTATTGTATTCGTGTCATATAATCATATCGTGTCTAAAATTATCAAATCTATTTTTTCTAGTGCATCATCAGGGTTTAGGTTTATGTTATTGAAAATGAAAATAAAATAATCATTTTATATAAGGATATTTTTGTAATAAAAAAGTTTATTAATTTAAAACGTTTCTAGCATCGAATAGGATGGGAATAAAACCCTCTTAATTTCCAAAATCCACAGTGATTGCAAGTGTTAGCAGATCCACCAGATCTCCACCCTTTTTCTATCTCGTCTTGAAAAACCAGTGCGTTAACAGAGCGCAGAAGCGAGCCATTGAAATAGAGGAGCTAAAGGAAGAAGGAAAGACTCACTCGCCTGCAAATATTACCTAGCAGAATTTATATAACTCACCTTAGATCTCGTAGATTCAAATTTTCAGTTAGCGATGGCACAGCCTTTGGTGAAGAAGGACGACGATCGCGACGACGAAGGTAAATTCAATTCTCATTTCCTTCGATTTTTTCGGTCCATTTTTTCAGTCTTTTTTATTTCTTTCATTTTCATTTCGTGTCTAATTAATTTTAAATCTTAGGTTTGAGCTTCTAGATCTGAGCGGTTTTGATACATTTGGATTGATTTAGAAATGCATTGCGTGATCTATAGACCTAATTTCGAGGGATTACGGTTTAGTTTTAGTGGAATTTCATTTATTTCTGGTTGATCTGATCTATACTCTTGCTCCATTAGATTTTCTGTTCCTGTAAAGGAAATGTAGCTTGTCAGTTCCAATGGATGCGTTTAATTTTAGTTGATTTATGTGGAGATATGGATCTCGAGACTTTATGTATATTTTATCATCGAGTTCTGTTTGTAGTGTTTTTGAGTTGTTCTAGCTTTTTAGGTGTTCCGAGAAGGTCTTTTTATTGTTAATTTTGTAATTTCATTTGTTAAACAGCGGAGTACTCTCCATTTTTGGGGATTGAAAAGGGTGCGGTTCTTCAAGAAGCTAGGGTTTTCAATGACCCTCAGCTTGATCCTCGAAGATGCTCCCAGGTTTCTGCTTTTTAAGTAATCCTGATTTTCTATTGTGTGTTTGTTTTTTCATTGTATGGTGAATGTTTATAAATTCTTTGTGTAGGTTATCACAAAGCTTCTTTATCTACTGAACCAAGGGGAAGCCTTCACTAAGGTCAGTTTTTCTTTTTAATTGTGCCAGAAAAGGTTAGATCCATTTTTGTTCTCTTTTTCAGTTTGTTAAATTACAACTGACCTCTGTTGGATGGTTTTCTAATGTAGTATGAATATTGAAGGAAATGACTTTTTTTATGGTGTTATGTGGATAGGTTGAAGCTACAGAAGTCTTCTTTGCTGTGACAAAGCTCTTCCAATCAAGGGATATAGGTTTGAGGAGAATGGTCTATGTGATGATAAAGGAGCTATCTCCATCAGCAGATGAGGTTATATATCTTGGGTTTTCCATGCTTGTTGAATAACATTTTTGTTTGTGTGCAAGCATGTTTGAAAATTTATGTACTAATTAATCGTTATTCTTGTTGACAATAGGTTATTATTGTCACAAGCTCTCTCATGAAGGACATGACTAGCAAGACTGATATGTATCGAGCAAATGCTATTCGTGTGCTTTGTCGGATTACAGATGGAACTCTTCTAACCCAGATAGAGAGATACTTGAAACAAGCAATTGTTGACAAAAATCCAGTTGTCGCAAGTGCAGCCTTAGTCAGTGGTATCCACTTGCTCCAGGTAATGCTTTTTCATTAGGGTTGTTTTCTTATATAGTTTTTAAAATAATTGTCAAAACTCTGATGACTTATTAACATGTCGTAAATGTTTTGGTAGACAAACCCGGAGATTGTGAAAAGATGGAGTAATGAGGTTCAAGAAGCTGTTCAATCAAGAGCAGCCCTTGTGCAGTTTCATGCTCTGGCATTGCTCCACCAGGTATGCAATATTTCTTGTTCGGAAAGTTTTGGGGTTTTATTTGGTAGTTGAAGTCAGTTGCTTAATTGAAGCCTAACCTGTTAGCCAATTTAAGTCGTGTCTATGAAGATAATAGTTTTCCTTGAAAAGTGCATAGCTTATCAAGTTTTTTCGTTTCTTCTGTCTAATTTTAGCAGCTTGTCGGTTTCTTTTTACTAGATTTTAACACATTGCATGCTTGGCTCATTATCCTAGCTAGAACAATAATAGATTTATCTGCAGCAAGTGGCAACTAAAATTTATGTATAAAGGAAAGTACAGTAATTTCATGCAGTATAAATCCATAGTACGTTTGCATGCTTTCATGTCTGTGAATATGCATGGTTGGACTTGGGTGATGATCGTTAAATTGATCTTTTCAGTTTAAAATTGAGTCACAACTATGATGTATGTATTCATATTTGTAGATAAGGCAAAACGATCGACTAGCTGTTAACAAGCTGGTTAGTAGTTTGACCAGGGGAAGTGTCCGCTCACCTTTAGCCCAATGCCTATTGATACGATATGCTAGTCAGGTACTCACAATCTCTAAATTTCTTACCCTTCTGCCAACATTTTTGTTCATAAACATTGTGAAGTAATTGGTGAATCTGCAGGTTATTCGTGAGTCGGCCAATAACACTCAAACAGGAGATCGCCCTTTTTATGATTTTCTTGAGGGCTGTCTTCGCCATAAGGCTGAGATGGTAATTTTTGAGGCCGCTAGAGCAATCACTGAGCTCAATGGTGTGACAAGCCGAGAATTGACACCAGCAATTACAGTTCTTCAGCTCTTTTTAAGCTCTTCTAAGCCAGTGCTGAGATTTGCTGCAGTTCGCACTTTGAACAAGGTTGATTTATTTTCCTTTGCTAAGTAATATATCACGCTATTGTATAGATATCTATGTTATTGGTTCAAGGAAAATGAAATCCAAGCACTTCAGTGAGAGGGGCTAGGGTTTTTTTCTTCTGCGAATTTCAGAAGTTCAAACACAACGATGGAGCTTGTTTACTATATTCTTAAGCAGACATATAATTGCTTTCAATCATAAATGATTGTTGTTTCTTTCTAATTCAGTTGCATGTATTTTTCTTTGCATTCTGATTTCTGACTGTTGACAATTTATTTTCAGGTTGCAATGACTCATCCCATGGCTGTCACTAACTGCAATATTGACATGGAGAGTTTAATTTCTGACCAAAATAGAAGCATTGCCACACTTGCAATCACTACCCTTCTCAAGACTGGAAATGAGTCAAGTGTCGATCGCCTGATGAAGCAGATAACTAATTTTATGTCTGATATTGCTGATGAATTCAAAATTGTTGTTGTGGAAGCCATAAGATCACTATGCTTAAAGTTTCCATTGAAGCACAGATCTTTGTAAGGGATACTTGGCTTTGCATTATTGGTCAGTAGGCTATAGTAAATGCTTCTTTTTTTAGTGCCTTAAAGTGCTTTTCATCCATTGTTATCTTCAGGATGAATTTCTTAAGCAATATTCTAAGGGAAGAAGGTGGATTTGAGTACAAAAAGGCCATTGTAGATTCAATTGTGATTCTAATCAGAGATATCCCCGAAGCAAAGGAGAGTGGATTGCTTCATTTGTGTGAGTTCATTGAAGATTGTGAATTCACATATCTTTCCACACAGGTACCATTTTCATCCATTATCTTTCATCACCTTGTTCTTGCTCTTTATGCTTTTTTTCCCTTTTTTCTCACATCTTTGATTTCTATTAAATTTGTCTCAAACATTGTATTATAGATACTTCATTTTCTGGGGATTGAAGGCCCAAAAACGTCCGATCCAAGTAAATATATACGGTACATTTACAACCGTGTGCATCTTGAGAATGCAACTGTCCGGGCTGGTGCAGTGAGCACCCTAGCAAAATTTGGTGCTATGGTTGATGCATTGAAGGTATGAAATCTTAATTATTCTCTTTTTTGTTTTTATTTTTTCCTGAAGTAATCTCAACCCGCGACTCATTGGTCACCTATTTATGCTGGTAAATCTTGTGAACTCTCTTTCGCAGCCCCGCATATTTGTTCTCTTAAGGCGCTGTCTCTTTGACAATGATGATGAGGTCAGTCTATCTTGAATAATGCCATATTTGCACAGTTGTATTAGATGGTTATGCATCAATATTGTCCCTTCATTTGTTATTCGTGTTTGTTGCATTCTTAATCCCAAGCTCTGGAAACTCGAAATATGCTGTTTTTTTCTCTTAATATTCTAATAATTTTAGGACTTTAAAATCTTTTGTTGTAGGTTCGTGACAGGGCTACACTCTATCTTAATACAGTTGGTGGCGATGGTGCTGTTGTTCAAACTGATGAAGATGTAAAGGAGTTTCTCTTTGGTTCACTAGATATCCCTCTGGTGAACTTGGAGAACGGTTTGAAGAATTATGTAAGTTTCTAAATTTCTGTTACACTTTTTCTGTTTTTTAGGTCATGATCTCATGTGTTTAATTTGGGTACAGGAGCCATCAGAAGAGCCTTTTGACATTAATTCTGTGCCAAAGGAGGTCAAGACTCAGCCACTTGCTGAGAAGAAAGCTCCAGGTAAAAAGCCAACCGGTCTTGGTGCTCCTCCTGCTGGCCCTCCATCAACTGTTGATGCTTATGAGAAGCTGCTTTCGTCAATTCCCGAGTTTGCAAACTTCGGCAAGCTTTTCAAGGTACTTCCATTGACTATGCCTTTTCTGTTCCATGCATAATGATTTAGACAATATTGCTATTTTGAACTTGCTAATGCCTAGTTTCCAATTTTTATGGGCCAGTCATCTGCACCTGTGGAGCTGACAGAAGCAGAAACAGAATATGCAGTTAATGTTGTCAAACATATTTTTGATGGTCATGTTGTGTTTCAGTACAACTGCACCAATACCATTCCAGAGCAATTATTGGAGAATGTAATGATCAAACTACATAAAGTATCTATAAAATACTTAAGACCTGTGATAGAATATTTTGGTAACTAAATCTGTATGTCACCAGGTCACTGTTATTGTGGATCCTTCAGAGGCTGAGGAATTTGCTGAAGTAGCTTCAAAGCCTTTAAGATCACTTCCATATGATTCCCCTGGACAGACCTTTGTGGCGTTCGAGATGAGAGACGGGGTCCCAGCCGTTGGAAAGTTTTCAAATATGCTGAGGTTCATCGTAAAAGAGGTAACTTGGGCAGAATCTGTGGCTTTTTATAATGTTCCATTATTTGAATGTGCAATGGCCAGACATCAGGTTTAAATTGGTTATGAATGATAACATATTTAGCGAAGACCGCACATCAAGTTTAAATTGGTTTTGGATGATAGCATGCTTATGAAGAAGTCTCATTTACCCTCCCTCTCCTTACTTTTGGCATGAAATGAGAGAGTTTTAACTTCCATTAAAACGCTATAGAGAGTGTGTTTTATAAAATGAACTGGACATTTTCGGTGGCTTTCCCATCTTATGCTTGCATTTGTTCTACTAGGTTGATCCAAGTACTGGTGAGGCTGAGGATGATGGAGTAGAGGACGAGTACCAACTGGAGGACCTTGAAGTTGTTGCAGCAGATTACATGTTGAAGGTGGGTGTCTCTAATTTCAGGAACGCATGGGAAAGCATGGGTGCAGATTGCGAGCATGTAGATGAATACGGCCTTGGCCCAAGGGATAGCCTGGGTGAAGCTGTTAATGCTGTCATAAATCTTCTTGGCATGCAACCCTGTGAGGTAAGTGCACAGTGATTTTTCTTTTATTTGCTCTATGCTGTTGCTATGGTTATGCAGTTTACCCTTAACTGCCTTACATTAGAATGTCAAGTACCGTATCATTTTCTTCACTGCAATTCCACTGTAATTGGATGGTCTATTTTGGTGGTATCCAGGGCACAGAGGTTGTCCCTAGCAATTCAAGATCACACACTTGTCTTCTATCTGGAGTATATATGGGCAACGTCAAGGTGCTTGTGCGGTTGCAATTTGGAATCGACGGTCCAAAGGATGTGACAATGAAACTTGCTGTTAGATCTGAGGATGAAGCTGTTAGTGATGCTATTCATGAGATTGTAGCTAGCGGCTAGGTTGTCAATTGTTTTGTTTTTTTGCCTCTAATCCTACTTCTCTCTATAAATATTTCTTTTTTGTGGTTTCATATGAGATCGGAAGCAGTTGGCTGCAAAAAACAGATAAGCTTGTAGAAAGAATTGCAAAGCCCCTTATTTTTCATATATATTTTTTCTCTATACAAAATTCGTATGTGGGGATTAAGTATAGGATCCATCAAGCTTTGCTTATTTTTATTGATCATGAATTTCGAGGTGCGGTTGCTTTTTCTTGTCGTAAGAAACTTTGAAAGTTTTGTAGTAATCAGCTTTAACATTATGCCAGATTTTTAGGAGCCCCAGTTTATCTGCCAACATGAAGTTTGACTTCGGAGCTGTGAATTGTGATGATTAAAGCGAACTTCCCGCTGCTCAGGTTTTCCGACAGGCCACAGATACCCTTAACGGTGAACCCAACGTGGATGCAATTGGATTGTACTTTATCTGTCTTTAAAAATGTAAATGAAAAAAAAAAAAAAACCGTTCATCTTCAAGTGTTAATTTTGATAAATGAAAATAAAAAACAAAGTTGATTATTTTCAAGTCTTAAATTTGATTAAAAGAGTAAATATATTAAATTATTTTAGGAATTATTTAAATTTAAATTTAATTCGATGATTATTCAAATCTTATTCATTTATTTAAATAACGAATTAAATTGAATTTGAATATTTTAATATTGAATTTAGTAATTAACTTTTTTATAATATATTTTTAATATTTTATTATTATTTTATTATTTTATTTTCATAATATATAATTGAAAGAAGACAAATCAAATCTATCATATTTAAATTTATTGAGTTCAAACTAATTGAGCATTCTACTAATTCAAACTTGAACATAGTATTAAATTTTCTTAACTCCATTATGATAGGAAATAACTAATAGGAATAATATCAGGTAAAATGCCGAGTAAAACCTAGACTGTGAAGGACAGACAGCAAAGCAGAATATTTACTTCTACGGCATTGAGCTATAAACAATGTGACAGCTCGGGAGCATTGACTATAAACACAAATGTTACAAGAATTGGGAAAAGGAGAAACCAAAGTCAGACAATTCAGTTGGCAGCACTCGGGTACAATTAGCTGTTACTACGGGAAAAAAATTTATCACAATCAAGCAAAGCTAACAAAATGCAAATAAACCTTTCTGCCCATACAGGTTCTCAAGCAACGCTACCCTTTATCTTTCTTTAACCACTAATCAAATTGGCTTTTCCACATGAAAGTTATAGGCAACAATACAAGATTAGGGTTTCCCAAACCAATAACATGATTGAACTACAAATGATTCTTCCAGGAAGGACTGCATTGGGAAGACTGGACCTGAGATGGATAGGACTGGCAACATGGAAGCATTTCCGGTGTTGGGACTCAAATCACCTTCCTGAGCCCTCCAAATGCCCAAATCTGCCATGTCAAGAACAATACACAGTCAGCGGAAATTCTGAATTTTCAATTTTCCATTAATATCAACACGTACTATCCTCAGTTGAAGGAACAAAAATTAAAAGATCAAGAGAAAAAAAGTAGCCAGGGTTGGTTTTCATTTCTATAAGTTGCAAATGGATTTGATAAAAGGACAACATAGACTAACCTTGAGGTTTGTATCCCAACTTCCTGTACATAAGGCACTACCATCAGTTGACAAACCCAAACAGCTAATCCGGCCCTCATGTGAGTCGTGGAGAGATCCTAAGTTCAAGACAACCTGCCAAAAGTGTAGGGAATTAGAAGCAGTGCTTACCATATACCAAAGTGGAATCAGCTATAAATCATTTGAGCTCATGCTTAATTGAAAATAGTCAAAAGAATGGGAGAACAAAAATGGTTGGAGGTGTAGGGTTCCGAAGCTCAAAAGTTAAGGCTAAATGTAAAAGACGGCCTCAGGCAACAAAAGAAGAAGAAGAAGAACAAGGGGAAAAAAAAGGAAGGGGGGAGGAGGCAGTTGTGTTATTTACCGTTGCCAATAAAGTGTCCCATACATAGCAATCTCCATTTGAGTATCCAGCAAAAAGGAGTCTTCCAGATATGGAGAATGCTATCGAGGTCACATGCGGAACCTCATTATCACTGTGTTGCTGATGGTATACTTGTAACTGGTGACCAGTTCTGATGTCAAACAACCTGCAAGTTCCATCATCTGACCCAGTTCCAAACCTATTGCCATCGGGAAAAAACTTCACAGTGTTAACATCACCCTCATGACCATGAAATGTACGCACTGCTCGACTTGCAACCCGCGTATCCCACAATCGGGCAGTTGCATCACACGAACCAGAAACAAACATTCTTGAGTTTAATCCACATATTGAGACACTGAAAGAATGAAAAAAGAAACATTGTAAAACAAACTTATTATCTTTCTTACGAAGTTTCTATAGCATTACACTTCTTGTAAACATGAACATCACTAGTCATAGGGTCCATTGCATGACTAATAAAAGTCGAACAAATAAATCAATCAGATGCAATTTCATACACAGAAAGTGAGGTTCAGACTTCCTCAGGGTTATATAACCAGCTTTAACAAGTATAAAAACCACTATATTAATCGAAACATTTTAATTCAAATTCATACACAGGCCACTTAATAAAAATATTGAGCGCTCCCTAATTGTGAATCACTGACTCAGTTGATAATCCAACAAGACCAAAACCAACTTCCCTTGTGGTCGGTTCACAAAGGCCACTATTTTTTTTTAACTTCTAAATAAACATTTGCCACGATCTTGTAAAGGTACCAGAGAAAGAACTGTAATTGGACAATTTTTATTAAAAAAGGTTGATACAAAATATAAGTTGGGCCAGCATTAATAATAATAATAAAAAATACCTCAGCACATCAGCAGTATGTCCAGATTGAAATTCTCCCCCAAAAACAGAAGTTCTGAGGCCTGTCGTAATATCCCATAAAACACATGTCTGATCACCAGAACTTGTAATAATGTGTATGTCTTCATCTGGAACATACTGACAACAGGAAACATAGCCCTTATGCCCACTGAGGGTTTTTGATACTGGTAGATTTCCATCCCTGTCAGTTGGTGAATTCAAGTTGAAAATAGAACACATACTATCAAGACCACCGCAGGCAACCGATTGACTGGTTGGAGAAAAAGCACATGTCATAACCCATGCACAAGGCAGCTTTATAGCATGAGTTTTCTGGCTTGTTAGAGCATTCCACACAATTAAGCGTCCATCCTGAGAGGCACTGACAATTCGATTTCTTGCCCAATCCAATGAGTATACCTGCATATTTCTTGGACATTAAATTCAAATATAGTACATCATATAATAGTCAGTAGTATAACAAGTGATCTACAATTGAATGAAATTTAAGTTGGTTTCAGCATCATTCTGCAGTAATTAAGGGGTTGCATATTTGTCAAAACAATCAAAATGCTAATTTGCTTTCATTTAGAAATCCTTTTGTTCCCATCTCAGCAAATAACCAGGGAAAAAAGTTTGCTTCAGAAGGTCTCGCTTCCCAGTTTTCAGAAGGCTTTGTAATAACCAAACCATCCTTTTTGTCCACCCTCAAAGCATTTCTTTTGTTATCAGTTATCAACATAGCAAGAAGAATTCCTTGTTCCTGGGAGAACATACACATGCAAGAGCACAAACATGACTCATTCAAACATTTGGAATTGGGACAGGCAGGAACATAAACTTGGACAACCTCATATGATTCAGAAATCTACTTAAATGGTTGTGGTTCCAAAGTAATCTGTTCATATCCAAATTATGTATTGAAGAAATTTGCAAGGAAGGAAAATAAAGAACTGCACTCTGTTAGAAATTTATGCAGACTAAACCACCGGAGAAGAAGAAAGAAAAAACCCATGTTCCAAAGCAATACAATTTTAAATAATCAGTCAGCAAATTCCTCATCCTAATTAAAATCATCGAATCAAAGATTGCAACAAAAAGCTAAAAAGAAAAGGAGAGAATACCTTGCCAGTGTGACCTTGCAAGGTTCTGCAACAAACCAGATCCGTTGGGACAAACTTAACTGGACTCCTCCCTTGCGAACTTGCATATGTGGCGACTACCCATAATTTACCCAAAACCCCAAACGGATCTCAGAAACAAATTTTCAAGATTTTCTCAAAAATAAAAACAGTAAAAAGAAAAAAAAAAGATTGAAAATTGTTACCATCAGTGTCGAGCAACTGCAGGCGTCTCTGCCTGAGCCGCTCTCTTAGATTGCTCACTGTCTCCGTCGCCGCCGCGTGCCTCTCTTTCAGCTCCGCAACGGACATTTTCTTACTTTTTTGCTAAAAAATTTTAACTAGAAAAAAGAACCATTTTTTATTTGTTTTTAATATTCCTTCATGTGACCTTATGAAATCAAGGCCTCTCTGCCTGCTCTATCTGACTATGGATTCATTATTAGAAGGAAATAAACCCAAAAGAGAAAGGATTTTTTTATAGTGATAGTGAAGGTGATGGTGTAAGATTCTGAAAGAGAGTAAGCCAGTGTTTGACTGACGCCGCCGGGCCCACCCCACCCCTGTCCCACGTGGTTCCCTGCTGGGTCCCTCTCCAGTCCACGCCCTTCTTTTCTCTTTCCTTCTTATTTTTTACCTGGTAAATTTTCCTGTAATTTTCTCTGTTAGTCTCCCACGTCAAAAACCACCGATGGCGTGGTTGAAGCCAATTTATAAGCATTGAATGAAGGAAGAAATGGTAACCCAAAACTGCAGTGAAGGTTGATTTTGGAGATGAAGAGTGAAAACCTGTATGTATGCATTTGACATAATCAATAGTTAGTGTTTGAAGAAGAAGACCGCCTAAAAGTCAACTCTAGAGGTTAGACTTAGAGTAGAAGCAATCTTCTATTTCCTGAATTATTGGGAATTATTAGAAGTGACAAAAAAAGAAAAAGAAAATAATACCTGTAACCTGTAATGTAATAAAAGTATCTCATTTTAAGTTAGATTTAAAATGTATCCATTCTTTTTTTCTTTTTTATTTTAAATTAGGTTTAAACACATGCGGTGTACAATAATGATTTTAATTTATAATAATTTAAAAAAATAAAATAAAATATTAAAAAATTATTTTGAAATACATATTGAATAATGTATTAAAAAACTTGATGCATATGCAAAATAATCAAATTTTAAAAAATTCAAAATTAAATGCTAATTAAAAAATTATAAAAAAAATTAAATATTACAAATCTTAATATATTTAAATAGCTACAATTTTAATGAAAATAATTTTTACTTCATTAATCATTAATAAATTATTAGTTAATGTTGCATATTTTAAATTGATTTACTTTTAAAATTTGAATTTAAATTATTTCAAATTAATCTTATAAAATTAATTAGTGTTGAAAACTTTATCTTTTATGGTTCTTAAAAAAATTATTTATAATAGTATCAAACATTAAAAGTAAGTAAAAATGTAAATAAAAATAAAATATTTTTAAAATTTTTAAATTTTAAATTAATATAAAATAATTAAATATAATATATAAGATAATACACATTTCTAATTAATAAATGATCTATATGGATTTATTTTTACCAAAAAATTTATTGAACAAATAAATAAATGATTGAATAAATAAATATGAAAATGGAATGAAATGAAAATTGAAAAAAAGACATGAAAGTTTAATTTAATACTAAAATATATAGCTTAAATACTTCATTTTGATTTTGTTGATAAAATATTTCAAACTTTAAGGTAGTTCCAATCAAAATATATAGATATTTTTTTAATTTAAAAATAACATAATAAGTGATAAACAGAAAATTCAAATTTTGAGATAATTTTTATTTGATTTAAATAAAGATAATTCGATTAAAATATAATTTTTTAAATTTCATATTTTTAAAATAAAATAATTAATGGAATAAGATTATTTATAAAAAATTAAAATTAACTTATTATTCCAAGAGCTTTGGCTTTTATATATTTGTATAAAATATAATACTATAATTATCAAAAACTAAATCTTATTAAAATTAGAAGTGTAACTTTGAATTAACGATCAAATGATTATTCATGAACATTTTATACTTTAATGATGAAAAAGAATTCATCTCACCACACATGTCATGTATTTATATATAATGCATATATTTTTTTTTAAGTTCATCCAAGTAAAAAATTTATACAAAAATTAATTATTTCTATAAATATGTTTTTTTTATATGTCTACAAATATGTTTTTAATGTATATAACAACAGTAGATATATAGATAAAATATGAGTAAGAAATTGATAAATGATATGAAATTTTCTTTAATTTTAATATATTTAAATATAGACATTTATCTTGTAAAAATTGAAATAGATAATTGATTTATTTTGTAATTTTAATATTTATAGATTCCTATCTTTTAGAAAATTGAATAAATTTATTATTTTTTATTTTACATATTACATGTGTTAAAATTTTAGAATATCCACATAAAATGTTTTATTTTGTGTCAACTACTTTAACTTATATATATAAGATCGGTTTGATAAGTACTATAAAAG
Source organism: Heritiera littoralis (assembly GCA_031772115.1). NCBI lineage: Eukaryota > Viridiplantae > Streptophyta > Magnoliopsida > Malvales > Malvaceae > Heritiera > Heritiera littoralis. Next base: position 278,297 of record JAPDPK010000207.1, read on the forward strand.
GCAATTTTTTTAATTTTAAATTTATAATTAGTTTTAATTTTTTAAATTAAAATATTAAAAATAAATTTAGCTATGTGGTAGTTTTTAGTTTTATATGTGATGTTTTTTAATTGAAATAAAAATATATTTTTTTAATGTTAAAATACTTAAAATATATAAAAAAAAAAGAATTTTCTTAAGGAACCAGATCAAATATCCATGTAAAAAAATAAGTATTCAAAAATACGTATTAAAATTATAGTGAAAAGTAAAAGTTCAAAAAAAAAATTAAAAACTTAAACACAAACAAACACAAAAAGATTATAAAAAATTAATTTACGAATAAAAAACTTTTGAAGAAAATTCTTTAAATATGAAAACCAAAAGCTAGAAAAGAAAAAATAAAGTAATAAATAAATAATTTCAATATTAAATACTTAGAGATTACGATAAATTAAAAAAAATGGTTGTGGAGAATTAGTCTAATGTGAATTTATCTTAATACAAATAAATTAAGATCAAACTGAATAAAAATTTAAATATTTTATAAACTTTTTTATTGTGGTCTATTTAATTTTTTAACTTTGTATTAGAATTTTATTTTATTTTAAAAAGTAAAAATAAAAAATAAATAAAATAATCAATTGAAAAATTAAATATTACTGTTTTCAATTAATAAATCAATATTTTTAAAATAATTATATTGATTTATTATTATTTTTAATACTATTTATAATATTTTTTTTAAAAGAAAAGAAAAGCCTCATGTAAAGCTGGGGTATCGTCCTAGTTAGTTATAGTAGCTGTTGGTAATCATACAACAAGAAAAAGAAGGGCTCTCATCAAAAAAAAAAAAAAAAGAAAGAGAAGGGCTAAATTGGAATTTGATCAGTTGATATTGGAATTATATATTTTTGTTTTTTACGTTAAACCCATGTTAGTATGTTTTTTAACGATCTAAAGCAGAAATTATATATTTTACCCAAAAAGCAGATATTATATGAGGCCTGCCTGGCCCAAATTCATTTGTCAAACGTATCTTACAGGTCAGTCAGGCCTGGACCAATAAATAAAACAAAATATTCCGTTGCCGGGAATCGAACCCGGGTCTCCTGGGTGAAAGCCAGATATCCTAACCGCTGGACGACAACGGATTTTGAGAAGAAACTACTAATAAATATATAAAACATTTTTTAACGCATGAAAAAATCTTTCCCCGACAGTTGTTGAGATAAAATTCTGAAAAATGAAATATCATTAAAATCAAAATAAATTTAGTTCATGACAATGACTCAGTCAAAATTTTTATAATTAATATAAATGAAACATATTGAGCCTGGTTAAAATCATGTAAATAACTAAAAGAACATTTTAAAAAAACTTTACACTTTCTAGTACAAAATCAACAAATTTAACTAAAAAAAACAAAGGTACAATAAAGAAATTCAAGACATTTGTACACCCAAGTTATGAGCACTTTCAATTAGAATTTGCCACATTGCCTCAATTATTTCAGTCCCCTGTGCCATCCACGGCTCATCGGCCTGGTCCTGGACCTGGTTGCTTCTAGCAGTAACATTATGGTACACCGTCTAAGTCGGGTTTTTCTCGGGACATCTTTAATTCAATTTCCACCTAAGGACAAAAGTACTCTGCATGAGCAATTTCTGAAATCTTGGGATTTGGAAACCCATTTTCACACAGGGATCTACACATCCTCCCTACCTAACCTTAACATTACATTGAAGTTGAAGACAGACAAAAAGAAAAGAGCCATGCAGCGCAGAACAATGGCTTTGATTTCCATAATCATGTCTGGAAAGAAAACCAGCTGAAGCTCGATATGAATCCATACTTCGGGATTAGAAAATGCCAAAATCATTGACTATAAATTATAATACGTTGTTATACATGACATAATTAGATGGTTGGAAAAGAAAAACTTGAGACACAGACATGCCAGGATGACCCCGTGTTAAACACTGAAGTCTTGTCAGCAAAATTGCACTTTATCCACAAATTTTCCACCGCAACTTTATTAGATCAAATAATATAAAAAGAAAGAAGAAAGCTACAGCAATGAATCCAGACTCCACACCAAAGGAGAAGAACTTTACAGCTAAAACTTTTAAATTAGAATTTGGACCCACAAGGTACATATGCCCCATACCCTTATTTAACTTATTCATTTTCTCTGTTCAATTTCAAATCACATTCATCTGCCTTTTCAGGTGCTCCCACCAGGGTAGATGCAATTATTGTAACCTGCCATCAAAGAGAAATTTTCATTCAGTAAAGAACAAACACTAAAATAAGAATGCTTGTTGAGACATAGTTGGAGTGAAGATATTTACTAGGATTTTGGGATGTTAGTGTTGCCGTCTGCGAGAAGTCACAATTCCATGGATTCTTGGCAGAAGCCTGGTAGTAAAGATTCATGGCAAAGGCAGCATGTGATGCTATGGTATTTGGTTCGAAACAGGCGCCTCCTGGTTGGATTGGACTGCAGTCGATGCCTTGGCCACAGGCATAGTCCAGACTTGACTGCAATTGAGCATCAGAAATGCCAGCCTTTGGCACACACCAACCAGTTGCAGTTGGTTTTGGTTGTGGAGTCACTGGAGTTACAGGATTTTTTGGAGTCGATGATGGAGTCTGGAACAAAGGAAAAAAAGCAAGGAAGAATGTCAATTACCACATGAATAATGCCATTCAGAAATTCAAGTAGCCTTCTTGCATGTCCCTAAAACTCATAACAGCTACTACAATGGATCATGCAATCTGAAATTTTCTAACACTTTAACCCATGCCTTCATTTGGTAGAAGAAAATAGCTAACTTTAGCTTAAATCTAAACTTGTTCACCGTCCACACTATCCACCCAACACTTGCCCCACAGGCTTAAACCGACTTTGGCCTTACCTTGTACATGATTTCCCGAGTTTGCTCCGACCTGAGATATTATTTTATTCAATTTTCATTTTAAAATATTTATAAATATTGATATTTTAATATCTCAAAGAATCCAGGTCTCTTTGAATTAACAGAACTATTCGAGCTTTAAAGGTCAACTGGATCGGATATATGAACACCTCTATTTCAGAATATATTTGACAATTCATGTCATTCATAGCCTACCTGTGATTACAAGATTGGAGTTACAATTAACTGGTTTTGTCATATGCCTTAAGATGGGACCATATTTTCACTATAATTTTACTGCATAAAGCTGGAAGATCATTTGATCACTTTGAGCTTCCACAATATTTACATCCCTTAAAGCTGGCTTGAAATTTTATCTACATATTCATCTAGTCTCCCGTAATATGTGTTTCTCCCTATTTTATAAGAAACCCAACTGTAAACAACTTTCCATTCAACTTTTTGCCCCCATTATATAACCTTCAGACTAAGATTTTATAAAATGCTCCCATCAACCACTGTTGATAAGGTTTTATCTTTTCCAGTTCAAATAAATAAATCAATTAACTCACCTGACTACTCTTTGAAATCCCAGCATCATATGCCATTGAAAGGTCAGGCTTGAAAAGTCCAAATGCTCTTTCAGAACCAGGGCCTGGCTTCAAGTCCTCATCATAGAGTGCAAAGAGGTATGTGTCCACAGATTTTCCAGGCATCAATGGAGTCCCAACCATTGATCTCAGATGTGCAATCAAATTCCCGTTATATGCTTTCGCATTCTCGATGCTAGGTCCAACTTCATTACTGTCCCCGCTATATGGCCATCCTGTCTCAGCAACCATAATCTCAACATCCTTGAATCCCATAGCACTCAAGGCAGAATGCACTGCATCAACCTGCACATCATAACCGAGTCATGGAGCTCATGGTATTAAATCATTTGAACACACTCCTCGCATGAATGCATGTACCACATGCTTTGTGCAATGACACAGTTAATAGGGAAATTGAGGGTAGAATGCAGGTATTTATGCGAAATGTCAGAATCTTCCACTTATTGAGGTTGGAACATGAATTTTTTTTACACGTTTCTTTTTTTTTTTTTTACAAGTTTCTAATTTCATCGGTTATGCACTTGGCCAAATGCAAGAAGATAATGAACTTAATCAAACTTTGCAACAAATTCAATAGTTGGATAAGTTCAGCCTAAGATTTTGATTCTGTCCTGGAAACATGATAGAAAAAGGGGTAATGAAGCAGATAACCTACCAACTCATTTGTATATCAGACATGGAAGAAAAAAAATAATCAAACCATGACAGACAAGACAAAAGCCTGTCATCAAAACAAAACAAAAGCCATCAAACGAAAAACTAACGAACAATCATCAAATGACAAGTGTTTTATTTTTTATTTTTTTGGTTATATACAAGTGTTATTTTAAATCACTAATAAACTCAACCTGATTAAGGGTTCTTGAGCTGATTCCTAAAAGGAATTGTACTAGATAAACCTAACTTGCAATCAATTAGAGTTTCCTATATAATCAATAAAGCACCCTGATTCAAAAAGAAAAAGCTGGATTAGGCAAAGAAAGGAAAAAGAAATTGTGGGTTTAAGTCAAAAGGCAAACCAAAACGATGACAATTTTAACATAAAAAATGAATTCATGCAATCCAATCCCTCAACAACCTACCTCAATGTCGTGTACCAGCGACCAGAATTAACGTATGCATGTGATATGTGTCAGGTTTGTTGTTTCGTAACGTTATCCCTTCACACACGTCAATCTTTCAACAGGGCTCGGTCCAAACCAAACTAAGCTCAGCCCATGTCAAAATTAAACATTGGCAATCTATTTCACATACTAATTTTTAAGGAAATAAAGTAGTATTTTACAGTAAATAATTTGTTCACACGTGAATGAAAAATTCCACCGACAATTAAATAATAATAAAAAATTAAAAATTAGCACAAAAATATTCTCATAACATTCATTGAAGGCAATTATAACTAACCTGAGCATCGAACATGTTCGTGTATTTGATACCGTTTCCCGAGTCAACTCGTCCCGCGTTGGGTTGAAACAAGCAGAAGGCAAGCGTTTCAGGCCTCGAGTCACTTTGGTAAGCGAAAAATGGGTACGGATTAATAGCAAAAGGCGACCCGTTGTCCATCTGGAACTGAAGCAAGCCCTTCAATCCCGGTTGATAACTTGGGACAAACAACCCGGAAGAGGGTGGGTCTGACTGACCCAACACCGCCATCGAATGGACCGTTGAGACCTTGATCTTCCCGCCGAGTGAGGCCGCGTTAAGGGCATTTTGGACATTTTGCATTGCCGGTAGAAGCTGGTTGATCAGGTTCGGGTCATTTGTAGTCAAAACCTATCAAGAGAGCATAAAAAATCTTTTATTTATTTTCATGTTACTGAAATTTGCGTTGCTTTGATTAGGAGGAAGGATGAAAAAAAACGAAAATTTTTTTTTTATCAATCTAATGATTAAGTTTATAATTATTTTTTTATTTTATAATTTAAATATTAGATTAATAAATTTTCTATAATTATTTCTTTTCATTTTTTTCTATCAATCAAAATCTTACTCAAATTTAAAGAATTTTACCACCTTTCTCTCTTTTGAAAATGGCTTTTTTAATCTTTTTCAAATGTGAAGAAGAAAAGGAAAACTGTAAAAGACAAATGGTAATTTTGGAAGGTAACCTCGTTGCCAACAGTTATAAGAATGATCTTGCTTGCAGGGTAAAAAGGCAAAACATTGGAGTTAACCCACTGAGCAGCTGAGTTAGGGTCGGAAGCGAAATTAGGAATATCTCCATTAGCAGCTCCAATAACAATTCCAATTCCGGTATTGGCTAAAGCTTTGATAATCGCTGGATCCGCTCCGTATAGCCTAACCTTCTCTATCGACGTGGACTGTAGAAGCTTTGCGGTGGCCGATGGCGGCGGTAAGTTGTCAGCTACTTGGCCATAGTTCACTCCAATAAACGGCTCTGAACCTATTCAAAAAAAAAAAAGAAAAAAAAATCCCAAATTAAAATTAAGGTTTTGAAACTTGAAAGTGAAGCGACTGATAGTAGCGCTGTTTCTTTCCGGTGTTTTTCTTTTCTTGGTAAAAGCGATGTCGTTTAGGGTAGTTAGAGACTTACTTGAGAAGGGAAGGGAGAGGAGGAAGAGGGAGAGGGAGAGGGAGAGGAAGAGAGCTGCCATAAAAGGGGAGACAGAGAGAATGTGAAAGGGAAAGTGTTTTTCCTGACGAGTGGTAGTTGCTTATTGCTTAAGCCGAGTCTGAGTGTTTCAGAGTTGAAAGGGATGTGTTTATATAAGGGACAAGCTAATAGTAGTAGAGCTAGAGTAGTAGTTCTGAAACAAAAAAAAAAAAAGTAGAATGGTAGTTTAGTTTTAATTTACAAAAGATTTGTAAGAAGAGAAATTGTAAGGAAGTTGGGTTCGGAAAAACTTTTGGTCTTGGAATAGCATTGTAATAAAGTACTTAAAGCAGGTGGAAATTTAACATTTCAACTTCCTCAGGCTGGGGCGTGGGACCAAGTTTTCCACTCTTGCTGTATTCACGGTCACCCCTTGTGTGATGTTAGTTTTCCTGCCTAGAGAAAAGAATGGGGAAAAAAAATCTGAAAATTTTACCTCAAAAAATTGAATATATGATAATTTGAATTAATACCCTATATAAAAAATAATAATATTTTAATAAAGAAGTTCAGTGGTTTTGGAAGTTGAGAACAATTACTAACTAGTCTTTATATTTTAGTTATTATGGTTAATAAGATTGAAGCTGGTCAATTTCTTAGTTAAAAGGAAAGTGAAATTGGGATACTTGACTCAATCAAGGGATGATATAAATTGTATGGTTAAAATGGATTTCGGTTTTTAATGTAGGGGTTGATCATATGATAGTTTGAAAAAAAATATATATTAGGATTGGTTGACTGAATATCAAGCAACTCTTTCATAGAAAAAAGGTCAATGTTTGTTTATGGTTCGGATGTTTAACCCACCTAAAGCTAACCTAAATCGAGTACAACCCTGACTTAAATATACAACCAAACCATAACCTCAAACCGAGCAGCAAGCAATCCTCCAACTCTGTGTCTGAGGACGAAACGGTTGTCACTATACATGGCTTTGCATTAATTTGTAAATTCTTATATAAATATTATTAAATTCACTCATTAATGAGATATTCTAATACAATTTAATGACTTTCAAAATTTATACACTAACATTTAACATGTTCTTTGACTCAATGATGCATGTTTTCAATGAAATATTCAAATGTCCATTCTTCTAAATCAAAAAAGAAAACCCTGGAGCACTTATTATTCAAATGCTGATTTAATAGCACTTTAGGAAACATATCGAATGATAGAAATGAGCCACATGACAGCTAGGACATTATTGAGTGTCATTTTTGCGTCCTCCAACCATGTGCGTGTCATATGCGTCCGAAAAGAATAAAAGGTACAACATTGTTTTGAGTATTGTCGTAATGTTACCCTCACTGGAGAAGGCAGTTTCGGCACCCCCACCACTACAAGCCACCACTACAAGCGTACCAATCTACTGTTCCTCCTACATGGACTCAATATCTGCAACCTATGATTCATGAATCTGTAGTAGTTCTTAGTACGCTTCACATTTTATTAGCTGTGTTATTGTTTTCAGGACATCCAAATAAAATAAGCAACTTGAATCTGAGAAAAACTGGAAAACAGCATGCGCATACACATATTAATTCATTAAAGAAACAATCCAAAGCAGAACATAATAAGATTAAAGTTTCAATTACAACATAAATAGTTGCAAAAAGCTCAGACTCATATCCAGTCTCCATAAAACAAAAAAAGAAAGAGATCATGGAATAGATTCAAACTGTTCTGAAGGAGTAAACCAGATGATGACCAACAGATATGTGTCAAACATATAGGCAGCGATTGAATCAAGGGTACACAAGAAATCAAAATCACCCAAAGTGGTCCAAGGAGATAAAAGAATAAAATAAACGGAGAAAAAGCTAAATTCTCGATTAAAATAAGTATCGATTAACCTCCTGAATGTGAGACTGGAGTAGTTTCAAACTGGCCATCCTTAAATACATGGATATACTGTTGGGGCAAAGAATGCTCCGCCTACAATACAAAACATGGTAAGCCATCCATAGTAAACAAAAATAAACCAACAGCATCATCCATGTCATTGAAAAGCATGATTAGCACATTTGCAACTTATTCCTGACACACAAAATAATGAAATATAACCAGTAAACTACTTATACATTAATCTACAACATTTTAGAGGAGAATAATCACATTGATTGATGCTTTCAGACTTCTTCCTAAGGTAGCTAGCGCAAATAGAGGTAAGATAATGACATTAATACATCCTGAATTATCAGAAACAAAGGTCTGGTTAAAAACCTAAATGCATATACCTCTTTTAACATGATAGATATGAGACCCCAAAAATATTTTTAAAGACAACAATCAAAGGACTGCCTAAAGTTAAATTTAGTTAAAAAAGCATATTCATTTTATTTCTTACATTCTCTAGGATGTGCGATCATAACAATGTTGTAAGGAAACACAAGCAACCATCTAACTAAGACGAAAGATCAAATCTCAAGATAAAATCAACCAAGAAAAGCAATGTATCTTCTTTCCAATGTACCAGCTAACCCATTGTTATCAAGACTTCAATTTTATAATTAAACTGTAATTAGTGTTTTCCATTCCTAGTTATGCTATTAACAGTCTTTCAACTTATACCAAGAATAAATTTTTTGTGGCACATGAATATTGCAGGTTTAACGCAAATATTGCTTTCCATCAGACATGGCAACCTTAAAGTCAGGCAACTATTCTACAAGTAAAATAAATAATTTCCAAACAGGAGGAAGGAGAACTTAGCGAATCAAGAAAACCTTAAAGTCAAAAGGTTCGAAAGCACAGGAAAAAAAATTGTCTACTTACCCAGTCACCATGAGACTCAGCAGCAGGTACTAACACATTGATCTCACTTGACTTTGCTGTTGTTATAGTTGCCCCCAAAGAATCCTTGCTTAAGTACAACTGACAGCCAGATGTGTTGTCCACTGAAATTGTTGGAGCAGAACCCTACAACAGCCACAAAATAGACAATCATAAGTATAAAACTATCAATCACTAATTACAGCAATAGTAAGTAATAGCAATATCAATCAAAGAGCACGGAACAAAAACCCAATACATGCTATGGAACATAAAACATGGCCAGTATTTTCTTTCAAGGTATTTATGTCAAAAGGAAGAAGAAGAAAGATACCTGACATTGCACCTCAACACCACTGCAGTTTACTATCTCACAAGCAGCCACAACATCCTGTCCATGTGAGTCAAAGGCATAAAAGAATATATGTTATCATCATCATCATCAGAGCCTTTATCCCAAGAGATTGGGGTAGGCTAAAAGAATATATGTTATAATTCTGAAAAATATAGATGTTGAAAATAGGTCTTCGCCCTACTAACCTTAAATACAACTCCCATCTTAGTGCATTTGTCAATTGTTATATTGTTGACTTTCCCTGCATAATATCACGATGCCACTATGTTGCTCATGACTTTTCAACAGTCATCTCTTTCAAATAACAATAACATTCACAGTGCCAAAGCAAACAATGCACATGTAAAGAAAGTACAATGCAGCCATGCATAAGATATAAATATAATAAACTTACCCTGAATCTGCAAAACAGAATCCTTGCATCCAAAAACATATACAGACTGTTTTGCATCACAGTCATCAATAACTAAGTTCTTTCTTCCAATTTGGTTCTCAACAGCCCACCTGCCAATATTTCAAGGAAGAGATGCTTAACAAATCAAATACCACTACCAAACACCTAAATAAAAGTTAAGCAAGTGTAGAAAAATCATGTACACTTACTTACGACCCATTTGCAGCTCTAGTTTTGGCGGTCCTGTTTTTGAGAAAGAAGAGGAACTGGGACGTGTTTCCTTTTCACTGGCACCAACAACGCCTGTTCTATCAGTACGGTTCTTTGTCTTCATATCAGCAGTAACCTTCTTCAGGCCTAGACATTGAGAATCAGATCATGGTTGCTGAATATTGACAGAAAGATAGACAGGAAAGCAAAAGAGAGAGAAGGGAAAGAGGATTACCTGCAGTGACATTCCCGGTATTGATTTCTTGGAAAACAGCTGACATCCCCTGTTTTGGACCAGATGAAGAAGGTTGAGAAGGTTCTGAGCTGAAAAGAGAAGCAGGTGGAGGAGGAGGAGGTGCAGGGGCACCTGGTGGAGGAGCTTCCGATGAAGCAGTAGATGCCTTTTTACCAGAAACACTCCATACCGGGCCAAGAGGATAATGACTTTTGACATAATCTCTCAGACCTGGTAAATACAGCTCCTTCAAAGCTTTGGCCCACGCAACATGGTTTTGGTCTTTGTTTCTGTACTCTACAAGAACCTGATATTTACAATACGTATTTCAATATCAACCAACTAGAGGTTGGCTTATATTTATGATCATATCAATTGAATGGAAAATGTTAGATGAAAGAGAAACAAATAGAATGTGTTAATCATCACTTACTACAACTTTCAATGTATGAAAATTTCTTACTCAATATTTATATATCATGTCTTTGCAGGGAAAAAAACAAATTGTTTCAGAAAGAGAGGTTTATCTGACAAATGACAAATGACAACATAATTGACCAATTTTTTTAAGAAAAAAAAAATGAAAGAGAGAACAAGAAAAATTAACATATGGAAATAATAAGATTTAGCACCCTTGTTATGCATCCAATGTTGTTACTTAATTTTCTTCCTTAGCTTCAAAGCAACAGATAACATACATAGTGAATGGCAGTTTAAAGTTTGAGTTGCGGCTTCCTACAATTAAAGAAGTACCTTGTTGTTGTAAAATTCAGCCATTTGCCAACTTTCTTCCACATGTGCAATAGGCATGCTCATACCTTGAATGAGAAATCAAGAGTCAAACAGCAAGTGGCAGGAGTTCATATGCTATTGTTTTATAAAATTGTAGAAGGGCTACACATAGCAAAACCTTCACTGAATATGATGACCTACACAACAAGCACCCAAACACTCATGTTCTTTTGCTAAAGGCCTAAGCATGAAAAGCATGAGTGGAGGTCACACTTTTTCCCGAAGTGTGATTAGTTGAAAGCATGAGCGTAATCACACTTTGAACAAAGGAAGGAATATAATCCATAGTGTGAATCAGACTCCTGATTTTATTCAACATAAGTTAGGAGTTACGCTACACACTACGCGTGAGTCACTTCACTGAGCAAAATAGGCACTTCGTTGCAAAGACATAGCTATGTGCAAATAGGCCACAACATGCATTCACATACCACAATCTTTTCCGGTGTAAGCAATCCATGCTAGGGCTGAAAGACTGTCCCCAGCACTCTTCAAGTGGTTGAAAAAATCAGATCGCCTCCCTTCTGTCATAGCATTAGCCTTCATGATCACTTCATTCAGTGGCTTGAGAAATTCAGCCAAGCCTGCCATATCAGGTTTCTGCACCAACAGAGTGGAAGACATTCAAAATTTCATGAACACAATAGAGCCGTTGAAAACAATACTTGCAGATTATAAGGAAATAAAGCAGATAGCAGCTGGAAGACCAATATTGTTGCCCTAGCAACAACAACAAACTTCTTCAGAAAACTACTAGATCAAACACTCAAGCCACCAAATGTAAATCTCCTCAAGGATAAAATCTTCAGACAGTTTCCTATAAACTCTATCACCAAAATGCTTCTCCACTAATATTATTTGTTAAAAAATGTCTAAAACTGCTATTTCTCAATCATTCTTATGCTTTCTTAAGGTTGTGAAACAATCGTAGTCAAATTCCAAACTCGAAAGGAACACTCTCCGGATTGGAATCAAAGCTATGAAGTCTATCTAAAGAATAAGATATGTTCTCAAAAACAAAACCTCATCTCTACAATCAGCGCAAAAGCCAAATTTAAGCTATAAATACACGACACCTAAAATGTAAGTCACTGGATTCCACATAATTCATCACCAAAAAATAAAATAAAAAGCAACTAATAAAAAGCTCAATCAAACAATATAGACACAAAAAAAATTAATAAAATAAAAGGAAAAGAAAAATAAAAACACTAGCCTGAGTTTGCTTGATCTCGATAAGAAGTTTCTTTTGCACAGTGAAAGCCTCGAGAAGAATCTTAGTAACATCTAGCACTTGACCTCCAATCTTCTCCGCAGCATCCGAAATCCTAGATGCATATTGAGCCATCAGATCATCAAACGCCACAATCGAGGGATCCGAAGCCACCTCAACACCGCTATCCGGTAACCCCCTCGCCGAGCCTCCAGCGACCGATAGAGCCTCCAGCCGCGCCACCGCGGCCTCCAGCCTCTCTATCAGCTTCCCCTCCATACTCAAACTAACCTCTCCCTCTCCCTACCCTTTCTACAAATTTCTAATTTTCTCAAAGAATTCTTAAATTTGTCTCCGGAGCAGATCTGGAGCTTGAAATGAATGTATAAATACTTTTTTTTTCTTTTTTCTTTTTGCTTTAATCGCCGAAAGATAAGAGAGAGTGGGGAATATGTTTCATTTTTGGGGTTTTGACGTGGATTTTGTTGGCGCGAGATTTGTTTTGCGATGGAGTTAAGAGATGGAATCCTACGAGGACACGTGTCGGATAGAGCAGGATTATTGGCTGTTTCTGCGTTGTATTGTGCTGTGCTGCACCTCTCTGGAGTGAATGGAGTTGCGTTTTTATTAATAAATAAATATCGCGGGAGATTAAGACTTAAGTAACCTATCCACCAACCAACCGTCCGATTGGCTGACCATTAACCTGCTTGATCTTTGATTTTGATTCCTTTATGTTTTACTAGATTTTACTCGTGCTATGCAGGAATTAGTTTTTTTGAATGGTACATTCTCATTAAAGTTACAATCACAATCAACATATTACATTTTATGAACCGGTAACTTAATAAATTGGTTAATACAAATGATAACAACAAATTAAATAAATAACAAATAAACTAATTCGAACTCACATTCAGTGAGACTCGAACCTGAAACTTCAAAGTTTTAAGTATTTAAATTTGTAGATATATAAAATAATATTATTTAATTTATTTGTTTAAAGTATATATAAAATACATATATATATATAATATTCAAGATATTCAATCATAAAAAATTAAATATTTAATTAAAAAATTATAAAATTCAAAATAAACAAATATCAGGAAGAATAAAAAATAAAAACATATTATAAATAAAATTATTGAGTATATCAACAAAATGTTAAAATAAAAATTAAACGCATATTTTAACAATTTTTAAGCATTAGAGTAACATTTTTAGGTATATTTTTATTATTGACATAAATAATCATTATTATATATATACATATAATATATATATATATAAGAGAATAATTATAACATAAAAGTATTTATAATTATATCTGAAAGCACAGTAATTTATGCAATGTACGAATTAATTTTATCTTTCATGTAATATATATTTATAAATTTAGATGTTTTATGCATTAATTGTATTTATTTAGAAAAAAAATAGTAATTTTAAATATTTAAATAATAGACATGATATTGATAGCTTTTTTTACACTTTCTAGTTTTGCTAATAAAATATTTTTTAAATAAATTAAAAATAAAATTATTTATTTCGCAATATAAATAAATATCAATTAATATTTTATTTAGTTTTCTAAATAGATAATATTAAAATTATATTTTTTTTAAAATATTTTTGGATTAGATAGTTTTTAAAATTATTTTAAGATAATTTTTTTATAGATTGAGAAATTTTAAGGATTATAAATTTTAAGGTTTAAGCTCATGTTCACTTCCTTAATACCTTGCCTAAGCTCGGCTCGAATTTGGCTTGGTCCAGCCCGGCCCATAAACTGGTCTAAATATAAGTAATATATATTAAATGTAATAAATAAAATTAAAAAACTTGTATATTTAAATGTCTCTACTCCTTCAGTATTAAATATAACTAAAGTTATACATTTATTACTGAATTATTAAATATAATATAGTAATCATATATATTAATAATATGTAATGTGTTTAATACATGATTAAATAATACCATAGCATAAGTTCAATATAAAAATCAAATCTTAAAGCAATAAATTAAGTCAACTATTTAATATTTAATGCGTGCTATAAATTTGGTAATTGTGACCAAACTCCGAACAGGATTAGGCTCAGACTGTTAAAACGGATGAAGATACATGTGGTTTATACCAAAAAAATTAAGTCAACTATTTAATATTTAATGCATGTTATAAATTTGGTAATTGTTTAATACATATTTAACTATTGATTTAATACTTATTTGGTAACTATTACAAAACTTACATGTCAAAAAATTAAATTATCCACATAAAAGTCTACATAAAAAAAAGGTATATGTAAGCATGTACCTTGTAATATAATATATATATATATATGTTATTCGTAAATAATTTGGTAGCACTTCTAACATTCTCAGCTTCGACAAATTACTGGTAAAACATTTTTGTAGGTATATAATATTAGACTTGTTTTATGTATTTGTATCATGTTTGTTTTTTGTCGAATACATATAAAATATTGTTGTGTTCAACAACAACAATGGAAGATTTCCTATAGGCCATGAAAGTTAGATTAACTTGCGAAGCAGAACAAGATCAAGGAGAATTGAAATTTGACACTTCAACAGTCAAGCCACTCAGTAACTAGCTGAAGAAAGATAAATAAAATGCGGAAGAAAGAGAGTAAAGGAAAAACAGAAGAGTTCGAAGGTTTTCGAGAGATTTAATCGAGGATGAGGATGCCAACCCTCCTCTCAGAACCTTGTACCCGAATCTTTTACTTTCATCTGCCACTATCAGCAGGAGGGAGACACCAGTTGTCATTCATTCAAGGGATTCTTTAAAGAAATCGTATATTTTTAGCTGTTTCTTGATTGTTAACTAAAAAGGTTGGGTTTTCTTTCTGACGAATTTGTTGGAAAAATATCTCTCAAATCAAATACTCACAAAACAGAGGAAAGCAAAAACAAATATAATTTTTAGTGTGATTTAGCCCAACTAATTTGGCCTATAACCACCCAACTAATCTAACAAACAATCAAAACAACTACAACCGTACAATTTTTAGAAGAGAAAAATTGTAAACTCCTAACAAAACCCAACTATACAATTTTTAGAGAGAAAAATTGCAAACTCCTAACAAAGATCCCAAAGTCCAATTACACCCTTTAATACCCAAACCCTAGCTATTTTATCGATGTCTACAACTCTTTGGGACACTTTACAAACCAAGCATAACACATTATTTATAAGGGAAGAACCCTTATAACTTCTCCTATACTTTCGATGTGAGATTCAAGGCAAACCCCAACAGAATTAAACCCTTAACATTTTGTCTAGTGTTTAAGTGTACGTTAAACTAAACAAATACGAAAATTGTTTTGTCATAATTGGTGTCCTTATATCAATACAAAATAATTTTTTTAATTTTTATCGAATTCATTCATCACATTATATCTAAAATTACTAATTTTTATGTTGGATGAAGGTTATAGAAGTTATATATATTTTTTTTGAGATTTTTATTTTTTATTTTAAAAAAAAAACAAAGAATTTGTTCTTTAGGATTATTGATGTCTTATTACCCCAACTTATATTAGACTAACAAAGAAATTGTTGGTGCCTTCCCAACAATTATGTACAAGGCAGATGTTTCACTTCAGTAGAAGGTGCAAATTGCAAAAGATTATACGAATCTTCTCCTTCTGCCTTTATTTTAGAGTTTTATTGTTGGAAAGAAATATATAAAGCACTTTAGCTTTGATTCCTTTTGATGTTCAAGCTGAGGGATAAAAGGAAAAAGGATGCATGGGCCAAAGGGGTTAGGCAATTTGACAGAGCAATCATGGATGGCAATGGCTTAGTTTGATAGCCAGGAATTCAGCTGTTTTCTTAACGAGACAGTGCATTCCAGGCTTCGCAAAAACTTGATTGCTTTTGATTGACATGATTCTGTTTTCTTTACCAGGAACATGTTACTCAACACAGACTGTTTATCCATGTGCCAACGACCGGAAAGTGGAGTCCTACCCGTCAAACCAAGGGCTAAGACATCTCAACCTGCTTTTCATACAGCAAATTCAGTGCATAAATCTTTTATATTGTAGGGTCTAAAATATGCACAGCTCTCCTAAAGAGATTGTTTTCGTGATATAAACTTGTAACTTTTAAATTACAAAATAACAATCTTTACTGTTGCAACAAACTTCACTTTTTCTGGTTTCCACATGGGCTATGGGTAAAATATGTTTCAGAAAGTTTTCATTGTCCTGGCAAAGTAGATTTTAGCCTTCACGCTGCCATGGTCCCCCATGATTACCAACCATCCAAATGCACCTCAGAGGCGTGCAGTGCAGACAGTACTTCAAGGAGAATCCAGTACAGAACTGTGGAATTGATTCGCCAGTGAAGCTCCCTTTAGGAAGCAGTAATATGATATCAGTTGTTTACCCATCCTTGTAATGGCAGCTGCCATTTTCTGCTAAAAACATTCAATAATAACCAAAGCAGTTTACTCAGCCTCGTCAGTGAAAGCAACTTAGAGCTGCTGGCTTGTAATGTTGGTGAAACCAACAGAATACCAAGTTAGGTCGTGACTGAATACTAAAGTATTTCCTCTTCTGTTAGGAGTTATCATTTGCCGATCGGTTTTTTAATTCTCAGGCATTACTCAATCTGGTAAGATATCAGTGTTTAAGGCTTGAACTAAGTTGCAGTTGCTGGTTTAAATTGCTGAAGTAATCATAATGAATTCACAACGTTTCAATTGTTTTTTAAGCATCAGCTTCGTGATATCCACGGTATCTGATATTTATGGTAAGTCACGCCAAGTGAAGGAAAGTAGTTTTAAACCTCTGCTCACCTCAAATACCATGAATGTCGTCAAAGCAGAAATTCTAAAGATCTTTCCTGCAGTTTCAGATGCTTATCAGTAAATCATTTTGCCCTCGAAACATGCTGCAGATAAGAATGTTGCAAATAGTTCTTTATATGGAGTTCGACAAATCATCGGCAGACACCATGTATATCAAGGTTTCATCAATGAAGGAAGAGATAGGATTGACATCCTTAAACAGACTGGTATAATATGAATATGAGAACGCAATTACATATTTACAAGGCTCGTTGAAATCTAAAATGCTGCAGTGTATCAGCAAAAATTATCTGAGTATGAAAATTATATATGTATATATGCACATCCAAGGAGTGTAATCTTTTCATTTGAACTAACGGAAAACTTATTCTACAACTTTATCTGACCTCAGGAGCCATAATGCCTTGAACAAACAACAATTATCTCCATCTTGATTTCTCTACATCAACATTCTCAGTGTGCTTTGGATGTGCAACTTTCGTGGATATTGGCACAGAAGATGAAGCAGTACCTCTCTCCTGTGCTGGCCGGTGCTCCTGCAGAAAAAGGAACAGGTAACTACTTGAAACAGCTGAAAGCATTGAAAGAATCAATATACGATGAAAAAGTAGTCTCAAAGAAATAGAGATGGGTATCGAACTTTTGGATACGACAACAATTAGAATACTAAATCAGTATGTTTAAGGGCTTCTACAAACATATTTAACCATCACCAAATGTTGGGAAGGGTGCATCTGCTGTCCTAAGTGCTCAGTGTGAATAAAGCGACTTGTTTATAAACAGCATGAAATCATGCACTCCAAGTAATGAAAAAGTACATGTACTATGGACTCAATAAGTGTTATCAGTGTGATAAAAGAGTTCCGACATCTAAAACTCAACTGAGCCCAAATGGCTCCATTTATTGGAAACTCATTCTTTAGGAAGAAAACATTGGCCATTGACATTCACAAAATAAAACTACCCCTTCGTGAAAAGAACAAAAAAATTTGCTTTTCTCGACCAATAGCACCAATCAAATCTTGAAAATAAAATAAAATTAACAATAAACCATTACAATAAAGGTTGGCATGTTTTTAATACTCAATGACTGCTAGTTATAAGGCTATGCAGAAAGCATGTGACAGAAAGGCTTACAGAGCGGAAAGGAAAATCTTCTGCCTCAAGCATATGAACAATCTGCCCCATTTTTGGGCGCTTACTGGCATCCAAATCAATACAGCGGAGACAAACAAGTAATGCTCGTTTCAAAGCTCTAGGAGAGGGCTGAACTTCAATCAATGGGTCCACAAGCTCTTCTCCACGACGACTTGCTACCATACCTTTGAACCAATCAACTAAATTCATCTGGGATACGTTAAACAGAAAAAGTATTATTATGGTGTTCTGGCATTCAATGAAGTTATTGCAAGATCAACACTGTTGTTACCTCTCCAGGTGGCCTAGAATAATCTATCGGGCTTCTCCCTGTAATTATCTCCATAAGTAGAACACCAAAACTATAGACATCACTTCCCTCATTAAGCATTCCTGTGCTTGCATATTCTGGGGACACATAACTGCAGAGAAAAACAAATACCGCAGTAAGAACCAATAATAGTGTAGGGTATAAATATGTTTCCATCTGCTGAGATATAGACATGGGATTATGAAAGAGAACAAACCCAAATGTTCCCATCACACGTGTAGTCACATAGCTTGCTTCAGATCCTAAGAGCTTGGCTAGTCCAAAATCCGACACTTTTGCATTCCACTTTTTGTCCAGAAGAATATTACTTGATTTTACATCGCGATGCACAACTTTAGGTTCTAGCCCTTCATGCAAATAGGCCAACCTGCAAGAGAAGCAAGAAACATATCAATGTAATGAAAGAAAGAGGATAGAAGTATGACAAAAGCTAAACCTACTGCCTGCAGAAGTTAAAACAGACACACAGCCACACACATATGCAACTATCCATCTCAGCAGAACACTCACAAATAATAACAATTCGGAGATAGATGGCAGATGCCACTTTGAGATTAGAGACTTAAATTTACAAAAAGAAGATACAAAATGAGGGTACAGAAGGTATTGATATAAACCTTATATAAGAAGATATATCTCGAGTATTCAATGTAAGGTTTTATAGCATTTTTCAATTTTCAGTTCTGTTGTTCTCACTTGATATGATCCTATCATTAAGGTTAATAAGTGACAAATGTGAAATAGACTTCTAGGAACACAAAATGACATGATTAATTCTACTTAGAATGGTATGCAAATTCACATGTAAATTTTTCTTTCTAGTGCTCTACCATAAGCTGAAAAAGACTTCAAATTGATTTAGTGTCACATGAAGCATTTTGAAAACCATAAATATCCAGCTCTCTTCAATATTCAAGCAGAGGCGAGTCAAATAAGGCATCAAGGGACTGAAAGAATAAAAAGAAAGAGAAAACTTCGCACCCTTTTGCTGTCCCTATGGCAATCTTCATTCTTATATCCCACGTAAGAGGGCTAACAGGCCCTACATCGCCATGCAACCATTGCTCCAAGTTCCCATTGTCAACATATTCATACACAAGCATCCTGAATTAATAGTAATTTAGTGTTGCCAGTTCATTTCCATTTAAAGATACATGGGTTCGTCTGTCAAGTGGCGTATACAAAATTTACCTTCGAGCACCTTCGATGCAGTACCCAACTAGACCCACCAAGTTCTTATGCCTCACTTTGCCAATGGCTTCAACTTCCACGCTGAACTCCTTCTCTGCTTGGCCCCTGCGAACAATGTAACAGGAATTTCGCTTAGATAACAATTAAACTAAATAACGTAAATAAATTAAACAAAACTTTATTCCCATTTGCCAGTTGAGAGTAAGGACAAAATAAGGAAAGACAAAGTAAAAGCAAAGAAAGTGAAAAACAGTTTGATTATCTTATCTTATTTTAATATTTAGAGGAACACCGAAGTAATAAAGAACAAAGTAACCATTTTTACTTTTCCTGGAACTGCGCCACGCAACAAAGACATGTAATTTATTTATCTAAAGCCAGAATGTAGTCAAGTTACAATGTTGGACCCAATTTACAAGCAAAAAAAATTAAAGTCAAAACACCAATTAAAAGAACAAGAACATAATCTTTAACAGTCTGTCTTGGATCTAGCATGCATAAATAAAATAACCAAGAGAAAAAATTTCCCGGAAACCGCTTTGTCTTTTCTCTAGAAACAAACAGAGTAAAGCACGATCTGAGAAGTGAATACTGAATATAAGAAGCTCACTTTACGTACTTGTTATTATGCAGATTTTTTACAGCAACGACAGAACCGTCTTGCAAAATGCCTCTGAATACGACACCGTATCCGCCTTCACCGATCACATTCTCCTCTGCGAATCCACGCGTCGCCATCTCGAGCTCCTTCATGCTATACCACCGACCCCACCCCATGTTCTGAACATCGGCCGACGCGTCACTGGCTCCCGAGGCATCATCGCTAACTCCTTCGCTACTCTTACTGGGAACCACCTTTCCGACTTTGGCCTCTTCAGTAAAGCAATTTACATTCTGATCCAAGGCCTTGATCTCCACGATCTCTTTGGAGACCAACGGAATTAGACCTAAGCTATGCTTCACATTCCGCTTGCGTGCGTTTCTGCTTAAGCGAAAACATAGGAAGATTGTGAAAGAAAACAAAAGTACAACGACTAAAAGAATTGAGATTACAAAGTAGAGCTTAAGGTTGAACAACGGTGTTTTTGATGAAAGAATGTGAGTTATAGACTTGTTTTTGTTGTCGTCGGTTTCGCCGGTGACCGTCATTGGTTCCGGCGCGAGGGATGGAACTTTCTCTGGAAAGTCGAAATAAAATGTTAAGAGAGAGAGAGAGAAAGATTTCAAGGAGGGCTTGAAGAGTGGGAAAAGTTAGGGGACGCACTGGTTTGGGTGCTTTAAAGAGAGAAAAATAAAAGGCTTCAACGGATACAAAGGAAAGAAAAGGCAAAGCTTGAAGAAGACAAGAGATGAGTTGTAACTCGTAACTATATTGGGTTCGCGTATGCGGGTTTATTGCGGGAATGCCACTGTAGATTGACTACTCTCCTTTCTCCGCTTGAGCTACAAAATGACTAAAATAACCTTAAAAGCCCTTTTCATTGTTATTTTTTTTAATAGAAGGTTAAATGGATTTTAGTGAAATGAAAAAAAAGATCATTAAAAAATATAATTTTTATTAAAATAATAAAAGAATTAAAATCATGGATAAAAAAATAATTTAGTCTTTAATTTTTTGTCATTTATTAATTCATATCATCGCACTGGAAGTATAGTAGAAATTAAACAGACTCTTACTTAACAATTAAAAATGAAGATTATAGTACTATTTACGAATCTATAATTCTTAACTTATTAAATTTAATTATGTTAAATTGGTGTAACAAATCGATTAAGTTAAATTATAATAATACTTAAGTTCATTTCAATAAACATCAAAACATTTTGTATTTTAATAATAAATATTATATTTAATGCTATATGTCTTAAAATTCAAGTCTGTTATAAAAGAAAATAAATTTTTCATGAATTTGTTAATATCAATGGAAATGAATTTTTTTAAATCAATACGAAAAGAAACGTTTTGGTAAAACTTAAAACATCATTTATCACTAAAAAAAGGCTTGATCTAATGTTATTTAATTATGAATACTATTATAATTTTAATCAAGGATTGTTTACCTTTCAACAATGTAGAGAGGATTGCAAATTTTAAAGCAATAAGCAAAAGCAAATCATGATGAAAAACGAGAAACTAATGCAATATCTCTTTGTAACTAAGTTCCTTAATTTGGAACAAAGATTCTCCGACATCAAGAAGAATTTTTTTAACGTTAGGACGAAATAACATTAGGTTAAAAATCTGTGTTGCATAACAAGTTTAAGTTTTTTCTTTTCTTTTATTCTCAACCACCTTTTTCAGCTACAATGACCAATCAGCCCTTTACGTAGATCACAATTTAACCATGGCGACCAGAATTCCCCCGAGATTTGAACAACATTCCATTTGTAAATGTCTTTTTTTTTTTTGGGGGTGAAATTTGTAAAAGTCATTTCATCATTTGTCTTACAACACTTGACCAGGTTGAACGTGAATGTCTAATGTAAACTTGCTACCTAATGGATTTGTCTAGTAACCCACTTTAGCCTGGTTTTAAAATTTGATCGGAAATTACATTTTCTTTAGTTCATAATGAAATACAAATAAAAAAAATCAAAATTTCAATTTAATTTATTTTTGAAAAATATATTATATAATATTCTTTTTCTGGTGTTTAAAATCATGTTTTTATGGGAGTAGTTGAAACTTTCCCAAAACGGATCTGTATTTGATTCCGGATCGAAAGAAATTGAAGTAGGTGAAATTGCTCAGGTGTTATCATTTTTGTCATTGCTTCTTGCAAATGCAACCTTAGTACAACAAGCATTGCCAAAAACTAAAAAATAAAAATAAAAAAATAACGATGATAATAATAATAATTTTTTATTTTAAAGAAGTTTTTTTTTTTTCATAAATCGAATTCTTTTTATTTCGTCTTATAACACGTTTGAGATTTTTAGATCCTCGAATCCTAGCAAAATGTTATTTTTTAGACAATTTACCATATTTTGAAAACACAAATAATCCACATACAACTAAGCAATAATGAAGAAGTAATTAATGAGTTAATCCAATGTTATTGATCATCAAAAGGAGGGGTTTCTTGTAAATTTAAGAACAAATGAAGATTTTTCTATTTCTGTCGGTCGGTGTTCCTGTCAATGAGAAAAGTCTTAGAAAATTGAGAATGAAGCACGAGAAGAGCGGGTCCCTGTAAACCATATTAATGGGGATTGAAAAGAATTCGTGAGTTAGGAAATTTATTTGAAATAGGAAGCAGTGGCTGAGTTCCGTTTTGCACATACATTTTTTCAGTTGTCGGGAATTCAAAACATTTTCCCAGTTGTCGCGAATTCAAGCGTTGTTCGAATTTAGAAGAGGCAGCCGGACAGGGCAGGATCAATGGATTTTTATAATCAAGTTGTTTTGTTTTTTTAATTTAATTTATGTCAAATAACAGAAAAAAAAAAGATTTTTAGATTTTAAAGATTGATGGCAAATTCAAAAAAAAAATTTTTTTTTTACGCATTTAATCGTAATTTTTGTGAATAAAATAATATTATTATATCAACGTATTTAAACTTTTTATTATACATGTCTTTTTAAATATTTTAATTTATCAGAGTACTTTTTCACAATAATGTTAAATATTTTAAATTTTAAATTTTTTTTGTCATTTTTTAACCGTAACAATAATACTAAATTAGGTTTTGGTAGTGTCTAGATATATATATATATATATATATATATATATATATATATAAATCAATGGTGGTTGCACATATTTTAATTTTTGATGATGAATCTTTTTAATCTTTTAGTGGGGATATTATACTAAATAACGCGTTACCTTTGTTTGGAATTATTGTCAAGTGGACCATTTATAATTATTTAGAAATTATTTATCAAATGATAACGATGAAATCTTTTTCAATCGTATCATACAATTATCAATGATATTTGTCAACTGGCACCTTTAATGTGGCAAAGACAAATTAAATTTTCCTGTAAAGAGTAGACAGGCAACAAATCAATAGAGAATATGTGTACCATAGGACTTTTGATCTAATTGATTCTTCCCTTGAAAGTTATTATAAAATCTTGACGTTATTTAATAAATTATAATTAAAATTTTTTAATTCATAATAAATACATAAAGTTTGTTTAAATATTTCAATTAGATAAATTTATTTTTATTAATAAATCTAATGATATCTTGATTTGTGATCGTAGTTAAACCATCTCAAAGTTTTTGAGTAATTCTCACAAAATTGAGTCCATGCGCGGAGTTTAGTTCGACATTATTGTGTTTTAAGTTCTTTTGGTGTTTAGGCTTTACTTTGTGGGGAAATTCTATAGTAAGGTCGCAAATTTTGACCTTATTATAAGGTCAACGTAAAAAACATATGATTAAACGTAAATTTAAAGTCATTAGGTATAAAAAATGTTAGACGTATCGTAAATACTTGATAATTAACTTAAAATTAATGTAAACGACATATGATTTAGCATAAATCTAAAGTTATTAGGTGTAAAAAATGTTAGAAGTATGTAAACACATGATAATTAACATAAACATACATTATAGCAAAATTATCATGTGTTTAAATCTATTAACACTAATATTTATATTGATAATCATATTTTTACGATACGTCTAACATTTTTTATGTCTAATGACTTTAAATTTACGTTTAATCATATGTTTTTTACGTTGACCTTATAATAAGATTAAAATTTGTGACCTTACTATAGAAATTCCCTTACTTTGTGTGGTGGAAAGAAAGAGGTGAAAAAAAATTAGTTAATCAAATGGTTAAGCTACAAAGTAGGAAAGTTATTATGAAACATAACCATTTGATTAACTAATTTTTCTTCCTCACTTCTTTCTTTCCATCCTACCAAGCAAAGCCTTAATGTTTGAGTTTGATTTTTGCAAACTATATATTTTTATTTAAAATTAGGATTAATTAAAATAATTAAAAAACTCTTGCAAAACTAAGAATAACATAGATTTTAAATTTATATAATTATATTAAAATTAAATTTAACAAATATTTGAAATAATTAAAATGAAAGTTGAAATTTTAATCACAAAAAATCAAATTAAAACAATATTTATGGAACAAATAAAATGATAGTATTCTTTTAAATTTTTGTTTAGTCCATGTATAATTTTCCCAAATTTTCACAAGAAGTAAAGACAATTACTCACCTTACAAGCTGTGTCCAACCAATCCAACAATGCATTAAACACTAATCGAGTGGCTCGTGGAGGTACATAAAACACATGCAAAACCATTCCAAAATCATCGAAATGATTTGTCAATCGACTTTGCCTATTAAAACTTAGATCTTACAAGTCAGCTTTGACCAAACAAGAAAGAAACATGGAAACGAAAGTGATACAGTCTTTCAACTCAGAGTTTAATTCCAACAGTTTTTCAAAATGTGATTTTTATAGGTTTGCAATTCAACATCTTTTTGTAAATAAAACAGTGTAGAATGCAGCCAAATCAAAGAATCCGTTAGGCTCAAACAGATAACAAAAAGAATCAAAGAATCTGTTTGATTCAAGCATAAAACAAAAGAAACAATGACAATCATAACGGTTAGTTTGTTGTAATTTCAAGATCTTACAACGGCTGCGTAGAAAACCAGACAAAAGAAGAAAAAATAAAGAAAATGAACTTTGAACCTTGATTAAACATGTCTAAATTTGTCTAAATTAGAGTCTAGTTTTTCTATCAGATAGGATAGAATGGCTTGGAATTGGGGCCCAAGTCCCATGCGGTAAGGCACCCAAGCAACCAAATTTTTTGGGATTTGCAGTCATGAGAGTGCTTCGCTATTGGGAAACACTGCGATGGCCCACGCATGTGCTTTATTGATTGTTCGTTCGGTTTGCCCAAGCCCAATGTCCCCAAGCTCCAAGTTCTGGTCGATTGTTGTAATAATATGTCCGTTTACTTACGTTCCAGACTTTCAGTATGCCAAAATCATCGATCGTTGGTGATTTGGTCCACATCAATATTAAAGGAAAGTTCGAATTTAAACCAATTGAAACATAATTTTTTAAGAAGTAATTCTTAATATATTTAGGATTCAAATCTTAATTATTGCATCTCATTTTTTTATTTTTGATTACAATCTCATTTGTAATGTAAAAAATAAAATTATCATATAATTCTAACATAAATTTTAATTGAACCTTTAGAATGCAACACTAAATATCATTACATTTTGCTTTTAAATAGACGTTCTATACCTTTCAAAAAGAAAATAAAAACAAATTTGATGGACTATCCTTATCAAGTTAATATAATCAAAGGAAAAATAAAAAAAAAATCAAGACCAAGCGTGTAATTAAGATGAATTAAGTCGATTCAATATTAGGTTTAAATTTGACTCAATTCGAAAATTTGAAATTCAAAATATGATTCAAATTTGATCAAATTTAATTTTGAAATTTCAGTTCAATTCGACAAAAATATTAAAATCGTTCAAATTTGATACAATAAATTCGATTTGTGAATTTTCAACCATATATTACGAAAATAAAATAGTAAATTAATAATTCTATATTGATAATATATATTAAAAAAGTTCAATTAAACTAGTGAACGGCTTGAACCTAGAATTAAAATACTCGAATCGAGTTCAATTACTACTTGAGTAACTTAAATTCAAGTTTAGCTCCAAAAAAAAATTATCAAATCAATTTTAAATAACTCACAAATAACTTGAATTATTTACTTTTTTAATCAAAATAATGTTATGTTATATCTTCTCCACATTTTAGTTCCCAATAATCATTTCTTCAATAATCACACTACACCAAGATCATTCTGCGGTAAAATGCCAAACGACCTAGTTTGTCATAAATTCAATAAATACCTAAGGAGATTGGTTGGTGAGTTTTTAGGCTTTTGCTTGGTGCATGTTCGAATATTGCAGCGGAATTAACTGCTTTAAAATTGGGTCTACAACTAGCTTGGGGTGAAAGCTTTCGCACTGTTCATTGTGTACTGGATGCTACTGTTGTTCTTACTTTAATTAAATCTGCAGATGTGAATACTCATCCCTTAGGCTGTCTTATTTATGAGATAAGGGATTTGAGGGATAGAGAATAGCTACTGTTGGATTATGCCCTTAGAACTATTCATTAGATGATTGACTTTGGCATTATTTATGTATCATGACATTTTATTTATTATAGTTCATTATTATATTTGTTTTATAACTGCGTAATGTAATCTTATATAATAATGTCCTTAGAATAGTAATAACACACTATTCTTAAAATATCCCTAGTCAAGTATTATTGTGAACAAGGATAACAATGATACGATAAGACTAGTATGTGGTTGACTGATGACCATTGTCATGGATATAGGATATCAAGTCATCACATAGGTACATGTTAGAGAACTATGTACTGGATCGACCCTCCATGAGAACGCTACATGGATTGGTATATGAGTGTCATAAGCGATTCTCATAGTGATGATGGTGTATGTGATCCTTTGACTTCAGATCATCAGAGATCCCAACATAGAGAATTGCATACTTTAATGCTGCTAGATGTCATTCGTAACATGATGGACTATAAAGGTCGTAATTGGGTATGCCTTGATCTATGTAGAGGGATGTTGAGTGATCAAGATAGAATTTATCCCTCTTATATAACAAGAGTGATGTCTTGGGCCCTTTGATAGAGTGAGACTAAGAAATGCATGGCCGTGCTCGAATAAGTCAATATGAGATATTGATTTTATTTGTTTAATTAGTCTACTCAGGAATCAAGAAACGCTGATTAGACTATACAAGTGTGACACATTCCATGACTTGTGTCTAATCAAGACATCAAAGGACAAAGGGATTAGATTACACGGTAACATCTATCACAAGTAAGGTTATGTCGAGTCATTGACATTCTCGTTACATGGGTAGCAATGATGTGTTGCTAGATACTGCTCATTGCCTGTGACAATTTTGTCATTGCCATTGTTTTGAGAACCTATTGGGTCGCACACTTAGAACGGATCAATGAGGAGCTTAATTAATCCTATTCTGAATTGGATTAAGGATATGTCTAATCCTATTCTGACTTGGATTAAGGATATAGTTAATCCTATTCTAAGTAGGATTAGAGTTCTGTTTGGCAGTAAATTTTAAGGTAAAATTTACTGCCTAGAAAAGGATGTTTTCTGAAACATAGCCGCACAACAATTAAAAAAAAAACAGAAAAGTATTCTTTTAATCGAAGCTAGCAGTTCGGTTAAAAGAATCAAAAACACTCCTTAAGGCATCTGATCGTGAGACATTCAAGAGTCGTGAGATCCGTTCGTGTGGATACCATAGAGGCAGGAACGAAAAGTTGCTGCTTGTGATTCGACCAAAGACAGAAAAAGCAGAGAAAACGTTAGGTAAAATCTCGAAACCCTAATCAGGCAACCCTCCGAATCGATCCTGGTGGAGGCCGAATGATTTAAATTCCGCTGTGTGTTTGTTTCGGTTTCCTTCAGCTACTGCAACTCAAACACGTCCACAGAGAAGGAAACTTCTGTGCTGACAAGTTGGCTAAAGGTACTCGTGAGTTAGGTTTAGAGTTTGAGAAGTTAGTCTCCCCTCCACCTGATCTTGTAAGTAAACTTGCTCAAGGGCTGGACTACACACTTAAGCTCGAAGGTCTGTTCGATATTTAGTTGAGCTTGAATAAAAATATCTGATGCAATAACTGAGCTTAGGCAAAATTTTTAAGCCTGTTTAAAATTTAGGCATTGTCTCGGCCCGACCCGACCCGACCCGAATTTATATTTTTTTTTAATATTAATGAAAAAACGACCTAGTTTGTCCTAAATTCAATAAATACCTTACTATATATATTAATATTACAAAGCACATGCTTATATGTATTTTTTTTTTTGATGTGGACTCTAATGTAGATAGTCTAATTTTTTTTCTGTGTAAACTATAAGTATCCTCATTCGTTTTAATGGTCTGAGACTAAATCCTGCTCGGAACTTCGTCACAGTTAAGACTCCTCACTCCTCCCCAAATATGTATTTAATAGGGGTCGAACTCGAAAGCTCTTTTTACAAACTCAACCTGCGTTACCAACTAAGCCACAATCCATGAGTGAATTGTCTAATTTTTTAACACATAAACTTTGTAACAATTACCAAATAAGTATTAAATCAATCGTTAAATATATATTAAGTAGTTACTAAATTTATAACACGCATTAAATATTAAATAGTTGACTTAATTTATTGCTTTAAAATTTGATTTTTTATATTGAACTTATATTTTGGTATTATTTAATCATGTATTAAACATAATATATATGATTTATATATTATATTTAATAATTAAGTAATAAATGTATTACTTTAGTTATATTTAATATTGGAGGAGTAGAGACATTTAAATATACAAATTTTTTAATTTTATATATTATATTTAATATATATTATTTATATTTAGACCTGTTTATAGGTCGGGCTAAGCCAAGTCGAATTTGGGCTGAGCTTAGGTAAGATATTGAGAAAATGAGCATGAGCCCAAGTCCTAAAATTTATAATCCTTAAAATTTCTTAATCTTTAAAAAAAATTATCTTAAAATAATTTTAAAAATTATCTAATCCAAAAATATTTAAAAAATATAATTTTAATGCTATCTATTTAGAAAACTAAATAAAATAATAATTGATATTTATATTATGAAAAAATAATTTTAATTTATTTAAAAAATATTTTATTAACAAAATTGAAAAGTATAAAAATAAGCTATCAATATCACGTCTATTATTTAATTATTTAAAATTATTATTTTTCTAAATAAATATAATTTATGTATAAAACATCTAAATTTATAAATATATATGTTACATACGTATTTAAATAGATAAAATTAATTCGTGCATTATACAAATTACTGTGCTTTCAGATATAAATTTAAATAGTTTTATGTTATAATTATTTATATATATATATATTATATGTATATAAAATGCATATATAATAATGATTATTTATGTCAATAATAAAAATATACCTAAAAATGTTACTCTGATGCTTGAAAATTGTTAAAATATAAGTTTAATTTCTATTTTAATATTTTGTTGATGTACTCAATAATTTTATTTATTTATTTTCCTAATATTTGTTTATTTTGAATTTTATACTTTTTTAATTAAATATTTAATTTTTTATGATTGAATATCTTGATTATATTATATATATATATATATATATATATGTATTTTATATATATTTTAAACAAATAAGCTAAATAATATTATTTTATATTTTTACAAATTTAAATAATTAAAACTAATTCGTGCACTGCACGAGTAAAAGTTAGTATATATTATACTATAATGTACGTAGTAAATATAGTAAGATATCTACATGGATGATTATTTGGACATTCTCTTTGAATGACAAGTAAGCATCTATTAACGTATGTGTAAGTCAAAACAAACAATAAATGCTAAAATTTATTAATTTCTTCACTATTCCATTTTTCTAAAATTTCTCTAATTCTTAAAATTTTTCAATCTTTTTTAATAAAATTATTGTAAAGTAATTTTTAATACTATTTAATCCAAAAAATTTAAAAATATATATAAATTTAATAATATCTTTTTGAAAAACTAAATAAAATATCAATTTATATCTATTTATTATAAAATAAATAATTTTAATCTTAATTTATTTAAATAATATTTTATTAACTTAATTGAAAAGTATAAAAGTAATCTATCAATATCATGTATATTATTTAAATATTTGAAATTATTATTTTTCTAGATAAATAAAATTCATGTCTATAACATATAAATTTACAAATATATATGTGTGTTAAAGTATGTATTTTAATAGATAAAATTAATTAGTACATTGCAGAAATTATTATGCTTTCATATATAAATATATATAAGAATGCATATGTATATTATATGTATGTAAAATACATATTTATAATTATAATTATTTAGATCAATAATAAAAATTTTATCGCAAATTGTTGCTCTGACACTTGAAAATTTTTAAAATATACTTTTAATATTTATTTTAACATGTTGTTGATATGTTTAATAATATTATTTATAATGTTTTATTATTATTTAATTTTTTCTTTGACATCAGATTGGATATCTTTATATTATATGTATTTTACATAGGATTATTATTTAATATATTTTTTGTATAGTATTTGGATCACACAAGCGACACTAAGACAATATTACATTCTTTTTATGAATATTAAAAAAATAAAAAATCAATAAAACAATGATATGTATCATCATTTTAACATTATTTATAAAATTTAAAAATTTTACTGATAATATATTAAATAATAATTATTTTATATATATATATTTTAAACATATAAATTAAATAATACTATTTTATATATTCACAAATTTAAATAATTAAAATTAATTTGTACATAACAAAATAAAAGCTACTTGTTAATATATTTTATATCTATACATCTATAACTATATATATTTTTGTCTCCAAACCCTCCACATGTCAAGCTTTGGCTTTTTTTCTTTTTTTTTTTCAATTTTTCCCTTTTTTGGTTTTTCAACCTTTTTTATTTGTTTTTTTCATAAATTTAAAGAACAAAAAAAAGTTATTTATATGTGAATTTTATTTTTAATAGAGAAAAAAATAAACAACATAAAAAATTGATCTTTAAATTTTATATATTTATTTTCATAAAAAATTATTCGTTCAAATAATAAATTTTTATATATTTATTTTAATATTTATCAATAATGATAATAAATTTTAAAAATATAAAATCAATCTCCAAAAATATTGTTTAACTAACACATAACAATTAACAAATACTCAATAATTAAATAATTCTTCAAATGCATATACAGTACATTTTTTTTAACGATAGATTACATTTACAAATGCATTTATAGTATATATTTTGTAGATCATTAATTTCTATATATTTAATGTTGATAATTAATAAAATAAAAATATTTTAATATTAATATATGTTAAAACATTTTAAAAATTAATTAAGTTAATAATTTTTAATATTATTTAAATTATATAAAAATCACTTTTTTTTTGCTCCACGTCCAGCTTCACATTGGTTCTGTCATTCACTCATTTTCTTTCACCTTTCTAACCCATACCATTCAATGTTTTATCTCCCATACGAGCAATGTGTCGTGTCTTAATTGATTTAGCATTTTATTTCTGTTTTTTTAAATATTTTTTTATTATGCCCTCTAATTTATTTTTAAGTTTTCATTTTTTAGTTAAGTTCTTTAATTTTATTTTATTTTTGAATTTTTTTGTTATGCCTTTTAATCTATTTTTAAATCTTCAATTTTTTTCTCCAGCAATAATATGATTCGGCGCATAAATTAAAAAAATTCAAAATAAAAATATGATAGAGGGTTTAACAAATGATGCATTCTAAATATAAAAAATTAACAAAAAATAAAATAAAAAAATTCATTTATCTTTGAGTTGATTTTTAATCAAGGAAAAAAAATCTAACAACACAAAAGCTAATTAATTTAGATATTTTTAATTAAAAAAGTTTAGATCTAATTTCTCTAAATCTATTTTTTAAAATTATATCTCCACTAGCAAATGTAAACTTACTAAATACGAAAAATATACTAGCTATATAAAATCAATCTCAAATCACAATAATAGGTTCTTCTCTCGCCTCATAATAAATTTTTTAAAACATTTTTTATATTTCTTAATAATGATAATAATTTTAAAAATATCAAAACAATATTCAAATATATTATTTAACCGACACATGACAAATATTTAAAAATAAATAATACTTCAAATACATATAAATTATGTATTTTCCAAATTTTGCTTTCAAATAAAAATTATTATATGAAAGGATTTTTTTTTCTCTAACTTTTCTAGGAAAAATAGTTTTACTTTACATATTGTATTTTGGAGTAAATATAAATAATTCAATTAGTTATTCTTAAAATAAAAATATTTATAGATGGGTTTAAAACCTTACACATAATTAATAATATGAACAAAACATTCTTATCTAATTTTTTCTTACTTCTTTTTTAAATTGTCTGAACCATTATGCCGTATATAAGATATATATATTAATGCTTTAGTTTTTATTGTTGTTGTATTATTATCTTAATTTGTTTGTTTCTAACACAAATTATCTGTTTGTCATACTATTTAATTTAAGTATTGTGTATTTTTTTTATCCAAGCTAATCTAAATTTTTCAAAAAATTATTTTTGGATATGTTGTTTGATATATAAACTCTATCATTAATAAACACGTTTCTTTTATAAATCTTTCCTTAGTAAATATGTTTCTTTTTTGTACTAAACATTATGAAGGAAATAAATATTTCTTATGTCCAATAATTCTTATTTAATAATCAACTTAACTAACTTTAAAAATTACAAAATAAAAATAGACCCGCAGCATTGCGCGGGCTTATATCTAGTATATATATATTTTTGTCTCCTCATTATCCTTTGAGTGACACTTGTCCATTTATTTTTTTTTTTGCCCTCAACAATTTTTTTTACTTAGGTCCTTTTTTTTTGTTTTCTCAACAATTTTTTTCTTAACAATTTTTTTAGTTAAATCTTTAACATGTTTTTTGTATAGCTCTTTAACTTTTTTTAATCCAATCATCTATTATTGTTTTATGGTATTACTTTATATTCTTATCTATTTGCTTCTTCTACTTGCATATATTTTGCTTTCGAATGAAAATTATTATATGAAAGGGTTTTTACCTTTAACTTTTTCAGAAAAATTACTTTTACTTTCATATTGTACTTTGTAGTAAATATAAATAGTTTAATTAGTTATTCTTAAAATAAAAAATGCTTATAGATGGGTTTAAAACTTTACACTTGATTAATAATATGAACAAAGCATTCTTAGCTAATTTTTTTTACTTTTTCGTTAAATTGTCTGAACCACTATGCCGTATATATATTTTGGTGCTTTTACTTTTTATTGTTATTGCATCATTATCTTAATTTGTTTGTTTCTAGAACAAATTATATGTTTGTCATACTATTTAACTTAGGTATTGTGTATTTTTTTATTCAAGTTAATACAATTTTCTCAAAATATTATTTTTTGGACATTTTTTTATCTATTATTGTTTTATGGTATTGCTTTATATTTTTATTTATTTGCTTCTTCTACTTACATATATTTTGCTTTCGAATGAAATTTATTATATTAAAAGGTTTTTTTACCTCTAAATCTTGCAGAAAAAAATACATTTGCTTTGCATATTGTACTTTGGAGTAAATATAAATAGTTTAATTAGTTATTCTTAAAAAAATAATACTTACAGAGCTAATTTTTCTTACTTTTTTGTTAAATTGTCTGAACCATTATACCGTATATATATTTTGGTGCTTTTAGTTTTTATTGTTGTTGCATCATTATCTTGATTTGTTTGTTTCTAGCACAAATTATCTGTTTATCATACTATTTAACTTCAGTATTATGTATTTTTTTAAATTCAAGCAAATCCAAATTTCTCAAAAATTATTTTTGGACATTTGTTTGATATATAAGCTCTATCCTTAGTAAATATGTTTCTCTTTTGTACTAAATAATATGAAGGAAATAAATAATTTTATCACAAATAATTTTTATCTAATAATCAATTTTACTAACTTTAAAAA
The DNA here is from genome assembly GCA_031772115.1 of Heritiera littoralis. Lineage (NCBI taxonomy): Eukaryota > Viridiplantae > Streptophyta > Magnoliopsida > Malvales > Malvaceae > Heritiera > Heritiera littoralis. The sequence goes on from JAPDPK010000207.1 coordinate 312,587, forward strand.
TTACAAAATAAAAATAGATTCGCAGTATTACGCGAATTTTTAACTAGTACATATATATATTTTTTTTCACGCTTTGAACCGAGAAAGAGCGGAAATAAATGATGTACCAAAAATAAGAAAAAAAAACACGATCAATATATTTCTCCGAAATATCATCCCCATCGCATGGACAACCAACTGGCCTTTTGGTTACGCCACGTGTCCTCTAAACTCCGTGAACATAAAAAATCTCCAACTATTTCCTCCTTACCAAATCTTCTGTTCATTTCCGCCGCGAGTCCTCCTTATCCAAACGGACCAAAGCCAAAATAATTCTCTAGAACCTCCCCGATGATACCAAACAGCTACCGAAAGCGTCAGCGCGTGCCACGCCACTTCACCTCTACCACGCGCCACTCCTCCATCGCCGCAATCATCGAAACCTTCACGGACAAAACCGACTCCGAATCCTCCCAAAAGCTCCGCCGTACCTCTTCCTCCTCCACCATCTCCTCCGCTACAGCCACCGCCACCATTCCCGACACCACTGCATCCTCTTTCAACGACCCCTCCACCGCTGACGTCATCCTCCGCCTATTCGTTGACCATTCCCCATTTGATTCTGCCCAACAATCTGACATCTTGATCTATCTCCACTCCGGTGTCATCAGTCGCGCCAAATATTTCGCGGCGCTTTTATCTGACCGTTGGCAACACCAAAGGAGCGCCGATTCAAACAGCCACAATGCCGCCGAAGATTCCAGTAGCAATGATAATAATAACTTAGCTCGTTTAAACCTCGGCGTTGTCGACGAGCCAAACTCTATATCAGTCCATTTAACCGTCCTTCAACTGCTTTACACGAACGATTTCGCAACCGTCATCGATTCGGCTTCCACCGCAATCGAAATCCTCCCCGTGGCTCTCAAACTACTCTTCGAAGATTGCGTAAAAGCATGCGTGAAATTCTTAGAAGCCGTGCCATGGAGCGAGGAGGAAGAGACTAGAGTTTTAAGCTTGATCCCTTTCTTGCGTGAGGAAGAATCGAATGAACTTCTCGCCAGAGTTTCACTGGGAAAAGACGATTCTTGTGAAGAAATGTTGCATGGATTGATTTTATCGGCGATTCATAACCATCCCAATATGGCGTTTGTTAAAGCCTTCGTAGCGAAGCTACTGAGGGATTTTTCCTCGCGGGAATTAGCGAGGAGGGTTTTGGAGAGGGCGTTCGAGACGAGCTTGAAGATTGTGAAGGAGAGTTTGGAGGAGTATTCTAGCCCTGATTTTAGAGGGGATCATAATGAGACGGAGGCGATACAGAGGTTGAATTTGCATACGGCAATGACTAATGGGAGGCATTTGTTGTGGTTGGTTGAGAGGATGATTGAGTTGAGGGTGGCAGATTCGGCTGTGAAGGAATGGAGTGAGCAAGCTGCATTTACAGCGGATTTACAGAGAGCGTTTAGGGATGATGCTTGGAGGAATATTGTTCCGGGACTCCCTGCTGTCTTGCTTCGGTGTACTTGTAAGCTCGCCAATGCAGTCGCTGCTGGAACTATATTGGCTGCTAGACAGGTAATGGTTTCTTGTAATTTATTTGCCTAAATGAATTTGCAGGCATTTATTATACAACGTCTACTAAATTAGTAAATGTGAAGTTGTGTTTTGTTAGTGGAATCTATACGAGTTTGCTGGTTCTTCTAATGGAGTGCTGGTGAGGGCTGCTTGTTAGGTGTAATTAAAAGTGATGATGGATAAATCTGGAAGTTAAAGTAGGCATATTAGTTGTCTTGATGACCATGGGGTAAGGATTACCTTATATGATATGTAAAGATCTTTTTTAAGCTCTGCTATAAAACTGATTCTGAAAGATTATAAACCCCAAGAATTTGGCTCTGTTCAATCAGTTGCTGAAAGAAGTTCAATTCTTCAGTTAATTAACATTCGAGTCTTTGAAAATTTCATGGGAACATTACGTTAGGGTAATCGTTTCATCCAGGCTTGATCACCCTTTTAGGTAACCTGTTAACACATGTGATTTGCTTTATAAAGTGAGGACTAGCAAATGTGGTCTGTCATCAGTCTTGTTTGAAAGAGCAAATGTATCAAATGTGGTGTCGTTGGATGATCTAACCATTTGATTGATATGCCTACTCAAGGTAGATGTTAAATCAGTTGAGGATCACTTATTCTAGTATTCTGTATTCTGTACACAATCATCATATCGACTGGGACCTTTAAAATTTTACCTGTCAAAATCATTTAACTAACTTGAAATATGAATACTTTTGGTTCTCAGGGTTAAAAAGAGATCTTCTCAAGACTAATTAAAACTTATCTCTTTAAAGCAAAAGTATGGCCTGAACTTTGTTGACTCCGGATTTGAATGATAAATTGTATAGTACTAAAGGGTAGAGTTATTTATTCCAATAAGGTTTGAGGGTAGAGCCAATTTTTACTGGGAAACGGTCTACTGCTCATCTGCTACTTGTTTCTTTTTAGAAACTGCATTACATTTGAAACCTTGGTTGTAACGAATGTATGGTGCTTCAGTTTTAGAGAAGTTAAATATTTCTTATTTTCTTACCCATCGTAGGTGGTTAAAATGACTTTTGTCTCTGCACAATTTCAGGTTAGAATGAAGCTTGTCAAAGATTGGCTTCCTGTTTTGATTGTGTGCAAAGACAATGTCTCTCCTATGCTGCCCAGCCATAAAACACTGTACCTAGAATTGGAGGAGACATTCCTGAGAATCATCTCAACATTGCCAATGTCAGATGCACAATTGTTGTTGCAGCAATGTCTCAGCTTCTCAACCCGAAACATCGAAGATTGCCCCCACTTGGTCACAGCTTTCAATACATGGTTTCGCAGGGCAACTCAACCTCCTCAACTGGAAAATATTGATTAGAAAGAGATGTATTTGCAGGTGGTGGTGGTGGTGGGTGAACAGTTACCCCTGAGTGCTGCTTTAAGTATGAAGGTTTAGTTTTCTCTGTTGACTTCCGTGCATAGCTAACTAAACTGATGCGGTGATGTGAGGAACCAAACCGGCTACTTTGTGCATATAACTGAATGCTTGTGATGCTGTTCCTTGACTTGACCTTTAATTTTATGTGAAAGGTCTTGTTGGCTGAAGTCACAAAACATGTATAAAAGTTTTAGATTATTATGTATTAACATGATTTTATGGAATTGATGTACAAAAATGTAGTGATCTTTTACAGGAGGGTATAGCTGTACTCTTCACTTTCTGTATCAGGATTCAAGGAATATGGTGTTTGCAAAACTGAGAAAGAAATGAAAAGCAAAATTGTAATTCAAACCTACATTGTTTTTTTATCTATTGTATTCTATCAAAATAATTAACCAGATTCAAATATATGAATACGACAATATGGTTGGCACTTTGCTAAGTTCTCTTTAAACATTCAGCCTAAAAGTTGCTAGTTGTATTAGGACCATTAAGTTCACACTGTATATTGCATAATAGTTTTTTAATGAAATTGACCTTAGCATGATATTCTAGTGTTTCTCTACTGTTCCAAAGGTAAGTGTCTGACAAAGAATTCCTGTCTAATCAAACAAAATGTTCTGGCATGCATATGAGTCATGCAAAGGGCTTACAAAATGTTAGGGCGTGCATATGATTCATGCAAAGGCTTACTGATATAAATCGAAACATGTATTAGCACTTATAACAAAGGAAATGATACTAGCATAAATTAGATATACAAAAGGCAGACAACTGACAAGCTAACAACATGAAGAGGCTAAAATGTGGCTGAATTTTATCCATGTGAAATCATATATGCAGGAAAGCAGCTTCTTGAATTGAGTCAGTACATAGTACAGAACAAGATTATCTACTTATTTAAGATTAAAGGCACACAAAACTGAAATTCATGCCTTATCTCAGTTAATCACAAATAATAAGCTCCTAATCCACACAGAAAATCTGTTAGAAACACCACTAAGTTAGCCCAAGGGATGGAAGACTTATTTAGCAAAAGGTTAAGTAAGGGAAATTGTTATGTTGATTATAGTAGTCGCCTTCGAAAGTTACAGGTAGTGCCTCTGTAGGAACCAACCAGCAAACCTATTCCTATCCCAATTCCAACATAGATGCTGAGGCCAATTCCGACACCCACCCTCACACCAGCATTGAACCAAGATAGCTCTCCATCTTCACCATCAAAATAGTCCATCTCTGAATCCATATAGCTGGACTCTTCACTTTCTGATTTGTGATTCAAGTAATCTGGTATCTGCAAAGGTCCAAAAGAAATGAAAAGTAGAATAGTAATTCCAACTACATTGTTTATCTATTGTGTTCCCATAGTTAAAAAAATAATTAACAAAATTCAACTATATGAATACATCAATATGGCCAGCACTTGGCTAAGTCACCAGCTGAAAAAATCCTTCAGTATTTGATCTAAGGTCCAAAAGCTTGTAAGAAACCGTATTACTTTTGTTAAGTTAGAGATTTCATCTTGCAAAAACATGAGGCAGTTCCACTTGTTCCAGAGAAAAGACATTGTGAAGTACCTTCTTGAGGAGAAAAGTGGAGAGGGAAGAACAACTCCGATAGAGGCATATCTTTTGTAGTTGGATTGCTAACCATCATACTAGAATCGAGGTTATAAGCTAGTACGTTAATGCAAAAAGCGCAAGCAAGGAAACTAAATTCTAGGTTATTGTACTAAGTTTCTAACAATTAACAGATCTTTTTGCCAAATTATTACTGCCCAGGATGTTCAAGGTTCAGAAAGATACCTCGAAGTAACAAGACCATACACTGGGACCAATAAGTACACTGTAAACTGCATAATACTTTTGTAATGAGATTGACCTCAACATGATATTCAAGTTTTTCTCTACTCCTTCAAAGGCAAGTATCAGACAAAGTATACCTATCTAATAAAACAAAATGTTCAGGTATGCATATGACTTGCACAAAGGATTATTGAAATAAATCAAAACATATATTAGTACTTACAAACATAAGACAGCTCTGCCAACATTGTGATAGGTTATGTAAACAATCTCCTAGACTGAGTATTACCTTTTGACATAAAAGTATATACCTATCATGTCATTCTGCCTATTTAAGACAAGATTGATTATTAGTAAGGAGTTCTATCAAACAATGAACAATTTAGGGTAATAATCTGTAGTATTTGATAAATGTGTAAGGATAACCAACCAGATTTCTTTTGAAGAGCTTAAAATTCAAATGTTAACAAATACCTGAAAATGAGTAACTCCTTTCTGGCCTTTAGTTGCCTCATACTCTGGTATCGAATCCAGCATCCTCTTCTCTTGTTTCTTCCGTAAACTAGGCCACAAAGTTCTAGTTAATATAATTGGATTGCCCAAGGAAGACCCTGCAACATAGACCTCAACTGTGGGTGAAGCTGAATCTGGACGTTTGGCCTTCAGAAAGCCAGTGCCTGAAGTTATAACTGATTCGCAATTCATGCTCCAAGCGTGGCCATTTCCTCTTGACTCTTCAGGGTAACTGTTACTGTCACACAAATCTAAAACCCCGGATAGCAGAAGAGTGTCCTTATTAAAAACCTCGAACTTCACACTTCCTGTCAGCCTTATGCTATCGGTGCTCACAAAAGTAGCTTCTTCAGAATCTTTATCTAGCCGATCCCTTCTAAGAAGGGTTGATACACCATCAGAATAAATGCCGGTTTTAACACCATTTACTTCAAGAAGTGTATCAGGATTCAATGGGACATGGTTCAGAGTGAGGTATTCCGGAGTTGAATCATCAGTCTCACACTTGCTTACTCTGACATAGAAAACTTTTAAATCAAGCCAAGATAATGATCCCTTAGAAAATGGCTGGCAAGGAGAGTGCCTTATGACCATGTGGCCATTATTAGTTGGCCTATTTCCATTGGATGACACATAAACTCTCTCCATAGCTCTACAGAATTTAGTACTACCTCTTGGTGAAACCTTACTACCTTGATTGAGTTAATGACTTATTATAATCCATACAAGTAAGAAACATTCGAGCATAAGAAACCTGCAGGAATGTGAAGAAGGTGAAACCAAAGGAATTTCATGCAATTTGTGTCAGACAATGCAAAACCGAGAAAAAGAAGAAACCAAACACGAAAGAGGGTTGGAGGTTAAATTTCCACTGAAGATCACTCAACCCTAAACCAGAAAATAGGAAAGAGGAAATAAAGAAAAATATCAAAACTACAACATGGAAACTGAAGCTGAACTAAAGAAAAGAAACCCCTCAAAAAGGAAATAAAGCAGGGAGAGATGAAACTGAAGTAAATAGATCAAGCCCTCAAGATAAAGATATCAAACAGAAGAGAGAACCTACAGATGAAATTGTGTTTATTTTCTGCAGAAATTTTACCGAGAAACAAACAGCAATTCAAGCAATGGCAGAGCCAATGAGGGCAACTACTAGCAAACCAAAAGTAGAAGCAAAAAGATAAAGGATAAGAAGATGGGTAAATGCAGGAGAAAAATCCAAAAATTCCCAGGTGTTTAAGCCCAAAATATATTGATGGTAAAAGCAAAACGAAAACACACCAAACACAACCTTAAATTCCAATCCTAAAACTAAACAGAATAAAAGAAATTTTAGAATCAAATCCAACCAGTGACTAAGACGATAAACATCAAGTTGCACGGGTGAAAATCAATTAAACAATAGAAAAAAGAATCTATATTTGTCCTTTCATCTGCCTGGATTAGTGGTCAATGAAGATTAGTTAAAACAAACAAATTGTCTTGCCAAACTCTAATAAAAAAAATGATCATACCAGAGAAACAAACACAAGCAACAGCATTAATCCCCACAGATTCCAACAAACTCGCCTGTTATAGACAATTTTTTCAGGCACGTCAGTTAAACAGACAAAATAAGACTCCTCTGTCCATCCCTCTGTCTAAATTGTATTCAATGCATCACGCATGAGTATGATAACCAGGGAAACATCAAAACATACAAAGCCGCAACCTTTTTTTAATCAGAAAGAGAAAAACTCACCTCAAATACCTGACATCCTCACCTTCTTTGTTCTTTGGGGCGTACTCTATCCACAAGGAATCCTTTTTGGTGTCTACTTCGAGTGGTGCTTCCCAATTTCCTTCTCAAATAAAACAAAGCACAGCTTTTGATTTTCTAAAACGCCAATGTGTTGAAAAAAAAGGTACCCATACTAATGGCTATTTTATTAATGATATTGTTGTTCCTCTTGAATTTTTTAATCTTCATTTGCTTTTGATAAGCATTGCTAGTTTAGGGGAGAAGTCAGCAGCTTGATCGAGATTGAATTGTTTTTCTTTTCTTAACTTCCCGTTTTCTTTCTTTATCATTGACATGTTTGGTTTGGGAGTAAAATACTAAGGATTGCTTTTCTTTATAGGATAGGAGTTTAACTGTTAATGTTAATGCTGGAGACATTCTTCTTTTATAAGCACAGGTTGTTTATCCTTGAAATTACTTCCTGCCTGGCAGAAAAGATGGCTTTAGGGATATTATACCTGGATTTTTGTCATTACTAGAAAATGTTTAGCAAGAATTTTTTTCTTCCTTTCCCTCTTTAAAGGGAAAAAATTTCCCTGAAACTAACAATATGATAATCAATTTTCTCTTGCCAGGGATGTAAACAATTACTGAATATTGATTCCTTCCAAGCCTTTTCATTTGTCATATAGACAGAAGAAACCATCAAAAGTTTATACGCCTAGTCTAAGTAGTTGCTTAAATATTTAGTTGTCCTCGTGAGCCACACCTTTAAGCTTTTGAGATTTGGCCTGCATATTGTAAAGGCAAGTCTTTTGTCCCTATTAAGTTCATATATAATTTAGCTGGCAGGTTTTTTTTTTTTTTGGTGGAGCTGCCAAGTCTTTTGCTTCTTGGATATTTAGCACTAATTTATTACATTAGTTTAGGGTCTACGCCAAACTTTGGAACCCAAAACCTATGAAGTCAACCCTTTGGCCACAATAAGTCAATCTTAGTTCCACACCAATCATTCCTTCAAGTTATGGATAAGCATTTGTCAGGCCAAGAATCCTCTTCACGTTAAAAAAAATGTAAATTGGATGATTCAATCTTACATTAGATATTATTGAAAATATAAATAGTAGTGCTACAGTAACCTGTTCAAGGGCCGGGCTACCGGCCCAAGCCCGAAGGTCAGTTCAAAATTTGGTCGGGCTTGAACAAAAATATTAGACGTATTTATCGGATCTGGACAAAATTTTTAAGCCCGATCAAAAATGAGCTCGAGCCCGGGCTTGACTGTCTAAAGCCCGAACTCGGCGCGGCCCGAACATATTATTAATTAAGTTTTTTTTTAAATATATCTATTAAGTATAATATAATTATATGTATATAAAATATTATTGATTAATAAACATGATTATATATATTTAATATGAAAATTAACATGAAAATTTTGACAAATCAAATTAAATTTTAAAGGGAATAAAAGAATAAAAAACAAATAAATAAAAAATAAAATACAAAAATAAATAAAATAAATAAAATACGGGCGGGTAAGGCCGAGCCTCGGGCTTATGTAATAAAATTAAAAACGGGCCTTGACTAAAATCCAGGCTCGAATTAACGGGCAGGACCGAGCTTGGACATAGCCAAAATATGTTGTTATAGGCCTTTAGCCCGGCCCGAACCCGGACCGGCCCGCTCAATGAACATGTCTACTAATAAATTAATTTTATGAAAAATAAATAATGATTATGTGATAAGTCTATCAGAACCAACCATTGATTATTTAACTCCACGTCAAGTACCTCAACGAGGGTAGAGAAAGGTGCACACCAATTCCACACTCAGCATCCTAAAGGGGTAAGCAAAGTGAGCCTCAAAGGGAGTTAGCTATGACTAAGTTGTCACGAACTTAGGAGGAAAAGAATGTCATATCATGCTCTCCAAAAGCGAATATGTTGAATGCTTCAATTCCACATCAGATATGAAAGTAAAAATCATTAAACATATAAAGAGTAATGTTGTACAACCCAATAAATTGATTTTGCGAGAAAAAATAATGGACATATGACACACATCTAGGTTTAATGAAAATCAGAAGCTTCTACTGTCCTGAGAGGATGATGCTAACTATTCGGCTGAAGGTAGAGCTGTTTAAAATTATAAGGGAGGAGTTTGTCAAAGTCCAACCATAAGTTCCTGTCATCACATCGCAAATTCAAAAAAATGTTACATCATGCCCTCCAAAAGCAAATATGTTGGGTACTTCAATTCCATATCAGATATGAAAATAAAGATCACTGAACATGTAAACGGTGACGTTGTACACCTCAATGAATTGATTTTGCAAGAAAAAAATAATGGACACGTGACACATGTCTAAGTTGAATGAAAATCAGAAGCTTCTATTTTCCTGAGAGGATAATGCTAACAATTTGGCTGAAAGTTGAGCTGTTTAAAATTGTAAGGGAGGTTGTCAAAGTCCAACCATAAGTTCCTGTCATCACATCGCAAATTCAATAATTTGCCACAGCTTCTTAAAGATTTTGTTAGTAATCCTGGAATAATATCACAAGGTGAACTTATCTACCAACAGAGTATGATCATCATTCGTCCAAACAGGCAGATAGTTTTCTAAACAAAATGCAAGCAACTTCAGAAGAGGTTGAAGAGCAGTTAGCCTAGTTGATTCTTGAGCTCTTTAGAGGTAGTCTTTAGAGGTAGTCATCAGGATTCCTAACATTCAATTTTAGAATGAAAGATGAAATAAAAGCATTTCCAAACATAAAGCAATGAACGCTTGTTCATTAATATGATCATTGCAAAGCAGTATCTCCAACATAGATTTTAAGGGGAAAACCGGAATAAAAACTGAGGCAATAATCAAAAGCCAACAGACAGATTGGTTTTCCCTTCACAGAAGATGCCATTTGAACATGAGTGAAAGCTGATGACAACCCCAGAGAACTGTAACACGAAATAGATGGAAAAAAGGCAAAAGCAACTGTATGCAGTACTTATGAAAGGTCTGCATGAAGTCTCCAAATTTCCCAAAGCCAAAGAACAATTTAAGATGTGATGTGCAGTCTCGGAAACAAGAAGACCAAAGAAATGAAGAATAGCAAGTCAATTGATAATATAGGAAGTTTACAACACCCCTATACCAGAGATACTAATATTTCTAAAATGAACAAATTTGAACACAAGAAATCATCGTTATTTGTTTTCCCACCTCTGTTTTTTTCTTTTTCTTTTATTTTTTTCCAAAAGTATCAAACTATCATCTTTGGATACAAGTCAGTGTCCAAATTTTCAATGTCTCATCAAAGTGGTCGAAGAAAAACCCAATTTTCTGCCACAGGTAGAAAATGATCTAGCAAAGAGATGAGAAATGCAAAAATAGCCGTAGAAGAGAAGTAAAAGGGATGGAAGATGGAGGTGAAACAAACTGCTCAAAGGGAGTGAGGTTTTGAAACGACTGAAGCCCTTGCTCTGTCACCGAGGAACTGCAAAGTCTAGGACATAACAATGAAGACATATGGAAGATAATCAGTAGAAGGAAAAGCTCGACCAAATTAGTTATGACACCTTTGCTGATTAGAACAAAAAGTATGAAACAAGTTGAAGGAGAAAAGATTGTTAAGAAAGAACATGGCATATAAGTAGATGAAACTGACAGGTAGTAAGTACATTCTAATTTGGACACAAGCCAGGCCTGAGAACTTCACTTATTCAAGACAGATGAAAATCACTAAATATAAGGATTTTACCCTGGACAGTGATTCCTCAGAAGCATATAGAAGGCCTAAATCAGATCCATCACACAGGAACAACAACAAAAATTTACCCATTAAACAGTAAGTGATCCTTTCATTCAACCCCTCAAAAAGAAGATTCAAACAAATTGAAAAGGAAAAATTCAGCAGAGCCAGAGAGAAAGAAAGAGAGAAGGCTAGCTAATCAGTTGCTAGAGATTTTAATTTTATAGCTAAAAGAGGTTCAGTTGTCCAGAAATCATACACAGCTAAGTTCAACTCCGGGAAATAAGTGAAACACTGAATAAAATCCGCAGGCACTGCAGAATTTCAGAATTAAAAAAAAAAATTGAACAATTTGCTTTCCTTAACATAGATTTCTAAAAAAAGATCCTATGCTTTTATTGTCTCACAAAGGATCGAGCCTTGTCACAATGGTGTTGCAAGTCCTATTTCATGAAGTAGAAAAAGCAAGTTAGAACATGTATGTTTTACATAAAACAAGAGGCAACTACAAGCTCAGAAGGTGAATAATTTTACTACATGTTAGTACATTTTTAATGTATGATTTATCATAACAATTTAAACTAAAGAGCAACACAAATCATTTCTATCTAAAATTTCTACTTCAGATTCTTGCAAAACGTCCAAAGGGAACTCAGGGAAGTAAAAATTACAACTAATGCTTAAGAGAAAAGCAAGCATTGTTATTGTCGTCGCTTTGCCCACATTCTTTTTTGCAACCAAGCAGTCAAAATGGAGCTTTAATTGTTGCTATCTTATACTAGATAAAATTCAAAATGTATATGAAAAACTATATCTAATTTCAAACTTATAAAAGGAGCAGAAGCACGCAACCAATAATAGCATTAAAAACGTCAAAGAATAATGAACTTTAAAGCTTGATGAGACGCAGATATATTAGACAATTGAAGTAAAAAACCCAAAAAAATAAAAGGAAAAAGAAAAGACCTTGCGAGAGCCAGCTCCAACAGGAGGAATCGATGGCGATGCTTGATTGCAGCCGAGCAGATGCAATGGTACTATGAAGCGGCATCATCGACTCCACTCCTCCCAGCACCGAAACAATCCTTTAAGATAATAAGTTAAGAATTTGACACCAAATTTAGATGGAAAAGCCAAAATTAAGTAAAGTACCTTGAAGCGCAAGGGAGAGCTCTCGTTGATGGAGAAGAGAAAGGAGAGGACATGGGTTTTGGGATCAGACACTTTAAATTTAGGGTTTTGGATCGAGAAGCGAGGGACCTAGAACCCGCCATTATTGCTGATCTGCAAAACGACGCCATTTCTTCACTGGTTCGGAAATTGCGGGAAGGTGAAGCCAGAGAATGAGGAAATCGGAGGCTGGCTCGCTCGCTCCCTAAACCCTACAAATTGGATTAGAGATTTTAGATGTTGGGCTGCAAATATGGCGTCGTTTCAAAAACAACTAAAACGACACCGTCGAGTTCGAATTTTCTTCTTGGGCTGGGCCAATTGGGCAATATCCTTCCTGAAGCCCACATTTAGAAATTCACAAGTCCAAAGGCATCACAGAGAAAAAAAGACCTGAAAAGTGAAAAGCCCCAATTAATTAGGAGGTATACCAGTTCCTCGGTTTTACAGCTCCGATCGGCGGTGACGTAATCCTTTTCATCCGTCGGAGTACCTCCACCGACAAAACAAAGTTAATGGCTGCGATCTTCGCTCGTAACTCTCTCAACGCTCTCCGAGCTCGACACCTTGTAAGAACTCATTTACTTATCCTCCTCCAAACCTAATCTTTTTTTTTTTAATTTTCTTTTGCAAGTGTGCCCTAGTTTCATTAAAGTTCATGAAATTGGGGATAAAATTTTCATTAGAACCTGTTGATAGACGGTCGAAATTCAAATGTTAATTTCTGGCAGGTATTAATGTAATTTGAAAATGCACTATAGAAAAATCAAATATTCATAGCTAGATTAAGGCAAATACCTTCCTAATATTGTTAATCAAAAAAGGATTTTTAGTTCAATTTTCTCCTGTTAGGATTTGTTTTTTTTTTCTGTGGTTGATTGGCTTTTTTTTTTCCCTTTTTATGTATAGGCTGTGTCAGGGCAAGTGTTGCAGGGTTCACACCACTACGGGTTGCGAATCAGTTCACACTCATATAGCACCATGAAAGGTTGCCCTTTTTTTTTTCCTCTGTTTTCTCATTTTTATCTAGACTCAATCTTTACGTATTTCGAAGTCATAGTTTGAGTTTTGAAAAGAGTGTGGAAAGGGGAATAAATGCAATCCATTTTCTATCTGGATTCATTAGTCTACTATAAATCCTTCTAGGAAATGCATGTAACAGCTTTTAAACGGATAACTATCAATCCCCATGTTTTTTTGGAATTCCTTTTTTTCTTTTCTGCAAGGCTGCAAATTTTTTTGTTGATATTATATATCTCTGGTTCATGGATGTTTTCATGTGTTTAAACTGTAGATGACGAAGAAAAAGAGAAGCTTGCAAAGGAGATTTCAAAAGACTGGAGTTCTGGTAATGTAGTGCAATGAAATGTTTCTGTTTCCTTTACTTGTCACACCACTTATCTTTTAGGCAATGATTGATTTCTTGTATTCTGCTCAATTACAGTTTTTGAGCGAAGCATAAACACATTGTTTCTAACTGAAATGGTTCGGGGCCTCACGCTGACACTCAAGTACTTCTTTGAGAGAAAAGTTACCGTAAGTGTCTTCCTGATCCTTTTCTTCGGGCTTAGATTGAAGCAGATGTATGATGCAAACCTGTCTTTCCTAATGCAGATTAACTATCCATTTGAGAAGGGTCCATTGAGCCCGCGTTTTCGAGGGGAGCATGCTCTCCGCCGATATCCAACTGGAGAGGAGCGCTGCATTGCCTGTAAACTTTGCGAAGCTGTAAGTTGAAGCTTCATCTTAATGATCTCATCATCTAAATTACTTTTCATATTGGTTGGGAATGATACCAGCATGCAATGATTCAACAGGGGATAACAATTACCAACCTAAGTACAAGCTATCCCCTGGCCTCTGATATGGAAACCTGACTGTAAATGCAATGCCTGGAGGCGTTACCTTTGAGTCTGTATGATGTTGTTTTAGATTGACTTACCCGATATCTAAATAGATATTATCCTCACTTCATTGATTCTTTTTCTAATATGCATCGCTCAGTGGTTTACCATATTTGTGGTGTATATTGTCTCTGTTACACCCTATGGTTATAGAAAGGTAGATTAGTGTCTGCCATTGCTTATCTTAAGAGTCAGAAATACGTGAAATGTTGGATCCAATCAAACTGTTCCTGGGTTTGCTGATGAATTGTATAATCTGATCCATTATTAATTCTTCATTAAGCTCCTGTCATCTTTATAAAATATGGATTTACTATCATGATATGGTTCTCATGAAATGGTGGTGGTTTATCAGATATGCCCAGCACAGGCAATCACAATAGAGGCTGAGGAAAGAGAGGATGGAAGTCGTCGGACAACAAGGTATCTCTGTCTTCTTGTTTTTCTTCTGTTATTGTTGTCTTCTTTATCTTACTTGAGCTCAACTTTGCAGGTATGATATTGACATGACTAAGTGTATCTACTGTGGACTTTGCCAAGAGGCATGTCCTGTTGATGCAATTGTTGAAGGACCCAACTTTGAATTTGCCACTGAGACTCATGAGGTTCGTCATTCTTTCAAAAATCGTTACCGGTACTGCTGCATGTTAGTTGAAGTGAATTAGTTATTGTCAATGTTATTGCAGGAGCTACTGTATGACAAAGAGAAGCTGCTTGAGAATGGTGACCGATGGGAAACTGAGATTGCAGAGAATCTCAGATCTGAAAGCCTTTATCGCTGATCTTGCCTCTCCATTTCCTTCTTGCTTGGAACAGCAACTGCTGCTTTCTTAGTTTCTTAAAATGAAAAATAAAAATAGATGCATGATCTTGCATATACTAGTATGTATTTTTGGCATTTTCTCTTTGTTAATGTATCCCGATGATGAATTATCTTTTTTTGCTAGATTTAAAGGCAATGGTGGATAAAAGATTCCTATGTTCAGGGAACAAAATTTCGTTTTGTAAAACTTCGACCAAATGAGAAACAGCAAGTTTTTTTTGTTTTTCCCTTCCTTTAAAGAGATTGATGGAATTATGACTCATCATACGATTTCTTTTGTCAGGAGACTAAAGAAAAGGAGAAAAAGCCAAACACGGGAGGGAAGATGGATGTATAGGAGTGTAAATCAGGCGGTGTGGTGTGGGCTGGTGCGAGTAGGGTCTAAATGGGTGTGGTCCATTTTGAGTTCACATTTAAATTGGCCAAAAATTTAGATCGGTTGCCCCTTCAGCCCCTGGGCTACCTTGACAGAATTTGGTTTTTAACTTTACCATTTATTAAGACCCAATCTAAAGGATTAAAACAATGACTCTTAGACATAAACTAAAGCCCACATCTCATCAATTGAATTAGGTCTTTTCAATGTTTAATTTCAATTTGTAGAAAAAAAATTTGGGAATTGACCAAAATCATACAAACTTTGATTAATATACATATTTGATTTTGTTTTGTAAGAGAAATATTGGCTCATTAATTAAGCCTAACTTAGTGAATTTGCCTGCCATTGCCTGATTCATTTCTGCAAAAGGAATTTGACGTTAAACAGGCCTGGATTGAAGGGATGAGGAATGAGGATGGGGTGTGGAGCATGTCAGCAAGCCCATGAATTCTTATTACCTTGAGCTGGGCTGTGCTGATCATGGAAATTAGAATTGACGAAGAAAAGCTTGGGCCAAAAATGATTATTTTGGGTTGAATGCAACAGTGAGTAAAAGATAAAATGGGTCAACTGATCCAATTCTGTGGCTGGCTTGCGATTCAACCTATATTTGTGCAAGCTGACCCGCAGGGATCACTGACTCGTCGGGCTAGACCCTTGTAGGCTCATTTCT
Source organism: Heritiera littoralis (assembly GCA_031772115.1). Lineage (NCBI taxonomy): Eukaryota > Viridiplantae > Streptophyta > Magnoliopsida > Malvales > Malvaceae > Heritiera > Heritiera littoralis. The sequence continues at coordinate 328,276 of JAPDPK010000207.1, forward strand.
AAATGGGCCTAAAAATATGAAACCAATTCCTTAAAAGTCTACGGATTTGATGGACCAGCCCGTGAATTTTTTATTTTAATTATTTAGTTTGAATTTGTAATTGATTAAAATTGAAATTAATTGCAAAGAACATTAATATACAATTATAATTAAAATTATTGAAAGCATTAATTCATCCAAAATGTTAATGGTATTACTTAAAAGCATCAATATAAAATTATTAAAATTACTTAACACCAGAAATCAAAAAAAAAAAATCTTAGCACTAATGTTAAGTAACTAGTTAATATTTCGAATAATCGATTAATTTCGAGTTTCAAATCGAATTACTCATTAATTGAATTTTTATCAAATTTTATTTATTAACTAATAAATTTATTTCGATAATCGATTAACTAATTGAAATAAATTCGATTGATCAATTAATTCGATTTTAACTACACCACTACCAGGACTAACAAAGTGCAATCAAACTTAAAAAAGAAGAAGAAGAGAAAGAAGATGATGATGATCAAGATAACGTAAAATTTGTTTTAAAGTTAACGGAATAAGCCAAAGCCACCTGACATGATAACGTGAACACATGCAAACAGCAAGGTTTTTTTTTAATCTTTATTCTATGGATTTAAATATTTTATAAATCACGAGTTATTTTTTTGTTTCGTTATAATCGGATGTTATACAATTATTTACAAACTTGCAAAAAAAAAAATCACAAAATCAAGGAAGAAAAATACATACTTAACTAAATATAATAAATATCAATCAATTATTAATTTTGTAATAATAAAGAATAAAATATATAATTATATTAATTAAATCTAATATAAATATTGGTTTTAATTTTTATCCTTATCTGTTTTTTCAATAGATTATATATTTTATTAAAAATATTTTATTTCATACTATTATTTTAAAATCTCAAAAATAAATAAAAAGCATGAAGTATAATGTGCTTAATTAAACTAAATAAAATAAGATTAAACAAAGCATTTAAAATATTTATTTATTTTATAAAAATGATGCAATATGCTAAAATTATTTTCGTGCTTAACTTTATTTTTTAAATATATATTTTATTGGTGGAGATTCAAAACTATTTCATTGATAAGAATATGTATTTCTCATTAAATAAAATATTTAAATACTAATTTCAATTTTTTACTTTACATTTTATTTTATTTTATTAAAATAAACTAACAAGAGATTTATTTATATAAATTAAAATAGATAAAAACATATAAATATTTTAATAAAAAAATGTTTCTCGTTTTCAAAATAATAGTCTTATCATTTTTTATAGGTGAATTCGGAGGCTTATCATTGCAATTGCAAAAACATTCCCCCTGGAAAACCCAATCGCAAAGAGAGAGAGCCCAAAGTAGAGAGCCCCCAGCCACAGCCACAGCCACAGCCGCTTTGGAATTGGAGTTGGTTTTTTTGCCCTAAAAATGTTTTATGGTTGACGCAATGCAAGCGTGAGGGTTAGAAGAACAGGAAGTCCAAAGCGCACCGAGGAAAGTTGAAACTTGACACACAGCAGCAATGGCGGAGGATGCAATACTAGGTTACTTGGCGACCCGCGAAGAGATCCCTGATTCAGGACAGTTCGCATCCCAGCATGGTCTCCAGCACAGCGATGTCGTCAATGTCATCAAGAGCCTCCACGGTTTCCGTTACATTGATGCTCAGGACATTAAAAGGGAGAGCTGGGTGCTCGCGGACGAGGGTAAAAAGTATGCTGCCGAAGGATCCCCCGAAGTTCAACTCTTCTTAGCTGTACCCCCAGAAGGCTCCATTTCTAAAGATGAACTGCAGGCCAGTGCTGCTTCTCCTTTTTTTTAATCGTTCGCTTTAATGCTAAAATTTTTACTGCGATCTTATGTGTAAAAAATATTTCTTTAGATATATTTCTAAGCTTGTTCATAACATGTAATTTTTGGAACTGTGTATTGATACAGAAAAAGCTAGACCCTTCGGTTTTCAAAATTGGCTGCTCACAAGCTGGGAAAAACAAATGGGTCGAAATGGGAAAGCAAGTTGCCAGAAAAGTATTAATGTTTATGTCTAATGTTTGTGAATGCTCATATTTATGTGATAATGTTTTTAATACTCCCAGTTTTTTCTTTGGTGTAGGTTCAACATGTGGAAGACAAGGTCAAGGATTTACTGATTAGAGTACAAGATGGAGAGGTATTTCACCATTTTAATAAGTTGCCTGTCTTGTGCATTGTTTTAGCAAATGTTATCATATTGAATTGAATATTGATGAGAATGGTTTTATTTTGTTTCTTCCTTTCAATTTTCTGATTAAAGTTGATCTCTTAATCCAGGCAATTGGCAAAGATGATATTACCTCCCTTAAAGCAAGGAAGCTTATTGTTGCACAGTGATCATCAAGCCCCTTGCCCGAGCTTTTATCATTTTTCTTTCAGTGGATTGTATTTTTATTCACATTTTTTATACTTTCCGAATTATATTTTGTTTTAGGACATGGAAGGGTTACTCAGTGAAAAAAGGGCCTAACTATGCCCCTAAGAGAAAGAAAGTTGCTACTGATTTGACTCGAGAGAATCTACAGAGGTATGCCATAGGCTGTGCAGTTAGAATTTTAGTAATGAAGTTGAAATTTCTTATTTTTGTCTTATTAAACCATTGTGCCTTTATCCAAGGGATTTTGTTGGTCTGATATTTATAGATGGTTGCTTTCTTTTAGGGGTGAATGGAAGGAATTAGAGTTCAAAGAGTATAACTTCAATGCTAAGGGACCACCTGCTGAAGCTGGCCATCTTCACCCATTGCTCAAGGCAAGGATAGGACTATATATTTATCAACTTCATTTAGCTTTTGCAACTGTGTAACCATTAAAAATATAAATGAGGATATCATCCTTTTTAAATATATATATATATATATATATGTTAACTTTATGAACATTGTGGTTTTAATATCCTGCAACTAAATAATTGGTAAAGGTTGATATTTCCTGGCTGCTGTATGAATGAATAGAAGTTGTCATGGGAGACAGTTTTTATGAGGATATAAAAATTGGGCCTTTCTTTTTGGTCTGAATGTTTCACCTATATTTTAATGTGAAACTATATTTTATGCACAATATGATGCAAATGGTTCTCTTAGGAAGTGTTTTCACCATGCCCTTTTGGTTGATTGACAACTTAACTTTTGTTTGCTTAAGCATTGGATTTTTATATGGAAATAACATTTTTGTGCCTCATTTTATATTCAGGTGAAACAACAATTGAAGAACATATTTCTTCAGATGGGGTGAGTTTTGTGCTTTGATATAAATCTTATATGCACATTCAGATTGTACATACTTGCTTTGTACCTCATTATATGGTGATGGTGGTGCAATATGAGAACCACAGATGGACATCAACTCAGAGTTTGTAAAAATTTGCTGCCTTGCTTTGACTTTTATTATTTTTTGTGATGATTGTTGGCATCACCATAAATTATGTCATGTTATTATAATGCTCTTTCTTTAAATCAAGTTCCTTTACATGTTTTTCTTTGTGAGTTTGAGATGATTGCTTTTGCAGTATTTTTTTTCCAACTTTGATATTGATATATATTTTATTTTGTGCTAATTGCAGTTTTGAGGAGATGCCAACAAACAATTTCGTTGAAAGCAGGTAGTTGACATAGCCTATTCTTTCTTTTGCTCATGTTTTTTCTGTGATAGTTGCTTGCAAGTGGAGCTTCTTTCAGAGAGTAACATATGCTTGTTAAATAAGGAAACATCAGAAAAGAACATAAGCATGCCTCCAGTTCTCTTGATTCAAGGGTGTCTTCAAGCATTCTGAAGAAGATAATATTTTAAAATAGTGGTTTGAAGGAATCTGAAATCCTATATTTACATTCTCATTAAATCTTTTCCTTCATATCTGAAAAGAAATAATTTTTTTTTTATAAAGTTGCTATCCTATATGCTTCCACTTGTAGCTTCTGGAACTTTGATGCATTATTCCAGCCACAACAGCATCCTGCACGTGATTCACACGATACATTCTTTCTCGAAGGTATGTTTCAATTGACTGAATGAGCAACACGTGCCCTTTCAACTGTCCTTTTGATACTTATTTGCTGCATTAATCTGCAGCTCCATCCACTACAAGGGAACTGCCTGAAGATTATGTTGAGTTGGTGAAGCGCGTTCATGAGTCTGGTGGTTATGGCTCCAGGGGGTATGACATTTTTCTTTTTCTGTTAGTCTTGCGTCCATGTTTCACAACCATGAATTTGATTAATTAATTATCTTATTTATTCATTTTTCCAAAGATATGTGTATGACTGGAAAAGAGAGGAAGCAAACAAAAACCTGCTCCGTACTCATACAACTGCTGTCTCTACTAGAATGCTTTATGCTCTAGCAAAGGTTTGATAGTCTCCTTACTGTTTGTCTATCTCCTAGTTAGATGTAATGTAACCAACTTCAATTGATTGTTTTTCCTAAATTCAAAAACCCTTATTTTCTTAAGTTTTTCTCATGAACTTTTAGTTTGGATTTCTTAACCTGTGTATACTGCTTGCTAATAGAGTCATACTTCCCAAGGAGCATCATATTGCCATTTTGATTGCATACACTGCACCATAATGTTGATTTGCAAGTACAATCCATCAGTATCAGGATCTCTGTCATATGTTAAATTTGACTTCCCATCTTGTAAAAAAGGAGAGCTGTATTCAAATATTTTATGCAGTCTTTGTACTTAGTTGTCATTGATGTTGGTGCATCATTATTAATTAATATCTGTGAATAATAATATTCATTTGCTTTATGATTTCATCTTCAGCAACCTTTTGCCCCCAAAAGATATTTCTCTATAGATCGTGTGTTTAGAAATGAATCTGTGGACCGAACTCATCTTGCCGAGTTCCATCAGATTGAAGGTATTTATAAGCTGCATGCTTCTGCGCTAGTTTTGTCATTTTTACTCTTGTCTAAGTTCTGATTATATTAACTGGATCCAAGCTGTGGACCTACCTCTATTGCCCTACTGTTGTTCTCTCAACTAGCTGATTGATGTTTTATTTGGAATGCATCTAATGATTCAATGACCATCTGGAAATTATCACTTTGAATTTAGGTTTGGTATGTGACCGGGGTCTTACTCTTGGTGACTTGATCGGCTTCCTGAATGACTTTTTCTCACGACTAGGTAATGATCATCAATCATCATTCTACAGGAAATAGAGTTCCATAGCAGCATTGTTGAATAAATTGGACTAACTATTTAGTTTTTTATGGTTCAATATATTAAAGCCTGTAGTGTTTCTGGTTAAGGTTTGTTATGTAACAGTTGGTTATCTGTCTGCTGTTACGCTACTGATCATCATGAAATTGATGCCACAAGAACTGCCTTAGGAATTTGTAGTGATGTTGAAAATGTGAGTCATGTATCTGATGTTAATATTTTTTCTATGATCTCTCCCAGGAATGTCCAAGTTGCGTTTCAAGCCTGCTTACAACCCATACACTGAACCCAGCATGGAGATATTCAGGTGATAAGTCACATACTTCCTTAATGGATTGATTACTCGTTAGGTAAATATAGATTGGATGGATCATTTTTGTTTTTATCAGTTATCATGAAGGCTTGAAGAAATGGGTGGAAATCGGGAATTCTGGCATGTTCAGACCTGAAATGTTACTTCCAATGGGATTCCCAGAAGATGTTCGCGTTATTGCTTGGGGTCTTTCCCTTGAGAGGTAAAAACAATTTATAAATTATAACATTTTATTTTTAGTTTTGCTGAAGAAAGCTCGGAATGAAATATTTTGTGTCAGACGTATACTTGTTTTAAGCTTTTTGAGCCACATTTGAACAATGTCTTGATATTTCATTTTTGTTTGCTTTACTTAGACCAACCATGATACTCTATGGAATCGATAACATTAGGGATCTGTTTGGACACAAGGTACTAATACACATGCTGACATTTTCTTCTTTCTATGCAGTAGTTTTCAGATGAAGTTACTTATACATGGTTGTTATTGCAGGTGGATCTTAGTCTCATCAAACGGAACCCTATCTGTCGCCTTGGAATTAATTAGATTAAGGGAAATTCTTGACATTCCATTCTTTTCCAAATTGAAACAAAGGGTACATCAATACACTTGCAAATGTAGTTTTATAGCCTATGCAAGAGCAATGGTTATATCAGATATTCTTGGTTTCTTTCTTTCACATTTTGTCCTGTGAAAGTGACTTGGTAATGTAGGTTTCTTTTCTTCCAATTTTTCTGCTGTGAAAACTTGGTGATATAGTGGCTCTGATAAAACTTTGCTCATTTTGCATTCACTGTACTGTTATTCAGGCGTGTTAGTTCAGCCTGTTTTTTTTTTTTCCTTTTTACCTTGCCAATAGATACACCTAACATACAATCAGGCTAATATGCACAAACCCTTCGTTCCTGGGTTAAAAGGGAAAAAGAAAAGAATTTCATTAGTATTTACATCCAAAAATGAAAGATGCCATTGTGGTTTTAGAAAATGTCATAAAGGCACACAGCGACAACCCTGGAGAGTCGTCACTTCTGGAAAAATCCATTTGTCTCCTCCATTGAGTCATCATTCACAGGAAATATTGGTAAGGCATTTTCATTTGTTGGACGATCTAGTATTGCTGTCTTCCCCACGGTACCTTCGGCTGTTTGAGAATCAGCCAGAGCATCATCCGAGCGACCAGATTCAAACCTTTGCCGCCTTTCAACCTTGTCGGCAACTCTTGCGTTGAACTCTTCATCAGTGCATGCCAACATGTAGCGAAGTTTTAAGTTAACCCGGTTCTCCACCATAATTTTGTGCCTTGGAATTATTCGCTCGTCAAGAGAATAGCTGAAAAACCTGCAGAACTTTCACTATTTTAAATCTCTAAATACAACAGCCCAGAACGGGAGGGGACTTTCATAGATCAGCGCCACTCTCCACAGTGTTGCTTACCTGGGAAACTCGATCACATCCTGCAAGGGGCGGACCATAGTTCTTCGAAGATATCGATACTTGGGAGAGAGAAGATCTACTCTGTATCGAAGAAGTTTAGGGAAATCAGCAACCATCTCACCCAGCTGTCTAGCTCGTATGCCAAGTGACAGAAAATATTTTACATTAACCTCGAGCCTTTTTCCTATACTGCAGCCCAAGAGCTCTGGTCCCAAAGCTATAACCTTTCCAATATCCTTCTCACCAACTCCAGCTTTGGTCATCAAAAAAATGACCTGTACCGATGTCACCAGTAAGATCATATGAGCTCTGCTTAAAATCTTGGACACCACATAGGTAGTAGACTACCAACATAAACAACAATAACAATAAATGCCAAACACAGAATTATAATGATAACACCTGGTTGAATCATTTGATCCAACTGAAGAAGGAAATTTGTTTTTTTTTTTTAAATGAAAGTGAACTACTTTAAACATTTATACAATCAGAAAAAAAAAATCAAAAGGTTACAGAAGAAAATGCTTTTAAAGAATAAATAAAAGTTGCAGGTAAATCAAAGGAAAAAGTACGAACCACTGGCCGAATTTTCTTGTACAGGCTGTATGTTAGCAAAGGAGGGAACTTAACAAGCATGTTGCCAATGGCATCGTCTCGAACACCTAGGTCCCGGAAAAATTGTACCTTAAAAGATGAAAACCAAATCAGTGTCAACATCCACATTATACAGCATGATATCCTAACCATTCAATATAGCAAGTTTCTAGTTCATAGGAGCTGAAGCATTATCTTCATGGCATATAATGCTATAATCTAAATGTACACATTAGAGCCAGAAGAAAAACAAAATAAGAAAACTTTGAAGTAGAGGATCATAATGGGAAAATATAAGATAAATGAAACGTGAAAGACATTGATAGGAAACTAAGATCACATCTAGGAAGAAAACTGAAGCATGTAACCAATTCAAGACAGCAATGACTACCTTGGGTGCAATTGTTGTCTCCAAATCAAAACAGAAAACCATTGGCTTAATGGTAAGCATTCTCCTCATTCCATCTCGGGAAATTCCAAGGTAATATAGGTACTTAACAAGAGGCTTCCATCTTTCTTCAATGCTGCACCCCATCAACTGCGGCCTGAATGCTAGTAATCTCCCAACAGATTCGGTACTGAGGCCAAACTCTTTCAGATAATTTACCTGGATAAACAACACTAGCATATAACTTAATGATTACACAGACTGGAGATAATTACTTCAACAAAACTTGCTGTAAAGCAAACCTCCATTAAAGAAGCAAGCAAACTAGTCAGCTACCTTTTGATTCATCTCTTCAAGAGTGAAGTAGCCAAGTACGCCAGGATAATCAAATACCATTGTCCCAAAATCATTCTCATTCATACCCATATTCAAGTAAAACTCCACACGCATTTTCACTTCCTCCATGCTATAGGACAACAACCTCGGACATCGGCTAATAACGAAACCCATCCAATCCCTCCTGACCCCATTACTCTCCAAATACTCAACAATCTCATCCAAATTTTCAATTCTACGTTGCAAAATATCATCTCCAGATTTCAAAAGCGCAACACCTAGAAATTCTCCTTTCACATGAACTGTCTTCAACCACTCAACAAGCCGTCTTATAGACTCAAGATTCCCTTTAGACATGCCTATCAGCTTTGCAATTTTAGGATATGAGAGGTTATTGTGCTTCAACCACCTATAAAGTTAAATAATCACAATCATATAACGAAGACATACATTAAAAACATGATCTTTTCTTGTCCAAAGACATTTACTTTCTGACTTTACTCTCAAGCAAAAAGCAACTAGCAAAAGCAATGTTCTTACCTTATAAGAGGAACAACATTGGAGTCATCAATAACAAACTTAGCACGGACATTAAACGTAGAATGCTCAAACTCAGGCAACCTTTTCAATGCAGCCGCTTCAATCATCACGTGATCAATAAATTCCGACAGCCTATTGACCAAATTCGTCGAATACGTAATTCCAAATTTTCCCTTCTTCATTGCTCCCTTAAAAACCTCCGCCGTTACCTTCCTTCTAATCTCAAGCGCCTGCATTATCATCGCCTCCTCATCCTCATCGTCGTGGTTTTCTTGGTGTTGGGTGTCGTTTTGGGTTCGTAATAAGGACTGGAGAGAAGGGAGAGTATTGGAGTAAATGGAGCCTGGGAATAGCGGGGCTCGTTTGGAGACGAGGGACATTTCTAGGACGTTTAGTTTTTCTTGAGGTGGAATTATAAGTTGCCCAGTTGTCGGCTTACTGTCGTTAGTTTGCACTGAATCCCGGTGCTGGTGGTGGTCATTTTCGTTTTCCGGGGGTGGGTTCTTCGTTTTGTCGGTGGTGGCAAAGTGGTGATGGAGGAGGAGGGAGGTGGTTTTTGAGTTATGAGTACGGAGGACAGGATCAGGTGCGGTGGTAGAGGGAAGGTTAGGATGCTTGTTGAGGCAGGCGGAGACAGTGCTGGAATGAGGGAGACGGCGGAGATAAAGGTGGGTGTAGGGAGGAGGGGGGCAAGAAAGCATTTTTCTTCTTTTTGGGAGTGGTGGGAATTGGGAACGAATAAAATAAAAGTTGGATATTTATATGCAGATGAATGGTAATTTTTAAGTATTGAAATCCTATCACCAAAGGTAACATAGCCTAGTGGTTAGGGCATTGGACACTGAATGTCGCAACCCGAGTTCAAAGCTCGATGAAGCCTTTTTCCTCGAGAATTTTTTTCTTTTAGAATTAACTCAACAAGTACACTTTCTCAAGTCAACACTAATCATAGAAGCCTTTGGTGATGGGGAATCATTATCAGCAGGATTCCTGTTGTCCTTTTGTTTTGTCTTGTCATTGTTGTGGATGGATCTTTCCATGGCATAGATGTTTGTATCCATTTTATTTGTTCTCTTTGCCTTTTTCCACTTTCATGCTGTACTCTTTTCACCAAATCGAGATGGAATTTTGATATGAGCAAATGCAAAAGAGAACAAATACCATATTCTATGAAAGAAATCACTGACTAGAATCAAAGTTCATATGGTCCAGAAAATAATTGTACCTTCTTTTCTTGGCCAAAAATAGCCTTCAGTTAGTAATGAACATTAGCAGCCTGCACCAAACAGTGCCACTTTCCCAATTAGTGTATATTTCCATGGGAATACCAAGAAAAAAAATGAGTGTAGTTTCTTTTCTCTCTGGATTTTCTGTCTGTCTCTCTCAACAGCTGAAAATCTGATATGAATGAAGGAATCCTGGACAATTACAATTTACATTGCACAAAAGGACCAGAAACAAAAGATCAATTACAAATAAAATTGTGTCAAAACAAATATGAACCACAATGGTTAATGGCACCCTTTTCTTAGCCAAACTTTTATCAGTCCTGATCCAACCACAAAGTAAAACTATCATCCACGAGACTGACTTCAGAAAACTTTGCTGTCAGTGAACATCTAAAGACAATATGTGCATGAATACAAACATCACCTCCAAAACCTGTTTAACTCCAAAAATACGAAGAGCTTCATCAGGTGCCAACCAGCAGGCACTCAAATGGGAAGCCTGCTGTCTTATTAAGAAAGAATTGAGAACAAATTAACGTCTCTGCTAGTCTTGATCCTGTCTTTCTATACCTTGTGCTTCTGGTGGTTCTGGGAATATCTCCCTAGAATGCCGTCTATGTGAGGATGAATGGTCACCTCCACCATTCTGAGCACTGCCCTGTGAACCCGTTGTTCCTGAATGTTTGAAACTACTTCCCCCTTCTGCTCTAGGGGTGGAGGTTGCCGGAATAACTGCTACATCTGAAGAGCTTTGACGCCAGCTACCAAAAAGAGCGGCATTCCAAGATCTCGAGGAGGTTGTTCTAAGCCTTGACGAGCTTGAAGCATCTTCCCTAACAACCCTCAAAGGATTTTCCAAAGCTTTGAGAATATATCTCATCAGGGGCCGCCTAGAAGGTTTTGGATTGAGACAAGACCTGGCAACAATGGCCATGGCCCAGACTTCCTCCAATAGATCCTCATCCACGAGAAGAGATGGATCCAAAATTTTTGTCACAAGTTCCTTATCATATATACTGATATATGGTAGTGTCTGTTCTAACCATTCCTTCATCTCGGTATCACTAGATGCATTGTTGTCCAACTTACCTGTTACCAACCCAAGTAAAACCTTCCCAAAGCAGTAAACATCATAGGCACATAATGCTGTAGATGAACCTGGCCATTTTACAAATAAAAAGGAAATTTCAGAATGAGCTTTTGGATTTTATGAAAAGTTTAATGTCAACTATACGCTCCCAAGCTTTTTTCATGTTTCCAAAGTTAAGAAAACTCCGTCTGTCCTAGAATGAGTAGTTTATATATTTATCCGTTGAGTCTAAATTAGTATGCATATCACAGCAATAAGCTGCCAATTTCTGTGAGAGGGGGGGGGGGGGGGGGGGGGGGGGGGGGGGGGGGGTGTTTGATTTTTCGGGTGCAATGCTATCCAAATGTGAAGCTTGAAGGAAAATGGTTGCTAATTAGTCAAAAGTCAGAATGCATGCAACCATATAAGAGATGCAACAAACATGTTGGACCTAAAGTGCAAAGTACATGAACAAATCAACAAATGAACACTCGGGAGATAACAATTGAGATCTAAAACAAGCATGAAATTTTACAGATAAAATGTGCATATACCTGAAAAACCTTGTTCAGATGACCTGCATGTAACAAAAAAAGTTCTTATTACAACCTTTATCAAGTAAAACAAGCATAAAAAGCATGAAATATGATTTGGTACATTTTGTTTGAAACAGAAATAAAATCCAAAAATGGAAAATGAAGAGGCAGAAATACAATACACTATTTGGTAATTACTCTCAGCTTACTACTTACAAACACAAAATGAATGAACAAGCATAAAATGCTGACGCATATGGGTATTGCTCCAGGTTTAAAAGATCTAAAATCTATGCATGTATTGTAGATCCCATAGCAAAATATAACATTTTTATCTAACACATAAATTGCCAGCTTTCTACTGCATCAGGCAATAAAACCTGATTTTGAGCTCATCCGTTCAGGTCAATGAAACATGTTTGTATCCAGGAAATAGATGCACAGGAGTGAAATGGAGCAAATCACTGCACTGGGCACATAAGAATCATAGGCAGGCTTAACTGTCCAAAAGTTCATACTTCATAATACCAGGTTCAGCCAGTCTGTTGTTTGTAACTAAAACATAAAACAACATAGATGTACCACACTGTTCAATTAGATTCTCCATCCAAAACTATAGGCATTAAATCCTCAGCTTCATTCTGGTAAATAAAAGGTTGATATTATCACAAACCTTAAGCAAACTTGTGACATTTAAAGGAAGCAATATTGCAAAAATCCAGTGTTATCCACAAGTGAGGAAACCCATGAAAACAATCAATAAATATTTGCCTTAAAAAGGCAGCTCACAACACTTTTCTGCAACTTAAACTACAAAATATAAGCACGTCAACCCACCATCCCCAGGAGACTTGACTTATTAAAAAGTCAAATGTATCAGGAAACTTACTAATAAAACACAATCAATATGCAACTGCATGTCCAACAAACATCTTATGCGAGCTAAAATGTTCATCTATGTATAGTTCACAATCTTAAAACATCTGGGCAAAGGCAATTCTACAGAATACTCACTGTGGCAACCGCAATAATCTTGTAATTCTACTTTGATGACCATCGCCTTCTTGAGCGCAGACCTCACTCAGGCTCCCTAGTCGCACTTCAAATTTATCATCAAGAAGTATACTGCTAGCTTGAACATCTCTTCAACAATAAAAAGAGAACATGTCACTGCTAGTTTTTGTAGTGCCTACATAAGCTAACCAACAAATAATCTATTGCACGGCCAACAAAATAAAGATACACTTGATGCAGCCAAAGCATTTGCTTTATAGAATTAACCCATTGTTGATGCAAGCAGATTTATCAACACAGGACTGTACAAGGCAACATACTTTAGTGGTGGGCTACCAAAACAAAAAGGGAAAAAAACAGATTATTGTAACAAAATTCTCATAATATGATAATTTGCCTACATAGAGGACAACTAGCATTCCTGACATATCCTGTAAGTTTCTCTACATTCTAGTTTACAAGAAATTACGAGATCATGCAACTGAAGGAAGTTTGAGCATAAGAAAAAGAAAGCAGCAAAATACCTGTGGACAAGGGGTGGTGTACATTCATGATGCAGATAAGATAGGCCTTCCGCAGCTCCTATAGCAATTTTCAATCTTGTTATCCAATCTAAAGACTGTAAACTATTATCTTCCGAATTGTTTTTCCTGTACAAGGAACTTGACAAGTCTCCATTCGGCATATATTTATAAACCAAGAATTTTTCATTCTCTTTCTCTAAGCAGTGTCCCAATAGGGGAACTACTCGTGTATGTGAAACTTTACTAAAGAAATCCAATTCCAAAAGGTACACTTCCTTTCTAATTGACTGCAAATCAATCCTTTTGATGACAACAGGTAGCCCACCTTCTAAGATACCCCTGAAGAGATCACCAGAATGACCGTGCTTGATGAGGTTAGCATCACCAAAATCACCGCTGGCTTGAAGAAGTTGCTGATATGTAAATAAATCACCTAGACTCGAAAAATTAATAGCAACTCCTGGTGAAGGAGGTGCTTCTCCAGCAGGAACTGGTCCTACACCAATCCCTCTATGATTTGTCGTGCTCTGTTTACGGACACATAGGACCAAAACTACCAACAACATTAATAGCACAATAAGCCCAACTCCTCCCAAAACTGCAGCCAATATGATTTTATTTCTGTTGCTCTCCCCACTTTCAGGTGCAGAAGGTTCTGTGGAATTTCGGCGCCCAAAATTATCAAAACTCAGGCCCTTCTCAGCATAGAATGATACACACTCGGCCAAAGTCCTCTGGTTTGATGTATTTTGGAGACAGTTAGTACTGAGAGATGCATTGTCATGCAAATAGTCTGGAACACTGCCTTCAAAATAGTTTCCTGATAAATCAGCAGAACTGAACCTTCCAAGTATAGTTGTGAGGCCTCCATAAAACTCGTTCTGGGAAATGTCAAGTACTGCAGCAGTGGCGTTAACATTCAAAGTAGAATTAGGCAACTTCCCCGTGAAATTATTGTGAGAGATATCGAGCAGGTTCAACCCAGGTAATGACCATAATACTTGAGGAAGTTCACCAGTGAAACTATTGTTTCTCAGAACTATAACCTGCAACTGACTTGAAGCAGGGAACAAATTGACCGGCAGAGACCCACCAAGACCATTGTTCCCTAAGAACATTCTCTGCAAATTCCTTAGCCCTCTAAGATCTTGTGGCACCAACCCCAACAATCTATTGCTGCTGAGATCAAGGTCAACCAAGCTATCAAGGTCACCAAGATTTGCAGGTATAGAAGATGTCAAACTATTGTTCGAAAGATTCAGACTTTGAAGCGTTGAAAGGGCCCCAATCTGTGGAGGAATTGGCCCCGTTAAGTTATTCGAAGAAACGTCAAGACTTGTTAAATTGATTAGTGAGATGAACGATGATGGTATAGATCCAGTAAGCAAATTCTTGGAAAGATCGAGAAATAAAAGGCTTAACAACTGACCCAGAGTAGAAGGAATTTGTCCAGTGAGCCTATTATCTGACAAATATAGACTAGTTAGATTAGTCAAATTGCCAATACTCAAAGGTATAACGCCTGTGATATTACAAGACCTAAGATCCAACACTTGCAGTGTCAACAGCCTTTGCCCAAACCAATCAGGGATAGAACCAGGAAGCAAGAATCTAGAGGCATTAAAAGAAACCAAATGCGTAAAATTTGGGAGAGAATCAACAGCGAACCGTGGGTTTTGTTTACCAAGCCTTGTTCTTCTAAACCCAGAAATGTTAATCCCAATAACACTACCATTTTCGCATCTTATACCGTTCCATCTTGTACAGGGATCAACTTTTCTAGGCCAATCTCTGCTTCTAAGCCCCAAAGAGGATCTGAGCTGAAATAAAGCAGTTAACTCAATGCCTGAACTCAGTCGCTGCTGCTGCTGCACTTGTTGCTCAAATGTAGACTCAAAAAACAGCAACAACAAGAGACATAACAAAGCTACTCCTATGCTACGCTGATCCACCATGGCTCATGGACACTTAACCTCAATCATCTAAACATTCCCATTCTTTTTCTTTCTCTCTAGCCTTAATACATGAAGTGGAAATTTTGACAAAAATAAAAGATACCCACTTTAGTAAAAATGGTTACTTTCTTTCTCTTTAAAAGACTCAAAACCAAAAAAAAAAAAAAAAACGAAAAGCTCTTACCTTGATGCACCAAAGCTCAATTTTTTATTTCTTCAAAACTGTTGGTAACCAATCCATATCAACTTCTCTTCTTCTTTGCTTGCTTTTCTTTTCCTCTCCACCTACTTCTTCATTCTCTCTCTAAATCCTTCAGTTCCTTCAGTTGACAAAAGAGAACAAGAGAGAGAAAAGCAAAATTGAAAATAATAATAATAGTAAAACTAATCTTTAATTAAATAATCAATAATAATTCTAGAGAGAGGAGGAGGCTGGTCAAAAACTTAAGTGGTGGACTTTTATACTCTCTCTCTTTCCTCTTTCTTGTTCTAAACAGACCCAAGGCTCAATTTTTAATCTCTGACAAATCAACTTGTGAAAAAAGTGTTGATCTTTCAGAGAGTAAGAACTTAGAGATAAATTTAAAAAAAAAAAAAGAAGCTTAATAACAAGAGTGAACCAGTGGAGTGAAGGCTGAACCAGTGGCTCCGTGATTTTGGTCTGACAACAGAGCCAGGTCCGGCGCTGGTTCGGGTTTTAGTTTGACCTCCGGCACTCCCGCCCAAGCCAGCTAGGCAAAGCTTCAAAAAAACTCCTCCATCACCTTCTCTTTCTTTATTTTATTTTTTTTAATGAATTCTTCAAGGTTTTCTTTTTGTTCTGGTTTATGCTGTTTTGTCTGTTTTTGTAAGAAAAACGATCGGATTTTGGGGTGAATTTCTGTCACTCAACCGTTTAAGGAAAGTTACATTGCTAGCGAGCAGTGACAAAGAGAGAGACTCAAATTTACAGTACACAATGGGCCGGAAAGATCTGTTCTTTGCTATTTAAGCAACGGACACAAGTCCTTTTTCTATGGATTTATTGAATAGACATTATATTTTTTTAAAATGATACAGTAATCCATTCACAAAAAATATATAAAAAAATAACGAGAATTAATTTTTAAAAAATATATATTAATTTAATAAATTAATTAAAAAATTTATTCATATTTGATACCTGAAATTATGATATAATAATTTTTGAATTTTGCATATATTTAATACAAAATAAATACAATACATACATATTACCTACTAGAAATAAACTTGCACCATGCTGCAGGTCTATTTTTATTTTGTAATTTTTAAAATTAATAAAATTGATTATTAGATAAAAGTTATTGGTTATAAAAATATTTATTTCCTTCATATTGTTTAGTACAAAAGAAAAACATGTTTACTAAGGATAGAGTTTATATATCAAACAAAATGTCAAAAAATAATTTTTTGAGAAAATTGGATTAGCTTGAATTAAAAAAAATGCACAATACTTATGTTAAATAGTATGACAAACAAATAATCTGTTATAGAAACAAACAAATTAAGATAATTATGCTATAACAATAAACAGAAAAAGCACCAAAATATATATATGGCATAGTAGTTCAGACAATTTAACAAATAAGTAAAAAAAATTAGTAAGAATGCTTTGTTCATAGAAAAATTAGCTAAGAATGCTTTGTTCATATTATTAATCAAGTGTAAAGCTTAAAACTCATCTGTAAGCATTTTTATTTTAAGAATAGCTAATTGAATTATTTATATTTACTACAAAGTACAATATGCAAAGTAGAAGTTTTTTTTTTTGAAAAAGTTAGAAGTAAAAACCCTTTCATATAATAATTTTCATGCGAAAGCAAAAATATGCAAGTAGAAAAAGCAAATAGATAAAAATATAAAGTAATACCATAAAACAATAATAGATGACTGGATTAAAAAGAGTTAAAAAGCCATATAAAAAACATGTTAAGGATTTAACTAAAAAAAATGTTGAGAAAACAAAATAAAAGGACCTAAGTAAAAAAAAATTGTTGAGGGCAAAAAAAAATAAATGGACAAGTGTCACACTATGAGAAAGGAGGAGATAAAAATATATATATGTATAGATACATTTTTTATTACATGAATTATCACATTTTAAATAGATTTGATGATTAGAGTATACATTTAGTGTATGTATTGTGCCAAATCATATAAAGCATCAAAACAATTATATTACAATTTGTGCCAGTATTGACACATCATACATAAAATTTTTGTAACTTTCTAAATGCACATGTAACTTTAAACAAATTTTAACTTGTATGAGCTTATAATTTTTATATCGTTTTCGTGTTATATTTGCATCTAAATTCATGCGAGACTCCATTGTCATAATCGAAGGAGTAGGTAAGTCTGATACACTTGTTTTTCATTAGTCAAACAGTTTGGCCATCCAATTTTTTTTTTCTTTTGATCTTTTCAAGTTCAACCCTTTGTTGGGATTCTTTTAGGAGTTTTATCAATTACAAAATTAAAAAATTAATCCCAAATCTCCATCTCTTTTAATAAAATTTGATGATAATAAGCTTATGCAAGCGTATTGAAACTCTTATCTCTTTTTTTTTTATTACAGTTCTGATAAGTATCAATGTTGGATTCAATTGAAATTTTTAATTGAAGTGCAATATATATATATATATTGTGCAGATCACTCAATCTACCATATTTAAAGAAATATGAAAATGAAATTTGTTTGACTGATGTGAATCCTCAATTTCTCATTTTTAATAAAAAACTATTGAATAATTCTAAAATAAAAATTATTATTTTTAGTTTTGAATAACAGCAGCTGAAATCAGTAATTTCTTGAATAATTTCCTAGTATTCATGAAGATCATTAAAAGTTTGCCATTCTAGGTGCTTCACAGTTTGCAAACATAATTCATAATAATTAAATTTCAAGGAGGAAATTAAATGTATGGTCGGGGTACCAAAAAAATACATGTGCCGAAATTTAAATTTTATATTTAAAGTTAAATGCCATTTTTTGAAATAAATACATTCATTAAAAGAAATTAAGATAATTTTCAGCTAAGTGTATTCTCTGTCTCTGTTTCTCTGTTTTTTTTCCTCTCTGCCATTAATTTTCCTCTTGTTCTCTCACAAATTGAGCCAAAACAGAGAGCTTAATAGGACCACAAACTCTTTAACGGTGGCTAAGTCACAGCTTGCTTTTAGAATTAACAAAGTCATATGTTCTGTTGCTGAACACAGAATACTTGTTTAATGCAAGAAAGAAATAAAGGGTCAAAAACTTTCCATTCACGGAAGATTTTGAGACATTAACACAAACTCAGTGCCCCTAACTGTCAGCTTCTGAAACTCAGTTATGGTAAATCCACTTTACAGCTTCATACCCACCTATCAAGTGAATCCATCCAAATATTTATTTAAAAATATAAGAGAGAGGAAAACGGGGGAAATCCCTTTTTTTTTTATAGCAACTTCTTAGCATGAAACTTTGTTTCTTATGTGTAGACAGGACAATAGTAAATCAGATCATTTGTGTATATATTTTATACGTGTGTCATGTCAAATCATATAAAATATAAAAGTTATTGTATTACAATTCGTGTTTATCCGTCAAATACAATATATTTTTTTTAGTCTTTATCTATATTTTTTCATATATTTTTGTTATATTATCATACTTAAAATTGTCAGATCTAAGCAATCTCAATATTGTAAAATATTATTATTGATAGCCACACCTAGATGGAGCTTTCCTTCATCTGAAAACAAATTTTTTTTTCCTTCCTCCTTTCAATACCAAAATTCTTTTCCATGCAATGTTAAGGTGACAGCTATGGCAATAAATTGTGAATTTTCATTTCTTTAAATCAGTACATTTTTCCACACAGTGATTAATACCTTTTCCGATCAATTAAAATCTTAGGGTTGGTGAGAAGAAAATGACACATGAGATAGAGAAAAACATGACAATTGAATTTCAATATTAACAATGATTAGAACAAAATGACAAAGGAAAGAAAAGAAAAAGACAACCCAATTTAAACCAGCCTCTCATTCTGGTCCACTGCTTCTAGCAACTACTACTAGTATTATCTTGACTAAACTATAACCAGTGCCCCAGAAAAGTTATGTCGACCACCATTAGAAAATTAAACTGCCGACTAATTACTCTCAAGGCAATTTTCTCGTTTGTGGAAAATGGAAATACTTAGTTGCTTCTAATTGTAATGTCTAGACTAGACTGGATGCTCAAGTTGAGCCATGCATGCTTACAGCTTGTCAAACGTATTTGCATGGTTTTCTCAGATATGGACCGAAATGCTTCCTTTTAAACGAGGGCTAAAGACAGCGAGACAAAACAAGAGAAAGGATTGTATGAAACAGTTACGCCACGTCAGTATTTATCCCTTCTATTCAAATCATGCCACGTAATCACTTTATTGAAAAAAATTATTCATTTATTACATATCACATGTGATAATTATATTGTAAATATTTATTTTAAGAGACTCATTAATGATTCTGGTAATAAATGAATGACTTTTTTCAATAAAGTGATTACGTGGCATGATTTGAATGGAAGGGATAAATGCTGACGTGGCGTAACTGTTTCATACAATTCTTTCTCACAAAACAAAACATTGCAGGCCCACTAAAGATTAATTTAGATAGGCGGTAAAATTGAAAAAAATAAAATGATTATTAAATACATATTTTTTAATAAAAAAATTAAAACCATGAATAAGATAATAATTTCTCCCATCCCTTTTTTTGTTTTTGGTCCACCTAGCCATCAGTTGCACCGCCATCGGTGTCCACTGATGTGCCCAACGGACTCCTCTAACCTTATTTATCGTAATCATTTTCAGTCAATTAAATCCTGTGAATGTTATTTATGAATCAAGTCTTCTACCAGTAATGATCTTTTCATGGAAAACAATGATCTTGTTTTTGAGAGAAAAAGCCCTTTTCATTAAATCATAGAATAAAGAATTTGTTGCTGTTCAGGTAAGCGCCGCCCCTGCAGTGTTTCACCATGGATGCTTTGTTGAAAAAAAAAATATGGGATTACAGATCTTATCCACTTGAAGTACTATGAAGATGAAAAACTTAAACTTCTTCTTGGACTTCAACTTTTGGAATTGAACTTCTTTAATCACGAACAGTCACGAACTAAATGCAGAGAAAGACTTCAAGGCTTGCTGCTATAATGCCACTTTCCTTAAGATTTATTTCACCCCACCAGTTATGGTATGCAACAGGGATTATGGAAATAGCTTCAGGATACAATGAAGTCAACTTGTTTAATATTACCTTGCACTTGTAATATTAAACCACTAAACACTTTAGACAAATACAAAAGTATTATGTCTTAGCCAAAGTTTTCTGCAGCAAACAATGTCTAAGAGACTTGTTTTCTATTTTGAGATTGGGAGAGAAAGAAGAATTCATAATATTTTCGTTATATTGTTGAATGAAGATTGTCATCTCTTTTATAGATATAATTTCAAGAAATGTAACATTTGATTTGAATGTCACAACCTTTCAATTGTGTTGTTTCATTTAAACAAACACATATTTCAGATTGTTCACACCTCTTAAATTCAATGGTTATCTCCTTTAACCATTCTGTAGTGAAAGATTACCCTTTGAATGAAGTTGCACCTATTCAAAGAAAACTAATCGTTACAATTCATTTTGCACTAGAGCAGTTGACTGCCATAAAAGGCAGTTGACTGCCCTTGGATTTCCAGGCAAGGAAGTTGGATGTCGGAAAATAGCATCCGAATGCTCTAGTGTATTTTTGAAACAGTATGCAACTTCCAAGAGGGCAGTCGACTGCCTTCATATGGCAGTCGACTTCCTTAAAGTAACTTAAAATCCGAGTTTTCACTTTGTATAGGCAGTTGACTGCCCTATTTGGGCAGTTGACTGCCATCCCGGGGCATCCGATTGCCCTCCAAAGGCATCTGACTGCCCAAGAGCATTTTTCGAAAAGAATGTTCACTGTGCAAGGGCAGTTGACTGGCCTATAAAATTAGTAAAAATCATTTTAACATGATTTTACTTCACCGGGAGTCATACCAAACACTAGTTTTACTTGTACGTTGATTAAACAACATTTTAATCAATCTTTTCACTTTATATTTTGAAATTTTCTAACATGCTTAAGCTGTAGCAGCAGCAGCATAAGGGTGACAGGTCCATTTAAAATCCTAAGCAGAAATGTTGTTGCTGTTCGTAGCTGTTTTTAATTGATTATTATGGTTGTGGCCTTGTGGGGCACATTATTATTGAATGAGTTATGGTCAACAGTGAAAAAATAAAAACAATTAAAGTAGCTAAGGATGGATTGTTAGGTTTCTGGCTGTGCCATTGCCAACAACACATCAACTGCAAAAATAATCTGACTTCTTTAGTCTTTCTAATAAACGAAATAATTCAAATCTCTAGCTTTTCAATGCTTGTATTTCAAATCATATGGTGCAAATGATGATGATGATGATGATGATGATAAACTTTCTAGCTATTGGAATTGGGAACCCTTCAAGCATCAATAAACTATCAAACTAAAGGGGAATTTTAGCAGTGAATATTGGATAATTAGAATCAAATGTAGAATGCTTGTTAAATGAAGGTTGTTTTCTTCTCAATCCATTAAAATTAGATTTGATGATTTTAATGTCATACAGTAACATGATATAAAACGATTAAAAAAACAAGAAAATAACACATATTAAAATTTTAATGAAATCTATTGATGGGTTTGATAAAAATTAAAAAATATATTTTGTATTTGACTTTATAACATGAATTATGACACCATAAATTTTAAGTTTTATACATGTTTAATATAAAAATAGACACAATACAGACACATGAATTTTTCCCTTTGCAACACGAAATCTGCCTAAGCAAAGACTAAAGATGGTGGAGGTCAGTCAAAACAATCAAAAACGGTCACAATTCTCGGCAAGTGGTTTTCATGTTCCCATCTGAGGCAGGCCATAGACATCAAATTTTCAAATAAGTGGAAAGCACTGTTGGGAAATGCACATTAATTCTGCATTCCACGATTGCGAATTGGTAAGAAAAAAATGTTCAACAACTTTTTTTTTTTTCAATCATCAAAGAATTCGATTTTGCATGTTGAACTACCGTGCATAATTCGTCATAAATTAAAAGTGATTGATGTTTAAATTTATCGAATCTTTTAATGATATCCAACGAAGAAATCTGTTAACCGACCTAACATTTTTAATTGTCGGTAACATTTTTTTTGGCGATTGGTAACATGTTTTAGTGAAAAAAAAAATCGAAATCAAAGTTTTCTGATGAATTGAACTTAGTCGTAATTATTAGAATTTGACAAGACATGAAATTTTAGGGCCACGTTGGAGGTTGACTGATTCCTTCCTCCTTTACTTGTCTAACATGAAGACGTTACATTTTAGTCGATATTTAAAAAATCAAATAAAAAAATTAAAGCATAGTCAACCATGAGGCACCACTTAAAGTTGTGCATTTGATTTTTCTTTGTTTATGTATAGCTCAAAATATCGGCTAGTAGCCACTTTATTATCCACAAAACCTTTATAATTTCAAAGATTTTTTTTCGTACTAATTCTAACGGCAAGAAATTAATGTCTCAAGGCTTTTTTTTCTTAATGATTTATTACAATAATGAAAGTAAAGACTAAAGGGTCGTTTGGTATTATTGTCAATTTTGTGTTTTATGTTTTTTGTTTTCTGTTTTTGAAAATTTTGTTTTTGTTTTGTTTTATTTTGTTTTGAAATTTTGAAAACAGAAAACATGTTTGGTAAAACTATTGTTGTTGTATAATTTTTAAAACTGAAAACATAAAACATGTTTGGCATTTAATAAGTTGAAACATAATTTTTTTTAATCTTATAATTTATTAATGTTGCATTAAATATTTTTATTAAAATTATATGATTTTAGTATATTATTAATAATGTGCAATTTTATACTTAATTTTGATATATTACATTAATTTTGATATATTACATAAACTATTTCATTTATTATTATATTAAATTTATCTTAAAATTATTATTTTAAAATTTATATGATACTTATTTCATACTCTATATATCTAAAAATAATTAATATTTAAATTAATATATATTTTGATATATTACATAACTTAAAAGGTAGGGGCCGAAGACTTGACCCAGATCCATCATCATAATAAAGCTCGAAATTATTATTCCCTCTTTCGGGAACTACGTCATCAGTTTCAGGCGTGGGTCCACCGAGAACGACAATGGGATTGAAAGGGGATCGATCACCAGCGTTTCGTCGAGCTCCGTGGAAACGAGGAGTAGCAGTGGGGCTGGGGCTGAGAGCTGGCCTAGGTGTGTCGGAGTACATGGCAGCAGCGGGGAAACGATGGTTTAACAAAAAAGCTACAAATGTTGCTGGTAGGACTCGAACGGAAGATCTCATTAATTGTCACTGTTTATCCTGTGTTTTTGTTGAAATTTTGTTGCCAAAACGTTTTGAAAATGCCTGAAAACAGAAAATCATTGTTTCCTATAATTTTGGAAACACTACTGCCAATTTATGAAATTATAAAACAAAATTTATGAGCCAAACACAATTTTATTGTTATGTTGCAAGATTTTAGAAAACAAAACCATAAAACTGAAAACAAAATTGATACCAAACAAGGCCTAAATGAATTCGTTGCGAGGACAAAGTCTTACAATATGAGATCAGTTGAAGTGATTTTCTTTATTTACGTGCACCAAGTGGGATCAAACTCCGACCCGGTTCCCCAAGTGCTTTGATCTTTGACACCGTTCTTTCCAACACCTCAAATACCATGGTCTAAGTTAGCACCATCAAAATTTGACAAGTCATGGTGGTGGGCGGTAGACCCTGTCGCTCGGTCAACGTCCTGTCGCTCAGGTATCTGTCGCCCGACACCAGGCACCTGTCGCGTGACCCCTGTCGCAGGGTCTAGGCCTGCCGCTTCCTCAGTCTCTCGCTGGTTACCTGCGACAGGCCTTCTGCTCCCCTGTCCTGCCGCACCCTGATGAATGTCATGCTCTTCCACATGGGGAGCCTCTCACCGACAAGAGGGGTCTGTCGCTGTCATGTCCTCCTGTCACCCAAATACCTGCGGCGGGACACCTCTACTTGTTCCTCCTACCAAGTTCTGCATGGCAGGCGGCAGATCCAATGTCGGGAGAACTCCTTGGAACAGATCCACCACGGCTCGCAGCGCCTGGGTAGTTTCTTCGCTCTGTCGCCTCAGAGCTTCGAATTCTACCGCCGACACAGTAATTCTTTCTTCCTCCTTGTTCACCTGGTTTGTCTGGTGAATCTGTTGTTCAGGGGAGCTCACAGAGTTTTCCTCACTTCCGGCCCTTACGTTTGTCAATCTTGTTCTCACGGCTCACCATCTTAGAAAATCTCGATTGGCTTTTTATACGTTTCCCACAGTCGGCGCCAATTGTTGTTGCACAAAACAACAATAAAGGTATGCTGACGTCGATGTTCGTACTTAGTCTCCACGTGTCTCCAAGAAGCTTCTGTAAAATAAGAAAAGTCAGAGAGACGCAGGGGTGGTTCCCTGCGTAGACACTTCGATGCTTAAGTCAGCAGAAAGTTCTTCAGTATTGGGAAAAGTAAAAGCCAGTAGTCAAAAATTAGAGAAAAAAATTGTACCTGGGGGCCTATTTATAGGCCAACATTCTAGGTTAATTGCTTAAGGATAAGTCCATCATCTTGCTGAGAGTTTATGTCCCAATATAACACAAGTTCCTCGAAAACCGGGAGCATTCGGAGCTTGTCACCTGCGAGAGACTCATACCACGTGGCACGTTGTGGCGTCAGGGATCTGTCACTAGCAGGAGCCGAAGCCATGTGTCACGTGTCGCCATACGACTGTAGGCGACGGACTGGGAATCTGTCGCCTGGCGATAGGTATAATGCGCGCCATGTGTCGTGTTATGATTGCAGGCGACAGACGGTGAGTTTGTCGCCGAGCGACAGGTATGATCACGCACTTTTACCTCTGTCGCCGAAGGCCATGTGGACCAGTGAGTCTGTCGCCCAGCGACAGGTGTTATGCGCTTTGCCTCTGTCGCCGAAGGCCACGTGGACCAGTGAGTCTTTGCTACGTGGTAATCTCTGACGCTATTGGATCTGGCCCAACATGGGTAGACTTTGTCATATCATAATTAATATATTTGTATCGTGTACGTTTTATGTCAAATCATATAAATATTTAAAATTATCATGTTATAATTCTTATCAATACGTTAAACATCAAATCTATATGTTAATTTTTGTTTAAAAAAACTGATCTATGTCATTTTTTACTTCTTTTGTTGTTTTCATATTGCATTGTAATCAAAATTGTTAGGTCTATGAATTACTTGCATACAAACTTATGCAAATACTTATCCGTTAGCCAAAAAAAAAAAAGCTGTCCGATTGACCTAATAATGTCCGAATAGAAAATAAATCTAACTTACCGGTCGTTCTACCCCACTTCTCAAGATTTGCCCATACCTTGAAAGGGAATTCAATGCTAAAAGTTGTCTTATTGTATCATCGATGTTAATTCGATCCAACTTCCAAGTTACGTAAAAAATTGTGATGTCTCATTGTCTTGTTGTCCTCAGCTAGACCTTTCACTTCAGTTTCCAAAACTACGTATCTGTTACAAATGAGCATTGCAATTTACATAAGAAACAGCATTGGAAAGATTGATTAGGTTTTAAACAATCATTTTTTAAACGATAATTTTAACAAGGACAAAACAAAACAGAACACAAGAACAGAAAGTGAAACCTCTTTCACCAAAAAAAAAAAAGGTGAAACCTTAACAACAGCCTTCGTAATCATATTCCCATGGACCAAGTGGCTGCTGAACATCATAAAAGATTTGCCCTTTGAATAATCTTAAATCTTAAACTTCATTATAATACATTAATTAACATATTAGGTTGTAGTATTGATAACTCAACTATCTGTCAGTCTGATTCTTTTTTCGTTTGTCAATTGAAAATACTATAAATAATCCCACAAATTGTAAGTACTGAAATCATTGTTTTTGGCTTTGAGACTCTCTGCACCTGTACACTCTTCTGGAAGTAGTAAGCAGAGTTGTTGCGAAGTAGTACCAAGGTTTTTATATTATAAATTAAACAATCAGAATTTGGTTTTGGGTTAGCTAACACGCAATGTGCATGCACAGTGGCATACAGCATACCTAAAGCATGATGGACTTTCCAGGTTTGTACCCAAAAAAAAAACGAAAATGAAGACTTTCCGGGCTGATTTGTACTATTGTATAATTAATCATTTGCCATGTTATTGGATTCCTGCCTTTGAGGGTCCTTCATGTTTCTTTTTCTCATTGCCAGATATCAGTAGTTTTCTTTCATGGATGAAGGCTTACAGAAGATAACTAAAACAAACAGATACAACATATATGCCTCACAAATCAACAAAAGATGCTTTTCTCCCCGTAAAATTTTGTTGAATGTATCCTTTTTAGTGACAACAAAAGGTAATATTATCTTTTAAATAGCCAACAATCTTGTAATTTATCGATAGAGTATTGAACTTTTAGTTTCAACGATCGAGTTCATATTCTGACAACTGTCGATGCAAAAACTTGCTAAATAAGCAAAAGGGAAGGGAAGGGAAGGGATGAATGATAGCAACTCAGATTTTTAGATCAAAACATTACCGGCTAAGGGAAGGATGGGGAGATATGAGAAAATGACTGAAAATGGAAGAAGAATAAATGCAAGGCAGGTTTATTTAGTTCAAATCAAATACTAAGGGATAGTTTTGGTGCCGAAGTTGGCCCAGTAATTAATGCTGGCTTGACAACACAACCTTATTGGATAAGAAAACCACCAAAATCTTTAACTACATACTTGTCAGCTGTGGCTGGGACAGTTACGCTGTGTGGGTGATGAATAAATTAGAATGCTATTTAACGCTGAAAAAGCAATCAGACAAACAAGTGATGAGCAAAATAAGAAAACTTTCATTTTATGCTGCAAATTCATTCTATCGTTTCTATTTTGGTATAACACGAGTCCTAGAGCAACAAATCTAGAAAAATTCAAAGTTAATTCTTCAATAAGAATAGATTACACGTATACCTGACATATTGAAAAATATTAATCAATGGAATTGCTTAAAATGATATTTTTAAAAGGATTATAATTAATAAAATATTTTTATAAATTAATTAAAGTAATACCTTAAATTTAATTTTTCTAAACTAATATTTTAATTCATTTTAATCATTATGTTAACTCAACTTATTAGTTTAATCATTACTTTTTATCATTTTAAAATTAAAATATTTATTGCTAACAATTATGCGGTCTGTTAATAAAATATTATACTTTAAATTTTAATGATAAGATTCATTTTTTAAAAATTTTAAATATTAAAATAAAATTAAATACTTGTCAATAATTGGAGAACCATCGACAAGCATTTAACGTATCCCGCACCCTTTTTTTTTTTCCTCATATATCCCGCACGCTTTTCTTTTCCTCATATATCCCACACGCTTTTAACGTATCCCACACGCTTTGAGTGTCCATGCCAAAGGAGAAATCATCATTCCAATATAGTAAATAGTAGATTAGTAGTACAATTTGTTGGGTGTATTGTATCGTGACAACGACAAAGAAGCTAACCTGAATTTCAATCAATATCATCGAAGGTAAAATAACAATCATACTGTTGCTACTACTAATAATAAATAAATAAATAAATAATCTCCTTACATTGCTTGCATTACGTGTGGTGTGTGTTTATTAAAAATTTTAAGCTTAATAAAATCGTCATGATTTTGTTAAGTGGTATGTTCTTTCACTGAACAAAAAAATATACCGTGCATTTGTGTGTGATGTGTGTTGTATGTGGATAAAACATTTGCTTTCTTACATGTGTGTCTGTTACATATGTGTGGATTTTTTATCATCTCACATTGCTTGCACTGTGTGTAATGTGTGTTTATAAGAGATTTCACGCTTAACAAATCGTCATGATTTTGTTAAGTGATGTGTTACTCCACTAAAAAAAATAATCTCCTCACAATCATAACCAAGTTTAGCACATCAAAATGGCATCGATGAATGAAGAGCTACGCTATCTTTGAACACAAAATTTATTGTACAAGTAAAGGGGGACAATTTCTGTCAACCAGTGATCATGATCAAATAATTTTTCTGTAATTGGTGCCAATAATTTGGTCATTTTGTAATCCTCGTTAAATGGTAATATAAAAGTATAGGTTTTATTATTATTATTTTATATTTAAGTTAGCTTAATTTGTCATACAATAAACTAAGTTATCTCACATTTGTTAATCCGTGATATTATATTTAATTGACTTCCTCACATATTAGTTTTAGATTAAATATTTTCATTTGATTTTAGACTAGTTTATTATTTTTTTGAATTTATCAAGTTATAAACTTTTTCCATTACCAATCACGGAGTCAAAGACATACTTAGAGATATTATGTAATTTATTAAGTTTTGATTTTTTTTTTTGTTATTTTATATTTAAATCTATTAATTTTAAATTAGATGCTTAACCATGAGAACTTATATTTTCTCATTCAAATAAAGTGAATGGAATAAAACCTCGATAGGATCATTTTCTTGATTAATTGTTTAGTCCTTTTCATGCTGATGGGATCAATAGATAAATATTATAAAAAAAGATTAAGAAAACCTTAACCCTATGTTCGGATGGGGTGAGGAAAGAAAATGAAAGCTAAATAAAATAATGGAATGTTGAAAATCTTTTCATTGTTTGGAGAAATATTTTAGCTAAGGAAAGGAAAGAGAGAGGGAGTGAGCACTTTTTTTGTGTGTAAATCACAGGTATCCTCATCCGTTTTAACGGTCTGAGATTATTTCTGCTCAGGGCTTAGTCACAGTTAAGGCTTTTCACCCCTCTCCAAAGATGTGTTTAGTGGGGATCGAACCTGAGAACTCTTCTTACAAACTTAGCCTACGTTGCCAACTAAAAAGAGATGGAGTGAGCACTTTTTGCTTTCCCTTAACTTACTCAGTTTTTTTAAAACTCCAATTTAAGGTAAATGGGAATGAAAGAAAACTAAAAAAAAATTTAACAAGTAAAATATCAAATTTAACTTTATTATATCATAAAATTTAAAACAAAAGATTTTATAATTGGAAAAAAAATTATAACAAATTATTTCTTTTCCTTTTCTTTTCATTATTTAACCGAATAAGGACCGTTAATATTACTTTCTTTTCTTTTCATTTATTAATTTTAGTTATCCAAACAAATGATACATGTACCGTTTTTTTTCTTCTCTTTTATTTAGTTTAAACTCCTTTCCATTACTAATGTCTATTCAGACATAATGTAAGATTTCACCATAGGTTTAAGGTTTGAAATTCCAATCCATTTTATATTATTCAAACTAGATAGTAGATAAATTGATAAGATTGTGGAAGTAGTCTAGAAAACAGAAGAAAAATAATGAGATTTTAGAGGTTGATTAAATATTTATTTAAACAAAGTTCCTTTTGCGGATAAACTATTAAAATTAATTAATTAATTAATTAATCAACTGAGTTTTTCGTTTGGAGTATACCGTTTTGATCCAGTCAATGAATTAATGCTAATTAACAAGTTTATAGTTTTTGAAAAATTAAAGATTAATTTCCTACTAAACACACCTTTGAACATGGGTGAAAAGCTTTAACTTTGACAAAATTCCGATCAAAATTAGTCTCAAACAGTTAAAATGGACAAAAATACTTATAATTTACACAAAAAAAAAACTAAAGATTAAATGCTAATAAATACTAATTGTACCATGCTGGGGAATGCATAGCAGAAGTATGAGGCAGAACTAGACAGGCTTTAGCCTATTTTACTAAAAAGGGCTTTGCCAAACAAGGCCCAACCCCTAGAGAAAGAATAGTTGGGCTGTGTTGGACGGGGCTGCCTTCGTTTTCGAAAAATCATAGTGTCCATAAGTCCCTGCTTTTATATTTTTTTTTCAAAGGAGAGGGTAATTTTATTTTAAATGTGTTTTTATAAAAATAGTAAAATGACCAATATATATTTAATTTTATATTTGAAATTATAAACTTATTGTTAAAAATATTTGCTTTTATTTAAATTCAATAACCGAGTTAGTTTTAGTTAACTCATGACAACAAATTCAATCATGTATCTAGCTTACTAAATAAATTTGCGCATAATGTTGCGCGGTTGGCTTGCTCTGTAGGGGTTAAAAATGAGTTGTAACATATTGTAAGTCTTAGATTTGAATCCAAGTACTCTTATTTTTAATTATTTAATATTTCTCTTGTAATAAAAAAAATGAATGGAGGGGCAACCCTCACATCCTTTTAGCAATCCAAACATCATTTAATATTGTTAATAAAGCCAATCCTGATTTACTATAAAAAATAATTCAAATATTAATACTTAAAATTCATTTCTTAGTTTTAGAATTCAATTTCTTTTGTATAAAATAAACTACTGTATCACTATTATTTGTATTTAAAAAATTTATTTAATAAATAATGAGTAAAATTTTTAAATTCTGCAAATGAGTTTTTTAATTTTAATTGTCACTGACAGTTAATCTAAAAAACCAAATACAAAAGTAATAAAACAGCAATATTGGGTTGATTTGGTCTTAGCCCAAGTTCCAAAGGACCCATGGCCCGTTGGGATTCAAACGGGGCTACGGCAGTCGGCACAATGCAGTTGGAAACTGAACTGTGCCATAGGTTTGGCAGGAGCCCACCGCGCTACACTCCCTTGGGCGGAAGTTCACCACAGTGGATGAACTGTTAAACTTTTTATGATTTTGCGGATCTTATAATTTGGATAGACGGTAATATCTGAAGAGATTGAAAATAATAAAAATATTATTAAAAATATATACTTTTTATAAAAAAATTAAAAGAATTTAAACTCAAAGGTGATAACATAATTTTGGATTATTATATCATTCACTATCAGTAGAGTTTTTTAACTCCACAAATGAAATTAAGATGATGACATGTATCATTCAAAAATATTAATAAAATAAAAATAAATAAAATAAGATATATGTCATCTTCCAACTTCGTTTATGAAGTTAAAAAAACTCTATTAATGATGTATACATAATAATCCCACAATTTTACCTTCATACTTCGTTTATTGAGTTAAAAAAACTCCATTAACGATGTATACATAATAATCCCACAATTTTACCTTCATTTTTTTGTCTTTTTCTTAAAAAAGAAATCTCACCGTAGCTCTCTAGCCCGCACCAGTGGATTAGACTAAGTTTGCTTTTTTTTTTTTTGTATTTCATTTCT
This sequence comes from Heritiera littoralis, assembly GCA_031772115.1. Lineage (NCBI taxonomy): Eukaryota > Viridiplantae > Streptophyta > Magnoliopsida > Malvales > Malvaceae > Heritiera > Heritiera littoralis. Next base: position 359,806 of record JAPDPK010000207.1, read on the forward strand.
TTTTTGTTTGTTTTATTATTTTATCAATTTTATTTTTATGTTTTTCATTTATTATTTTAATAATATACAGTATATATAATTTATAAATAAATTATTATCTGAAATTTGTGATATAATAATATAGCTATTAAATTTTTTTATTACTTAAAATCTTGAATATATTATTTTAATATAAAATAATATATCTTTATTTATTTAAAGATTTAAATGTAAAATAATATTAAAATGTATATAAAAATAATTTTTAATAGAAGATATTATTTGATATAAAAGTAATTTTAGCAATTTTTAATTTATTAAAAAATTATTTTATAAAAAATAATTTTAATAATTTTAATAATTTATAATATCATAAATATCAAATGATATATTATAAATTTTATTTTCTATAAATTTGAATCTATTTTTTTTTATTTTGCTGAATAAAGGAGCATAGCATAAATAGAACAAATTGTTTATATCTTACATAGCCGAGGGTAAACAATTCCGTTAAGTCCAAAAAAGCTTGCAATTTAACATTAACAGGAAGAACATCAAAAGCAACAAAATCAATCTCCCGAGAAGTTCCAAGCTTGGTGAGCGCATCTACACATGCATTTGTCTTTCTGAAAATATGTCTGATCTTAGCGTTACCCACTTGTTTCACGAGTACCCTGCAATCCATTACAATAGAATAATAATGATGAAAATTATGAACTCCATTTTAACATATTTCTTATGCCATGGTTGAAAATTTAATTTCTCTAGTGATTTATTTTCTCTCACTATTATTCATCTCACCCGCACGTTAAGATTGCATTAAAACATATATAGCGATGCTGATTTCAATCACACCATTGCTATATCCAATCTGACTATTGACGGAAAGTAATCTTACCTTTACTATTGTTTGTAATATGATCAAAATCAATCTCAATCTTCCAGCCAAATTAATCTTAAAGCTTGATTTGGATGACCGACTGATCTCGGTGTGAGTAAGTAAAGCTAACAAAAAGATAAAAATTAAGGAGATTAAATTATTTTTTTATCTTTATTTTTTAATTTTTTAATTATTTTATTAAAAAACATATTTATAAATATTTTTTATTATTTATAATTTTATCAAAATTAATATCACCGTTAATTTAAATTAATCTTAAGTTGACGAGGTCAAAAGAGAAATCTTGAGTGAGAAATAAAGAGAGAGAGGGAGAGCGTGAGGGGTTTTTTTGTACTACCTTCAAGAAAAAGAAGGAAAAATGTTTAAGATATTTTTAGCAGGCGGGGCCCGCAGGAGAAGTAGATATCAAGTTTTTATGCGCGTCAATTGCTCACAAAGCACGTGACTGTAGGCCCTACCCTTCTTTCCTCACCCTCAGTCTTCGACCGGTCACCTCGTTGCTTAACCATGGTTTATTTTTGTTACTTTTTTTTTATCATTTATTTTTATTACTTAGACATGGACTCAACCCCTCTCTCATATCCCTTCTTTCTTCAATTTGCTCGTCGATTGATAAATTTTATTGGGATAATAAAGGTTTTTCATAGCGATTACGTTGCATTATTTAATTTGATTAAATAAGATTAATATATTTTATTATCAGATTTGATCGTAAAATTATTATTGCAATTGAAAAATATTATTTTTAGGAGTTTAAATATGATTCAGATAATAATTTTAATATATTTATTATTTGAATTTAATTATAAATAATAATATTGTTATTTATTTAAATTATTTACTATTAATACTATAATTAATTAAATTAACTCATCAAAAGTTTTAATTATAAATGTTAATGTTAATTTAAGTTTATTAATTTTTTAAAATATTACACATTAAATTTTAATGTATAAATAATATTTTGACCGAATAAAAATTTTTGAATAATTAAAGAGTATTTCTTATATTATATAGTAATATTCAACAACAAAAACCAAATATTATCATGTTAGAATATAAATACTAGAGAATAATTCCAATTTAATCCAAGTACGCGTAACGCGTTTATCCTCTAATCACAATTTTAAACGCGGAGGGTTAGAATAGTACTAGTAACCAAGCCAGAACATTCAGAGCGGTTACGAGTTTAACCATAGTTAACCGCTTCATTCACTGTATCCATCTCCAACTAACCTAATTTAAACCTGCACCCTCTATAAAACCATGCTTTACCCTCCTCTTTCTCCCACACATCACTCGGCAAAATATCAGCCTCCTTTTCATATAATTTTTCAACACCTAGATATTTTATTGATTCCTAAGATGGCTTCAACTGATGCCGAGTTCCGGTGCTTCGTCGGAGGGCTCGCCTGGGCCACCGACGACCGGTCCCTCGAAGAAGCCTTCAGTCAATATGGCGAGATCCTCGAATCGAAGGTCCGTTTGTTGCAGAGATCGGACTCCAGATCTGACTCGATCCGACCCGATCCGGGCCTCCCTGTCTATGATCTGTGATCCTTGATCTGTTGTTTTGTGTTACTACTTGTTACTTGATACTCTTGTTGCTATTCTCTCTTTTATATCTCTAACCGGTACGTTCATCTTCATACCCTCTGGGCCGAAGATCGATCGATTCTAGCAACTCTCTTTTATTTTTATAGGAATTTTTTGCTGATTTGTTTTTTTTTTCCTTTTTTTCCAGATCATTAATGATCGTGAGACTGGAAGATCCAGAGGCTTCGGATTCGTTACTTTCCGTGATGAGAAAGCGATGAGGGATGCTATCGAAGGAATGAACGGTCAGAATCTTGACGGAAGGAATATTACCGTCAACGAAGCCCAATCTCGCGGAAGCGGCGGTGGCGGCGGATTTGGAGGTGGAAATGGTGGGTACAACCGTGGTGGAGGCGGTGGTGGATATGGTGGTCGCCGTGAAGGAGGCTATGGTGGTGGACGCCGTGAGGGAGGCTATGGCAACAGTGGAGGATATGGTGGTGGTGGATACGGAGGCGGACGCCGTGAGGGAGGATACGGTGATCGTGGATCTCGTTACTCAAATTGAACACGGTGACAGCGAAGGAAACTGGAGGTCTTAGGGGATTACAGGTTGAGTGAGCTTGCGTCTATTCTGTTGGGTACGGGTTGGGTTGTTTAGTTGTTAGTGTTTGGCTTGATTACGTTGCTATGGTTCTCTGTTACTGTTTGGGTGCTTGGGTTTTATGGTCTCTCTTTTTTGACCGATGGTTCTGTTGCCGGTATTGGTATGAGTAGATAATCGTAAACATAAAAATGGAATGAGGCATACTAATCTTCTTTTCAATTTCCTTCTGCAATTTCTTTTTTAATTGTTTTTTGGCTAAAACAAGTTGGATTTCACGATGTTCCATTAATGTCAAATTGAACTATTTTAGAGATAAGAATAAGGAGAAATTAGGTTAATTTGTTCAAGATTATGAAATCTTTTATCGTATACAATTTTAACAAATAATAATTAATTATTAATAATATAAAATTGTATCTCAGTTATTATATAACGATGCAGGTAGTTCTACTGTTATAGCCCTACTAAAGCACCAATGCTCTAGTGTTATAAACGATGGTTTGGACCTTCTTTTCCAAATAAAATAGATTTAAAAAAAATAATAAACGATGGAAAAATATTGGTATTTTTAAAATTTATTAATAAATTCTGAATTAAAAAACTCAATTGTATCGACCAAAGTTTAGTGAAGTTTAAAATATTCGTTAGTAGTAAATTCCGAAAGGTTGGATCCCGTGTCTTTTGTAGGCTGACGTGCATTAGGTCGTGCGAGGTGCTTTTTTAAGATACTAGAAAATTGTCCCTGTTTCGTAACAGGATGTGTGCTTCGTTACGGGATATGCACGGGATATTTAAATTAATAAGTATAATCAATAAAAAATACTCTAATAAAAAAAGTATATACTGTAGCAGCTCGTCAATTACACAGGTTGTGATTGCCGACGCACAGAAAAGTATATAGTGTAGCAGCTCATCAATTACACAGGTTGTGATTGCCAACCCACAGAACAGCATAACAGCTTGTCAACTCATATAGTTTGTCAATTTACACAACTGCATAATCACTTGTCAATCCACACATCATAGTTGCTCACATAGAAACTTTTATTTTCTTGCTTTAATTGACAAAATATTGTTTAAAGCTATCTTTCTAACAGTGATACTAACGTTATGCCCCTGGCGAATAGCAATAATAAAGTGATTGGTATTGGCTATAGACTTTTTAAGACAATAAAAAATCCAAAGATATGGGCGAGCAAGTTCCCAGAAACTCTCACTTAGGCCAAGAGTGAGTGGAATCTTGAGAACTTGGCGTTAAGGCAAGGCCATGGCTAGCAAACACCTGGCGATAAGGTCATGGTCAAGCAAGTAGAAACCCAAGATACTAGCGCTTAGGTCGCAAGTGATTAAAGGCCTTAGAGATTGGCTTAGGCATAGGCGAACATGCGCTTAAGACATTGTCTTTAAGCCACAGGCGAATAGTGCCCAAGAGATTGGTGCTTAACCACGGGGCGAACAAAGATCAAGATGCTAGCGTTCAGGCTCGAGGCGAGCTAGTGCCTTAAAACACTGGCGTTAAAGGCATGAGCGATCAGTTAAGATACTGGTTCGAAGATCACGGGCGAGTAAAGTGCAAAAATGGTAGCGCAAGGTGAGTAAAACTCCAAGATTGTGGTGTTAAGGCCACGGGCGAGTAAATGCCTAAAACGTGAAGACCACGAGTGAGTAAAGTGTTAAAACGTTAACGCTAAGGTTACGGGCGAGTGAGAGTCCAAGACACTGGTGCTAAGGCCACTTGTGAGTATGGGATTGGCGAGCAAGTGCTGGAGTTTAGGTGAGCTATTCAATTGCAGAGTTTTGGTGAGCTGTTGGAGTGCTACTGGACCTCTGGCAAGCTATTGAAGTGCTGAAAGAAAAAGTAAAGAAAACACTTACATTAACTTTAAAACTGAAAAAACAAAGCTTCCACGCACTGCAAAGAAGAAAAATACCATTAAATTCAATAAATTAAAAAAAAAGACAACAAAGAAGTAGAAGCCATTAAAAAAAAAACCTTTGAAAAGAAGAATAAAAAAAAAGAAAAAAAAAGGAAAAACCACTCAATTCACAGTCATCTAAATCATTAATAAAAATAAGACTAATCCATAAATTTAATTTATGCACAACTTGAAACCAATCGAAAAAAAAATTGGCATCGTTATCTGAAATCAACAGATAACAAAGCAAACATTCCAACAGAAAAAATATAAATGAAAAGAAAAAATAAAATAAAAATAATAACAGCATCTACATTACCTCTAAAACCAAAAAAACCAAAGCACCCACACATTGCAAAGGAACAAAACTCTATAAAATTCAAGAGATTAGAAAAAAAAAAGAAATCAAGAAAAATTAATGACAAACCCATACATGTCAAAACCCCAAAAAAAAATCTAATGCTGTTAGATATGTCGATACATAACAAACCCGTGCATGTCAATGTAGTTGCCATTGAAGCAATTCAAAAAAAAAAACATACTGATCAACATGCGATGCAAAGGGAAAAAAAAGCATACCTCCCGCCAAATCAATCTCTGGCCAAACGTTTTTTCCCTCCATGCTCTGTCAGTTTACAAAAGAGAAAACACTCCGTTTGGAAAAGAGAAGACATGAGTCAAATAAAATTTCAATGCATGTTTGACATCTGTCAGCAGAACAACTTCACCTATAAAAAGCAAGAAACGCAGCTGTCTATACGTGGGTCTTTTTGCCGCTACACTTGACATCTTCAGCTACTTCAATTCAACCCAAAATTAGACATACACTCTATTACGATATTTGAATCGAAGAAAATGAAAGTTTCTACAGCTGTGTAGATTGACGAGCGGTTGTGTCGTTGTGTGGATTGGCGAGCTATGTGGGTTGGCGAGTTGTTATGCTGTTGTGTGGATTGGTGAGTTGTGTGGGTTGGCGAGTTGCTGCAGTATGTGCCTCTGCTCTAGGTATTTACTGTGATATTTCTTTGGCAACTCTCTTGTTGCTTGGCGATCCAAAAAGCAGAGCTCATTTCAGTTGGTAACCAAACATATTGATATTGATTGTCATATTGTGCATGAAAAGCTAACTGCTTGTGTTCTTCATTTACTTCCTATCAAGTCCTCTGATCAATTAGCTGATTATCTTCACCAAGGCCTCTCATCTTGCAACCTTTCATCATTAACTGTCCAAGCTGGGAGTCCAAAACATATACTCTCCAGCTTGCTGAGGGTATCACAGCAAATAACTAGAGCATAGGCACATACTGCTGTAGCTCGCCAATCCACACAGATCGCCAATTCACACACCATCATAACAGCTCGTCAATTGACACAACATTATAACAGCTCGCCAATCCACATAGCTCGCCAATCCACACAGCTGCATAACCGCTCGCCAATCCACATAGCTGTAGACGCGTCATCACCAACTGCTTCAATTGAAAACAGTATTCATACACGCGTCATCACCAATTGCTTCAATTGAAAACAGTATTCATACACGCATCATCACTAATTGCTTCAATTGACAAAATACTGTTCAAAGCTATCTTTAATAGTATGTATTGATTTTAAGAAAAATTAATCTTGTATGTTAAAAAAAAATTCAGTAGTAATATACGGTGTAGTTGTATCTTTTTTTTTTTTTATGAATTTTAGGTGTTGAATAAGAAGAAAAATGTTATGGTGTTAAATTTAATTAAATAAAGAGTTTGTATATGATGCACTGATAGTGTATAGTTTTTATATGCTATCAATGCATCAGAGGTTGATAAATTAAAAAATATGTTAAGTCTTTAAAAATAAATATAAATAAAGTTTTTTAATTTGCTATAAGGGTTTATTGATAAGATATCAACCTCTAGTGCACTGACAGTGTATAAAAATTTTATACTTTCGATGCATCATATATAAATCCATAAATATATATATATATATATATATATATATATATATGAATTGGGACTTACGGTGTTATTGTTTTTTGTTAGAACGGATGAGTTTACTTCAAAAAAATACTAAGTATACCCTTTGAAACCTTTCATCATTCCTTCCTCTATTTCTTTATCTTTCATCTCTTTCATCTCAAAGTTTTTAACCCTAAACCTAAAAACTCCCAAATTAATTAATCTTCAACTTCATCTCATGTATTGTTTTTTAATATTCCATCTTGAAATTGATTTGTTGTTGAAATGTTATTGTGGATGAATTTTTAATTTAAGGTTTACTGTTCTAATAAAATTAAAATAGTATGCTACTACCACAAAGTAGTTTGTGCAAGAAGTATGTTCCCATGCAAGGTAGCTTGCACAAGTAGTGTGTCCCCACACAAACTACCTTGCGTTGGGACATGCTCCACATCGCAAGGTAGTTTGCATGGGCAACGAACCTCTAAAATTTTTTTTTTACATTATCTTCTTCAATATCCATATTATCATAACCTTTTATGTTATCATCTAGCTACTTTTATGCAATTTTTTTTAGTTTGAGAGAAGAAGTAAAAGAAGAAGAAGAGTAAAAAGTTTTAGGATTTAGAATGGAAGAAAAAAAAAAACATGATTTGTGAGGTTGAAAATTTTTTTAGTAAAAAATGTATTTTCAAGGCAAGGATATTTTTGTCTCACAAAATTTGAAGTGTGAAGATAAAGTCTTGAAGTGTGATTAGAAGTTCTCTTATATTATATAACTGTACTTGTTAGGTTTATATAACTATACTTATATTATATAACAATAAATGCTATCCCAATGTATTATATGCAAGGCTGCTCCCTTCCTAAGAGTATTTGCAAGGAGATTGATAAAATCACTAGAGACTTCATTTGGGGGTCCTCTAATGGCTGTAAAAAGATCTATCTCATCAATTGGAAGACTGGTACTAACCCAAAAGAAGATGGGGGACTTGGAATTCGAGACATGCAGTGTCTTAATGATGCCAATATGGCCAAGCTTAGTTGGAGGCTGATCACTAAATCTACAAATCTCTGGGCTGACGTGATGATAGCCAAATACTCAAGAAATGGGGTCTTTATTGAGAAAGCTTGCACCTCGACATGGGCGGGTATGAGAAGAAGCTTCTACATTATAGAGAAAAAATTAAGATGGGTTATCCGTTTTGGTGGTCAAACGCTATTTTGGAAAGACAACTGGACTGGTCTCGGTCCTCTTGATTGTATTATTTTCGGTCCTTGGACACCACAAGAAGAAGGCAGGCTGGTTCAATTTGTTTGTGACAATAATGGCAATTGAAATTTTGATAGAGTTTGTGCCACCCTCCCTGAAGACATCAAACTTATCATCAAGGCTATCCCTCTTCAGCTGGAATCAAAAACAGCTGATTGTATCTCTTGGGATTCATCTCCCTCAGGCAGTTTCTCACTTAGTTCTACTTATACAAATGCAAAACTGATTAAAAATTCAGGAAGTTTCCAGTGGAGAGAGATTTGGAAAATCCCCACATTACCAAATATCCAAACTTTTTTGTGGCAATGCTGCCACCTTAAAGTATCGACTAGACAAAATCTTGTGAAGAGAGGTCTTGAAATAAATCCAAGATGCCCTAGATGCGGTTTTGAAGAAGAATCTCTTGCACATTGCATCAAGGATTGTGTTTATGTTCGCAAACTATGGGAATACATTGAGGTTCCAAGCCACATGCTGGACGATTTTTCACTCGAGTTTCTAGACTGGATGGCTCGAAATATTAAAAAAGATGAGAATACAGTTGTTGACGGCATCCCTTGGAGAACTTATTTCTCTTTTGTGGTCTGGTTTATTTGGATTGACTGTAACAAACTAATTTTTGAAGGAAAGGCTGATTCAGTGGATAGTTGGTACAACAAAGTTAGACTCAAAATAAAAGAATTCTGGGTAATTGCAGGCAGAGCACACAAACCAGCTCTTAAGACCATAATTGAGGTGGGGTGGACACCTCCCCTAACCAACTTTATAAAGCTCAACACTGACGGATCGTCCATTGGCAATCCTGGCAGAGCTGGTTCCGGAGGAATTTTTCGGGACAAAGATGGTAGATGGTTTGGCGGCTTCATTTGTTCCCTTGGGACCTCAACCAGTATACTTGCAGAACTATGGGGACTCCGCGATGGACTTTGCTTAGCTGTGGAAAAAAGCTTCCATAACCTTATTATTGAAACTAACTCCCAAGAAATTGTCAGATATGTTAAAAATACTTTAGAAGATTCTCATGTTTATAACACAATTATTTATGATTGCAGGGAACTGATCCAAAAGGTGAGGAACGCCAAGATTGTTCACGTGCTCAGGGAAGCTAATGCTTGTGCGGATGCCCTAGCAAAAATGGGGGGTTCTTCAATTGATCATTTTGTGTTTTTTGATACCCCTCCAGAGTTATCTTCCTTATTGTTATTTGACTGTATGGGTAATTCTTTACCCAGGAATGCTGTAATTTGTAATCCCACGTTGGGATAACTTCTGTGTTAATGTTCCTTTTTTCACCCAAAAAAAAGATAAATTGATAAGATTGTGGAAGTAGTCAGGAAAACCGAAGAAAAATAATGAGATTTTAGAGGTTGCTAAATATTTATTTAAACAAAGTTCCTTTTGCGGATAAATTATTAAAATTAATTAAATATTTAATTAATCAATCAATCAATCAATCAACTGAATTTGTCATTTGGAGTATACCATTTTGATCCCGTCAATGAATTAATGCTACTCAACAAGTTTCTAGTTTTTGAAAAATTAAAGATTAATTGCTAATTAAATACTAATTGTAACATGTTGGGGAATGCATAGCAGAAGTGTAAGGCTGAACTAGACAGGCCTTTAGCCTATTTTACTAAAAAGGGCTTTGCCAAACAAGGACCAACCCCTAGAGAAAGAATAGTTGGGCTGTGTTGGACGGGGCTGCCTTCGTTTTCGAAAAATCATAGATGTCCATAAGTCCCAATCTTATGTAATTTTATTTTCATTTTTTTTTTGTCTTTTTCTTAAAAAGGCGATCTCACCAATCACCATGGCTCTCCAACCTGCACCGGTGAGCCAAACTAAGTTTGCTTTTTTTTTTTTCATTTCTTTTTTGTTTGTTTTATTATTTTATTAAATTTATTTTTAAGTTTTTCATTTATTATTTTAACATTTTAATAATTTAAAGCATATATAAAATTTATAAATAAATTATTTCTAATATTTGTGATATAATAATATAATTATTAAAATTTTTTATTACTTAAAATCTTGAACATATTATTTTAATATAAAATAAAATATCTTTATTTATTTTAAAAATTTAAATGTAAAATAATATTAAAATTTTTGTTAAAATTTTTAATAAAAGATATTATGTGATATAAAAGTAATTTTACCAATTTTTAATTTATTAAAAAATATTGTTTTATAAAAAATAACTTTAATAATTTTAAATTATTTACAATTTCATGATATATTATAAATTTTATTTTCTATAAATTTGATTTTTTTTTAATTTTTGCTGAATAAAGGAGCTTAGCATAAATAGAACATGTTTACCAGTTTATATCTTACATAGCCGAGGGAAGACATAGACAATTCCCGTTAAGTCCGAAAAAAGCTTACAATTTAACATTAACAGGAGGAACATCAAAAACAACAAAATCCATCTCCGGTTGTTTCATGAGTACCTTACAATTCATTACAAATAGAATAATAAATTATGGACTCCATCTTTTAACTTACCTGACTACCAATTAAGAGTCGGCTTTTACAATGGTATTTTTTATGTCGTGGTTAATAATTTAATTTCTTTTGTGATTTATTTTCTCTCACTCTTATTTTTTTTGATTGGACACTATTATTCATCTCACCCGCATGATTAGATTGCATTAAGACGTATATAACGATAGCGATTTGAATCTCACCGTTGCGATATCCAGTCTAACTATTGCATAAAGTAATCTTACGTCTACTGATGTTTGTAATACGATCAAAATCAATCTCGTTTTTCAGTCAAATTCGATGAGGCCAAAAGGCCAATCTTGGGTGACAAAGAGAGCGAGCGTGCGAGGAATTTTTGTACTATCATATCATTACTCAAGAAAAAGAAGGAAAAATGTTTAAGATATTTTTGGCCCGCAGGGGAAGAAAATATCAAGATTTTTATGAGCGTCAACTGCTCACAAAGCACGTGACTGTGGGCCCTACCCGACTTGTTTTCTCACCCCCAGTCTTCAACCGGTCACCTCGTTGCATAACCATGGTTTATTTTTATTACTTAGACGTGGATGCAATCGCTCTCTCACATCCCATCTTTCTTCGATTTGCTCTCCTAATAAAGGTTTTTCATAGCGATTATGTTGCATTATTTAATTGGATTAAATAAGATTAATGTATTTTATTATCAGATTTGATCGTAAATTTATTTTTTGTAATTAAAAAATATAATTTTTAAGAGTTTAAATATGATTCAAATAATAGTTTTAAGTTATTTATTATTTGAATTTAATTATAAATAAAAATATTGTTATTTATTTAAATTATTTACTATTAATATTATAATTAATTAAATTAACTCATCAAAAGTTTTAATTATAAATTTAAATTTATTAATTTATTTTTAAATATTACACATTAAATTTTAATTTATAAATAATATTTTGACCTAATTAAAAATTTTGAATAGTTAAAGAGTATTTCTTGTATTATTTAGTAATATTCAACAACAAAAACCAAATATTATCCTGTTAGAATATAAATACTAGAGGATAATTCCAATTTAATCCAAGTATCAAGTATGCGTAACCCTTTCATCCTCAAATCACGATTTTAAACGCCGAGGGGATAGAATAGTACTGGTAACCAAACAAGCCAGAACATTCTGAGCGGCTACGAGTTTAACCATAGTTAACCGCGTCATTCACTGTATCCGCCTCCAACTAACCTAATTTAAATCTCCACCGTCTATAAAACCATGGTTTAGCCAGCTTGTTCTCTCTCACATCTCTCCCCAAAATTTCAGCCTCCTTTTCGTATAATTTCTAAAAACCTAGATATTTTAGTTATTACCCAGATGGCTTCAGCTGATGTCGAGTTCCGGTGCTTCGTCGGAGGGCTCTCCTGGGCCATCGATGACCGGTCCCTCGAAGAAGCCTTCAGTCAATATGGCGAGATCATCGAAACGAAGGTCCGTTTGTTGCAGAGATCGGACTCCAGATCTGACTCGATCTGACCCGATCCGGGCCTCCCTGTCTATGATCTGTGATCCTTGATCTGTTGTTTTGTGTTACTACTTGTTACTTGATACTCTTGTTACTATTCTCTCTTTTATATCTCTATCCGGTACGTTCATCTTCATACCCTCTGGGCCGAAGATCGATCGATTCTAGCAACTCTCTTTTTTTTTTTATTTGAATTTTTTGCTGATTTGTTTTTTTTTCCAGGTCATTAATGATCGTGAGACTGGAAGATCCAGAGGCTTCGGATTCGTTACTTTCCGTGATGAGAAAGCGATGAGGGATGCTATCGAAGGAATGAACGGTCAGAATCTTGACGGAAGGAATATTACCGTCAACGAAGCCCAATCTCGCGGAAGCGGCGGGGGCGGCGGATTTGGAGGTGGAAATGGCGGGTACAACCGTGGAGGCGGCGGTGGATATGGTGGTCGCCGTGAAGGAGGCTATGGTGGACGCCGTGCGGGTGGATATGGCAACAGTGGAGGATATGGTGGTGGTGGTGGTGGATACGGAGGCGGACGCCGTGAGGGAGGATACGGTGATGGTGGATCTCGTTACTCAAGAGGCGGCGGTGACGGCGAAGGAACCTGGAGGTCCTAGGGGATTACAGGTTGAGTGAGCTTGCGTCTATTGTGTTGGGTTGGGTTGTTTAGTTGTTAGTGTTTGGCTTGATTACGTTGCTATGGTTTTCTGTTACTGTTTGGGTGCTTGGTTTTTATGGTGTCTCTCTTTTTTGGCCGATGGTTCTGTTCCCGGTATTGGTAGGAGTAGAAAATGGTAAACATAAAAATGGAATGAGGTATACTAATCTTCTTTTCATTATCCTTCTGCAATTTCTTTTTTTGGCTAAAACAAATTGGATTTCACGATCTTCCATTCAAAAGATACAACAAAACATCAATGTCAAATTGAACTCGTTTAGAGATTAAAAAAAAAAAGGAGAAACTAGGTTAATTTATTCAAGATGATGAAATCTTTTATCGTATCCAATTTGAACAAATAATAATTAATTATTAATAATATAAAATTGTATCTCAGTTATTATATAACGAGGCAGGTGGTTCTCCTGTTATAGCCCTACTAAAGCACCAATGCTCTAGTGTTATGATAATAAACCCCTGAACCGTTGGTTTAGTGGTGGTAAGCACTTCTGCGCATAAGACACGGTTAGGACCTTCTTTTCCAAATAAAATAGATTTTAAAAAAATAATAAACGATAAAAAATGTTGGTATTTATAAAATTTAGAAACAAATTCTGAATTAAAAAAATCATTGTATCGACCAAAGTTTAGCGAAGCTTAAAATATTCTTTAGTAACAGATTCCAAAAGGTTGGATCCAATGTCGTTTTGTGGGTCAACATGCATCAAGATATTCTAACAGAAATTAATTTTGTATGCTAAAAACATAAAAAAAATTCAGTATTAATATACGGTGTAGTTGTGTTTTTTTTTTTTTTTGAATTTTCGGTGTTGAACAAGAAGAAAAATGTTATGGTGTTATATTTAAATTTATATATATATATATGAATTGGGACTTTATGGTGTTATTGTTTTTTGTTAGAGCGGATGAGTTTACATCAATAAAATACTAAATATACCCCCTTGAAGCCACAAATTTTTCTTTGTTGTAAAACTCACGTTTCATCGTTCCTTCCTCTATTTCCCCATCTTTCATCTCAACGTTTTTAACCCTAAACCTTAAAACTCCCAAATTAATTAATCTTCAACTTCATCTCATGTCTTGTTTTTCATGTCATATTGAAATTGATTTGTTGTTGAAATGTTGTTGTGGATGAATTTTTAATTTAAGGTTTACTGTTCTAATAAAATTAAAATAGTATGCTGATAGCACAAAGCACTTTGTGCGAGAAGTATGTTCCCATGCAAGTAGAGATGTAAACAGGTCGAGTATTCGTTAAATTTAAGATACTCGAACTCGATTAACTTTGATAATACCCGAATCCGATTAACTATCCGATTATTTTTATTTATGTTATCCGAATCCTAACACTATAAAATATAAAATATTCTTTTGACTATCCGAACTCGTTTAACTACTCGTTTATTAAGTCAAAGTTTGGCTTTTAAATTTAAATGTAAAATCAATTTTGAAATAACTTAATTAAAATATTATATTAATAAATTTAATTTAACTTATAAAAATAAATTAAAGTTAAAAATCATAATTATAATATATAATGATATAATTATGTTGTTGCACAAAACAACAATAAAAGTATGCTGACGTAGATATTCGTACTTAGTCTCCACGTGTCTCCAAGAAACTTCTGTAAAACAAGAAAAGTCAGAGAGACGCAGGGGTGGTTCCCTGCGTAGACACTCCGATGCTTAAGTCAGCAAAAAGGTCTTCAGTATTGGGAAGCGTAAAAGCCAGTAGTCAAAAATTAGAGCTTAAAGTTGTACCTGGGGGCCTATTTATAGGCCAGCATCCTAGGTTAATTGTTTAAGGATAAGTCTATCATCTTGCTAAGAGTTTATGTCTCAATATAACACAAATTCCTAGAAAATCGGAAGCACTCGGAGCCTGTCGCCTGCGAGAGACTCACACCACGTGGCATGCTGTGGCGTCAGGGTTCTGTCGCTCGCGGGAGCCGAGGTCAGGCGCCACGTGTCGCCATATGACTATAGGCGACGGGCTGTGGATCTGTCGCCAGGCGATAGGTATATGAGCGCCATGTGTCACCTTATGATTGTAGGCGATAGATTGCGAGCTTGTTGCGGGGCGACAGGTATGATCAAACACCTCTACCTCTTTCGCCGAATGCCACGTGGGACAAAGAGCCTGTCGCCCAGCGACAGGTGTGACGCGCTTTGCCTCTGTCGCCGATGGACACGTGGACCAGTGAGTCTTTGCCATGTGGTAATCTCTAACGCTATTGGGCCTGGCCTAACACAGGTAGACTTTATCATATCAATTGCTCCCCACTCTCTTGTTGGATTTCTCCAACAAAGAGAGTATAAATATATGTTTTTGAGGCTCAGCCCACAATTAGTAGTTCTCTTTGTTCTTTTGCAATTTCTTTGGTATTTTTTGCAGGTGAAAAATTCTACTCTGCGACAGGTGTGATCAGGCGCGACGTTTGGCATTCCCTGTCGCGGCTATATAAACTGCTGGGACCCAACGAGAGAACGCACGAGAAAACCTCTGAGCAGCCATCTGTCGTCCATTTTTTCGTTCTTTCACCACAGAGTCTTTCGCTCTCACGCCTGGAGTCTCTCGCTTATCTTATCGTCAGTAAGTATACCCCTGTCGTCTTATATGTTCGCCTACCGCACTAGTTTTAGGTCTCCCGCAGGTGATTTGGTCTTCCGCGTAGAGTTTAGTCTTCTGCAAGTGTCTTTTTCAGTAGGTCTGTCGCCCCAGGGTTTTGTCGTCCAAGGGTCTGTCATCTTACTAGGTTTGTCGCCGGGTAGTTTTTGCTTTCTTTTGCCATGTCCTTGCTACGCCCAGGTAAAACACTTAAGACAGGTGGTCTTGTGTGTTCTTTGACAAATACTGACTTAGAGGATATTAGGACTCGTTTCCCTCTTCCATCAGGTTATGGCTATAGACTTCCAGTGCAAGGGGAGGTCACGCCTGACTTGGTTAGAAATGGTGTGGCCGTTCATAAGGCTTCTTTGTCTTTTGGTTTTCGCTTCCCTCTTCCGGAGTTTGGCGAAGCATTCTTAGATACAAGGACATTGTCCCGTGTCAACTCCACCCCCATGCGTGGGCTCAGCTGGTAGCGTTTTCCATAGTGTGTCATCATCTGGGTATTGTTCCAACGGTTCCCCTTTTAAGCGCCTTTTTTAGAGTTCGTAGGCTGAAAGGATTGATAACGTTCTCTCTTCAACGGTTAACAGTCGGCGAGTTTCCTCATAATAAAATCTTCTCGGATCTCCCCAATAAACTGCGCAGTTGAGAGCGAGTGGGTCGTTGTCGAGATTCCAAGCAATCTGCGGATTCGCTCTAGATGGAATCGTGATACCTCTGACCACTCACAGCGTTCGAACAGGTTTAGGACGGAAATTTTAAGAGACCAATTTGGCGAGCCTATTCGGCAGATCTGTTCTGCCGGGGAGCGTAATTTATTTTCTCTTCTAACCCCGGAAAACATTGCCGCTGCCGGTTGGGGTGTAAGCAGGACCATTCTTGAAGCTTCTGCTGCCCCATCTAACCTGCCTACAACTCCTCGTTTATCTGATGCTGGCCCTAGTCAGTCATCCCCGGTCCTAGTAGCCGAAGCATCTACCCCCGTGGGCGACCTTGTAGATGAGTCCTCTTCAGATTTGGAGGACGAGACCGAGCCTCCGGGTACTAGTGGTTATTCAGGGGATGGCCCTGAGTGGGCTCAGGCTGATGCCTTTGGGAGTCCCTTCGTTGATTTTCCGTTGGATTCGAATCTGGATAGTTTAGAGGACTTTGGTGGTTTTCTAGGTTTTCCATCCTTTTTTTGTTTCTTGTATACATGTGCGTGATGTTTCACTTGGTCGGCTAATCCTTTCTTTATATATTGTGCAGGCATGAACTTCCGAGATTTGATGCGTAGGAGGGATGCCAACGTTGTTGCTCAAGCAGCTCTTCCTCCTCGGTCGCCAGTTGGAGCCCCATTTGGACCGGCTCGTGCTCCTACTCCTCCTCCTCCCTCTACTGGTGAATCCAGCCGTCCTACACAAGAGGCCGGGAGAAACAAACGGAAGAGGCCTCTTGTCCCTAATCGAGGTTCAGGCGATCGCGAGAGCACCGAGTCCCAAAGGAGTGATCCAGTCCCTCAAGAAGGTGGCTCTCGTGTTGCTGAGGGTAGGTCGCTCCTTGCCAGCCTAGGCGCAAATACAAAAAGAGGCTGATCATTGAAGCCTTAATGCCCGCAAGACCAGTCTTACCCAAGGTGGTCGACCCTACTTTGAGGCGCTATACGGTTGATAGCGGGGTCGTTGTTGGTGGGGAGGATTTCCAGACCTATCCCGGAGTAAACGACAACGACAGTATCGAGGATGCCGGGATAGCATCTCGTTTGGCCTGGAGCACCATTCTTCCTAGAAGCCGAAGCATCTACCCCCGTGGGCGGCCTTGTAGATGAGTCCTCTTCAGATTTGGAGGACGAGACCCCTGAGGCTCCGGGTACTAGTGGTTATTCAGGGGATGGCCCTGAGTGGGCTCAGGCTGATGCCTTTGGGAGTCCCTTCGTTGATTTTCCGTTGGATTCGAATCTGGATAGTTTAGAGGACTTTGGTGGTTTTCTAGGTTTTCCATCCTTTTTTTGTTTCTTGTATACATGTGCGTGATGTTTCACTTGGTCGACTAATCCTTTCTTTATATATTGTGCAGGCATGAACTTTCGAGATTTGATGCGTAGGAGGGATGCCAACGTTGTTGCTCAAGCGGCTCTTCCTCCTCGGTCGCCAGTTGGAGGCCCATCTGGACCGGCTCGTGCTCCTACTCCTCCTCCTCCCTCTACTGGTGAATCCAGCCGTCCTACACAAGAGGCCGGGAGAAACAAACGGAAGAGGCCTCTTGTCCCTAATCGAGGATCAGGCGATCGCGAGAGCACCGAGTCCCAAAGGAGTGATCCAGTCCCTCAAGAAGGTGGCTCTCGTGTTGCTGAGGGTAGGTCGGCTCCTCGCCAGCCTAGGCACAAATACAAAAAGAGGCTGATCATTGAAGCCTTAATGCCCGCAAGACCAGTCTTACCCAAGGTGGTCGACCCTACTTTGAGGCGCTATACGGTTGATAGCGGGGTCGTTGTTGGTGGGGAGGATTTCCAGACCTATCCCGGAGTAAACGACAACGACAGTATCGAGGATGGCGGGATAGCATCTTGTTTGGCCTGGAGCACCATTCTTCCTCGCGACGAGGCGGGGCTTTTCACAAACATCCCTGAAGCGGAGGATAATTCTGATTATCTCGCTATGAAGGTAAGGGTTCTTGTGTTCGTTTGGTGATGATTAATTCCCTGTTTTTTTAATTTCTGTTTTTTCGTCTTATCAGTCGGCTCAACAAATCGTGGCTGTCAATGCCCGGCACCGGGCTTTCAGGGAGCAAGCTGACAAAGATATTCGCGAGCTTTGTGAGCAGAAAATGGAGCTTGCAAACGAGGTTAGCCAGCTTCGTTCTTACGTCCAGAGGATGGAGGAAATGAATAAAAAATATGCTGATCTCGAGCAGAGGTTCCGGGAAGAGCAGGCGAAGGTTGTTTCCCTTCAAGGGTACCAAGAAGCCTATAATAAGGCCGTCGATGATCGGGGAGCTATGGAGAGGCAGCGAGATGAGGCTATTGAGGAGCTGCACAACGTACTGGATCGTCAAAGAGAAGCTCGGATCGAGGCCCGGATCGAGGCCGTTCGCTAATATCGCTTGTCCTAGCATTGCTTTGACAAGAAGACAGAGTTTGCAACGGGATTTATTAAGTATGGTTTCTATCTGGCTCGTTCTTGGCTGGAGAAGCACCGACCTAGTGAGGCTTTTCCCGAATTACTTTTTACTGAGGAGGCCAAGTACTATGACGCCCCTTCTTGGAACAAATATGAGCCCGACTCACAAGGTCCGGAAACCTACTTAGCGGAGGGGGCCGTAGATGAGCTGGACAATCTTGAAGGTCCATGGCCTCCTCGACAGCCACAGCATCAACCTGAGTCTTCCGAGGCACTTGATCGATCTGAGCCTCCAGCAGTGCGTGATGTTTCTGAGCCTATCGAGGCGGGCGATCAGCCTGAGTCTATTGAAGCACCGCTGGAGTTGGATAGCGATGAATTTCAGATTTCGGATTCTGCAGCCATTGATCCCGTGCCAGACTCTGCCGCTGTGGTAGGGCCATTACGTGATGTTCCTTCTCCCGGGATGGCTTCTTCGGCTCCCTAGGATCCTGATGCTTCGAATCCTCCAATTTCTGAGCTTCAAGCTTCTCAAGATGCTAGTGCCGATGTGGCGCCTTCTCAGCCGGCTGACTCGGTCATTGCCGTGGATTAGAATTTAGTATTTATTTATTTATTTATTTATTTATTTTAACTCCCATGTACATACTCGTTTTAAATGAAGAGTACCGTTTCATTCTGTAGCTTTTTCTTTCGCTTATTTGAATTCAGTATAATACGTTGTATACCTGTTATATCACAAAGTTCTGAGACGATATCAAATAAGTCTATCTTTACCTTTATACCATGTTGCTCCCCAAGTTCTACTTTGAGACAGTGTTCTTATTCCTGTGCAAAGATGAACTTCTCTCGAGCATTGTGCCTATCTGGCGCTTTTTTCGTTTAAGGATTTTGTTTTGCCCGTATCGCGCATTTTTCGCTTAGGGACTTTTTGTTTGCCCGTCTCGCGCATTTTTCGCTTAGAGACTTTTTGTTTGCCCGTCTCGCGCATTCGCTTAGGGACTTTTTGTTTGCCCGTCTCGCGCATTTTTCGCTTAGGGACTTTTTGTTTGCCAGCAGTTGCCTCATTTCAATTCCTGTAACACATAATCTGTCTCACATATTGCGTTAGAGAATATAGAAAATGATTGGCTGGCCTTTCTTCATGAATCAGAAAAATAATAACATCTGTAAAGTAATGTAGCAATAGATAGGAAAGTAAAGATAAGAATAATAGCAATCAAAAATTACAATGTTTACTGCCAATACAGTTTAAGATGGTTGGCATTCCAAGTCTTTGAGATATTCTTTCCTCGCAATGTTTCCAAGACGCAAGTGCTAAGTCCGACCATTTTTCTGATTCTGTACGGTCCTTCCCAATTAGCTCGGAGCTTTCCATCTTCCCTAAGGGCGTTTGTAATTGCCGATTTTCTCAATACAAGGTCCCCTTCTTGCAATTCTTTGTTCTTGACCTGTGCATTGTAATAAGTGGCTACTCTCTGTTGGTAAGCAGCCAGCCTCACTTTTGCCTGGTCTCTCAGCTCATTTATCATTTCAAGATTTTCCTTTAGTCCCTGAGAATTAAGTTCCTCAATGTAAGGGACTAGTCTGGGTGACTCAGCTCCAA
This sequence comes from Heritiera littoralis, assembly GCA_031772115.1. NCBI lineage: Eukaryota > Viridiplantae > Streptophyta > Magnoliopsida > Malvales > Malvaceae > Heritiera > Heritiera littoralis. The sequence goes on from JAPDPK010000207.1 coordinate 379,947, forward strand.
CTTCTACTGGGATGAGAGCTTCAGTGCCATATACCAAATTGAATGGTGTTTCACCTGTTTATACTTTGCTTGTCGTTCTGTAGGCCCATAGGACACTTGAAAGCTCATCTACCCATGCTCCCTTTGCCTTGTCCAGTCTAGTCTTCAACCCGTGCAGTATAGTTCGATTGCTCACCTCTGCCTGCCCATTGGCCTGTGAGTAAGACACAGAAGATATTCTTAGGAGAATCTTCAGGCCACTACAAAAATTTCGAAAAGCATCGCAGTCGAACTGCTTTCCATGATTTGTATTTATCACACGGGGGATCCCAAATCGGCAAATTATGTCTTTCCACACCATTGCTTCCACCTTTTTTTCAGAAATTGTAGCCAAAGGCTCGGCCTCTATCCATTTGGTAAAGTAGTCTGTGGCCATAAGCAAATACTTCCTTTGTCCTGTGCCTAGGGGAAAAGGCCCCAGGATATCTAGTCCCCATTGTCCAAATGGAGTTGGTTGGAGAGTGTTCTGAAGAGCCGAAATAGGCGCGGTAGTTATGGGAGCGAATTTCTGACATTTTTCACATCTTTTCACTTTGTCTGTGGCATCCTTTCTCAGTGTAGGCCAATAAAACCCCGAACGCAATATTTTCGAGGCCAAGGCTCTAGCCCCCAAATGCTCACCGCATATTCCCTCATGAACTTCAGCTAAGGTGTACTCAGCCTGCTGGGGCCCTAGACACTTAAACAGGGGCATTGTGAATCCCCGTTTATAGAGTTCCCCTTTTACCATGGTAAACCTGGCACTTTTTAACTTTAGCCTTCGAGCTTCGTCCCTATCAGTGGGGAGTGTGCCCCCCATTATGTAATCTTTAATTGGGCTTCTCCAATCGCTTCCGATTTCAACATCACAGACATCTTCTTCTTCAATGCTTGGTCTAGCGAGGGATTCCACTTTGACCATACCCCCTTTGACCCTTCTGGAAGAAGCCAATTTCGAAAGAGCGTCTGCATGGTTGTTCTCTGTTCGATTTATCTGAGTCAACTGGAAGTGCTTGAACGACTGTGCCAGCAATTGTACCTTCTGCAAGTAAGGGACTAAGGTGGGTTCTCGTGCTTCATACTCACCCGAGAACTGGTTTACCACCAATTGTGAATCGCTATGTGCCATTAAGTTGCTAACTCCTAGTTTCTCAGCAAGTCTTATCCCAGCTATCAAGGCTTCGTACTCGGCTGTATTGTTTGAACTTGGGAAATCGAAACTTAGGGAATATTCATAGGTTTCCCCTTCAGGCGATATTAGCACAATTCCAGCTCCACTGCCGTCCATGTTACGAGCTTCATCTACAAATAATTTCCACCAGACTAACTCTATTTTCTCTTGGACCTCTCGGTCAGTGCATTCTACAATAAAATCTGCCAATGCCTGTCCTTTTATTGCTTGGTGAGGCTGGAAGTGAATGTCATATTCACTTAATTTGATAGCCCACTTAATTAAGCGCCTAGAGTGTTCTGGTTTCTGTAGTATTTGCCTGAGGGGCTGATCTGTTAGGATAGTTACCGAGTGAGCTTGGAAGTACGGTCGTAACTTTCGAGTTACTATCACCAGGGATAAAGCTATTCTTTCAACTAAGGGGTATCTTGCCTCAGTATCTAGCAGGACTTTGCTTACATAATAAACCGGGCAATCTCTATCCCATTCTTTCCTTAGTAGGACTGCACTTACAACTTTCTCTCCTACACCGAGGTACATAAGGAGGTGGTCTCCGGGATGTGGCCGAGATAATAGAGGCAACTCTTTTAGGTAGTCTTTTAGCCTTTCAAAGGCGTCGTTGCACTCTTTCGTCCACTTGAAGTTCTTTCCTGCCTTTATCTCCTTGAAAAATGGTAGACTTCTTTCAGCTGATTTGGACAAGAAACGACTCAAGGCTGCTATTCTTTCTGTTAACCTTTGGACTTCTCTTACCGTATTAGGCGGCCTCATTTCCAAAATAGCTTGAACTTTCTCGGGATTAGCCTCTATCCCTCGGTTAGTAATCATGAATCCCAGAAATTTTTCAGATCTCACCTCGAATGAGCATTTGTTGGGATTCAACTTCATCTTGTATTGTCGCAGCACATTGAATACCTTAGTCATTTTCTCGGCATGTGATTCTCTCTGTCGTCTTTTGATGATCATATCATCAACATAAGCTTCCATGGTGTTGCCCAACAAGTCTTGGAACACCTTATTTACCATGCGCTGGTAGGTTACACCCGCGTTTTTTAAATCGAAGGGCATCACTCGATAGCAATAAGTCCCACCATCGGTAATGAACGAGGTCTTCTTCTCATCATCTGGATGCATCATGATTTGGTGGTACCCCGAAAAGGCATCCAAAAAGCTAAGTAATTCATAACCACAAGTTTCGTATACCAACTTGTCAATTCGAGGTAGTGGATACGAATCCTTAGGACAAGCTTTATTCAGATCTGTGAATTCCACACACATTCTCCATTTCCCGTTGGTTTTCTTTAACATCACAACATTAGCCAACCATCTCGGATAATTAACTTCTTTGATGAATTCTGCTTGCAACAGCTTCGAGATTTCTTCGTTTATTACCAGTTGCCTCTCTGTAGCAAAATTCCTCTTCTTTTGTTTTATTGGCTTTGCCCCTCAGATTACGTTCAACCGATGGCAAATAACTTTAGGGTCTATTCCAGGCATATCAGCTGGGGTCCATGTAAACACATCAGAATTCTCTTTTAAGCATCGGACAATCTCCTTTTTTACTTCTTCAGGCAGCTGGCTTCCCACATATACTATTTTCCCTTTATCTTCATCATCCAACTGGATTGTTTCCATTTCCTCATCAGGTTTTGGTTTAGGAGGTTCTTCGATTGTAAGGGTTTCCTTTCTTTGAATCACTTTGCATGTGGTGGATGCGACATTACATGTTCTGGCTTTCTTTTGATCTCCCCTTACTTGTCCAACACCGTGGGGAGTCGGAAACTTCATTAACAAATAGCAGGGGTGCACTACCGCTCTCATGTCATTTAGCAATGGCCGCCCGAGAATCATATTGTACGCCACTGACGTTGACCTCATTACCATAAATAACACTTGTCGAGTGACACACATCGGGCTTTCCCCTAATGTCACAGGTAGCTGAACTGCGCCCTCCACCTTCACTTTTTCTCCTGAGAAGCCATACAGTGGTGTGGTTACTGGCTTCAGTCTGTCATTTGAGATGTTTATCTTCTCAAAGCAACTCCAGTAAATGAAATTTACCGAACTTCCATTATCAACTAGGATGCGACTCACAGGGTATTTTGCTATTACCGCCGAAATCACCATTGGGTCATCGTGAGGGGTCATCACATTGTTAGCTGGCGTGAAAGTAATGGGTTCTTTATCATGCTTTTCCTCCATCACTGAATTAATTTGATAAGCCTGTCGGGCGTAAGTCTTTCGAGACGAGGAAGAAGTGCCAGCTAATGACTCACCTCCGGATATCACGTTAATAGCTGGCCCTGTGGGTTCATTATCTTCCTCTCGATTCCTTCTTTCTTCCCTTCTGTCACCGTCTCTTCTTTCCCCTTCATTTCGTCTGACAGGCCCTCTGTTTTCACCTCTTCTATCTCTGAAATTGTTTCCTCTGTTTTGTGCAGGATAGTTAGCTCTATCACCTCTCCATACGAAACGGTTTATTTTTCCCTCTCGTGCTAGCTTTTCTAGCTGATTCATCAGCTCCCTGCACTTCTCAGTTGTGTGCCCATGTGCTGAATGGTAATCGCAGTACGACCTTAAATCACGGCCCAAATTCACTGACGTCTTTTTTGGAGTCTGTATAAGCCCTGATCCTTCAATTGCTGCCAACACTGAAGCTCGAGATTCGGTGAGTGGGGTATAGGAATTGTATTTCAGTGCGGGAGCTTTCTCAAACTTTCTCGGTTGGCTAGAAGATGCTTCAGTGACATCTCTTCCTCGTTTCCTTCCATCCTTAGTTTCTCCTATCGCCACCATTTTCATTACTTCATCCTGGGTTACATACTTATGTGCGCGGGAAAGTAGGTCTGAGATGGTTGTTGGCTGATCTAGCGACAAGGATTCTTGCAATTTCTCAGACCTTGTCCCCTGTAACATGGCTGCCACGGCTATACTGACTTGCAGATCTCGCACCTCCAAAGTAGCATCTCTGAATCGATCCACATAACTCTTCAATGACTCCTTAGCTCCTTGCTTAATAGTGAGCAAATAGGTCGGTTGCTTCCTTCTCTGACTATTGACTGCAAACGCCTTAAGAAACTCACTTCGCAGTTGGTCGAAAGAGATAATGGACCCTTCAGGCAGGTTATTAAACCATTTCATCGCATGTCCGGACAGAGTTAAGGAAAAGGCCCTACAGATTATCTCGCTTTCCCATCCATGTAACAACATTAGTGCCTCATAGTTTTGCATATGGTCGTAGGGGTCCATCTTTCCGGTGTAGGCGGTCATCTGCGGCATTTTGAACTTTGGGGGCAGGGGTTTTTGCATGATGGTCGTGCAGGACGGTACTCTCCTCCTCTGGCTCTCTTCTGCAGACACTAACTTTTTCTCTTCCAGTACCTGTTCTATCATCTTCTTCATGTCCACGGGGGGAGCGAGCTGATTTCGGGTATGAGACAAATCAGGCAGGTCTCCGACTACTTCCTTGCCCTTAGCTTGAGGTGCATTTGTTCGTACCATTTGCGTGCACCAAGTGGGGTCAAACTCTGACCCGGTTCCCCAAGTGCTTTGATCTTCGACCCCGTTCTTTCCAGCACCTCCAACACCATGTTCCAAGTTAGTACCAGCCAAATTTGACAAGTTATGGTGGTGGGCGGTAGACCTTGTCGCCCGGTAATCGTCCTGTCGCCCAGCCATCTGCCGCCCTACATGTGGAACCTGTCGCCTGACCCCTGCCGCGGGTTCTAACCCTACTGCTTCTCCATCCTCTCGCTCGGTTACTGCGACAGGCCTCCCACTGCCCTGTCGCCTGACCCCTGTCGCAGGTTCTAGGCCAAGTGTTTCCTCAGTCTCTCGTTGGGTGCCAGCGACAGGCCTCCCGCTCCCCTGTCCTGCCGCCCCCTGATGAATGTCGTGCTCTTCCACAGGGGGAACCTCTCGCTGACGAGAGGGGTCCGCCGTTGTCGTGTCCTCCTGTCACCCAAACATCTGCGGTGGGACACCTCTATTTGTTCCTCCTACTAAGCTCTACACGGCAGGCGGCAGATCCAATGTCGGGAGAACTCCTTGGAACAGATTCACCATGGCTCGCAGCTTTTGGGTAGTTTCTTCGCTCTGTCGCCTTAGAGCTTTGAATTCTGCCGCCGACACAGTAATTCTTTCTTCCTCTCTATTCACCTGGTTTGTCTGGCGAATTTGTTGTTCAGGGGAGCTCACAGAGTTTTCCTCACTTCCAGTCCTTACTTTTGTAGATCTTGTTCTCACCATCTTAGAAAATCTTGGCTTTTTATACGTTTCGCACAGACGGCGCCAATTGTTGTTGCACAAAACAACAATAAAAGTATGCTGACGTAGATATTCGTACTTAGTCTACACGTGTCTCCAAGAAGCTTCTGTAAAACAAGAAAAGTCAGAGAGACGCAGGGGTGGTTCCCTGCGTAGACACTCCGATGCTTAAGTCAGCAAAAAGGTCTTCAGTATTTGGAAGCGTAAAAGCCAGTAGTCAAAAATTAGAGCTTAAAGTTATACCTGGGGGCCTATTTATAGGCCAGCATCCTAGGTTAATTGTTTAAGGATAAGTCTATCATCTTGCTAAGAGTTTGTGTCTCAATATAACACAAATTCCTAGAAAATCGGAAGCACTCGGAGCCTGTCGCCGGCGAGAGACTCACACCACGTGGCACGCTGTGGCGTTAGGGTTCTGTCGCTCGCGGGAGCCGAGGTCAGGCGCCACGTGTCGTCATATGACTATAGGAGACGGGCTGTGGATCTGTCGCCAGGCGATAGGTATATGAGCGCCATGTGTCGCCTTATGATTGTAGGCGATAAACTGCGAGCCTGTCGCGGGGCGACAGGTATGATCAAACACTTCTACGTCTTTTGCCGAATGCCACGTGGGACAAAGAGCCTGTCGCGCAGCGACAGGTGTGACGCGCTTTGCCTCTGTCGCCGATGGACACGTGGACCAGTGAGTCTTTGCCATGTGGTAATCTCTGACGCTATTGGGCCTGGCCTAACACGGGTAAACTTTATCATATCAAATTCAATTAAATAAAACATTAATAATAAATAATTTATATTTAAAAAATATAAATATTGTATTAATTAATTATTATTTATAATCGAGTTCGGATAGCGGGTACCTTAAGATAACTATCCTAACCCTATCCGAACCCTTGACGAGTAGTAATTTAACTATCCAAACCCGATTATACACTACCTTAACCCTACTTAAATGGATCGAATAACACTGAATATCCGTTTATAGGGTACCCATTGTCATCCATTCATGCAAGGCAGTTTGCACAAGTAGTGTGTCCTCGCACAAACTACCTTGCGCTGGGACATGCTCCAATGTTGACCACGTCCCAGCGCAAGGTTGTTTGCATGGGCAACGAACCTCTAAAACTTCTAAAATTGTCTTTTCAATGCAAGGATATTTTTGTCCCGCAAAATTTGAAGTGTGAAGATAAAACCTTGAAGTGTGATTAGAAGTTCTCTTATATTATATAAATATACTTGTTAGGTTTATGTTTTAATTTTCTTTATAACTCATAAAATTATATATTCGATATTCTAGCATTATTATTTTTAGATATAGTTTATAAACCTTTTTACATATATAAAATGTGAAATGCTTTAAATTTTTAAATATTAATAATTATTAATATTATGACAATTTATTAAAATAAAAGGATAAATTTCACAAAGATCTTCAAGTCTAAATTTTGTCATAATTCAACTTTAATTCATTAGTATTGAAAATGAAAGCTTAGCCCAAAATCACGAACAATGATAACATATATTAGTCAATTATTAAAATATCTTTTTTTAGAACTTTTTAGTTAGTTTTGAGTGTTTTATTTATCAAAACAAATTCTTAACTAGTTTTTACGTGTTCAATATATATTCTTAAACTTAATAATACTCTTTTTAAATAATTTGTTTGATTTTTTCGATATATGCTCTATTAGCTTGTTTGGTTCATTTTATATAAAAATAATTTTATCAATTACAGCTTTAAAATGAGAAAATTAAAACCAATAATAACAAAAATTGAAGGCTTAATACTCAATTATATCTTCAAAATTTTATACAAAATAAATAAAAGTCCTTAACATTTTAATACATATAAATCATTAAAAAAATTTAGACTTAATTGTATGATTTTGAAATATTGGAGATTCATTTGCAAAAAACAAAAATTTATGGAATGATTTGCATGTAACAAAATGTTGAAAACTTAAATGCATTTTATGCAAAAGGTTAAAAGTATATTTGACTATTAATCTAAAAATTAATAATATATCTTAAGCATCAACAATAAATTTTATTACTATTTATTACTTTTAATTTTTATTTTACGTTGAATTTTTCTTTTTCAATAATAAAAAAAGACGTTATGAACATTACATGAGGAACAGATACTTAGGTTGATAGATTTTAAATGGTAACTTAATGGAAAGATTTTTTTCTACTGTCAAATTAATAATTTTGTAATAAAATGTTCGTTTTTATTAACTACTTTTAAATTAATGTTAAAACTAAATGATTTGAATAGAATAGAATAGAATTTATACAAATAAAAAATTGATCCCACACACGGATGGGTTGTGGCTCAGTTAGTAGCGCAGGCTGAGTTTGTAGGAAAAACTCTCGAATTTAACTCCCACTAAATATACTTTTGGGGAGGGGTGAAGAGCCTTAATTGTGACTAAACCCTAAATAAGATTAGTTTCAGACCGTTAAAACGGATAAAAATACATATAATTTACACTAAAAAAAAATTGATCCCACACAAACCAAAGCCTAACATTATTCTCTTGTGCAAGGACGGGCCAAAAGTGCAATATTTTAGTCCATGACCCATTGTCATTGGATAATTGGTAATTGATGGAAATTATAAGAGCCCATAGTAAATCACAACAATCCATAATGATAATATGCCCAAAATGGCAAAATGTGTGAATTGTGATGGATCAAGAGTTGTCAAAGAGAAATGAATTATGCGGTCATTGTATCCGTCGTTGTTCAAGTTCCCGACTTTATTTTATACATGATTGGATTTTATATTTAAATTATTTGAGTTAAACTAGATCTAACAATTTATGTTTATTATGTGTTTATATCATGTAAAATTATATTCGTATTATATAAAATACGAAAATTTCGTATCTAACATGAAAAATACAAAACTTCATTTTTTTTTTGTTTTTATTATATTCATATATAATTTTTATCTAATTTTAACTGATATCATTTTCGTATCTTTTATTTGTATCATGTTTAGGAAGAGTTTCAAAGTACTTATGTATACATACGTATCCTCATGGAGAGGATTCGAAGTAATACTGCAAAATTAATGAACTTTAGCTCTTTAGTCCTTACGGTCCTGCTCTACCGGTTACAGACTGGCATAAGTGTGAAGACACCAGCCGCAAATTTACCCAAAAGAAATGAAGCTGACATGCATACGAACAGTTTTCTTAAGCTGAATCAGCCTCAAACCTTGACATCATTTCAGCTTCATCTAAATAAAAACCTTGGTAACATTAGATAACCTAAGAACTGTTTCTTATATCAGTTAATGTTCTAGAATGTAGCTCACTAGCCCTTGAACAAGCAGGTCTTACAATCTTTTCTTTGAAGAACTGATCACATTCATGATTAATGGCCGAAGCCCAAAGATGCTGAATTATGTTAGCCTCTCAACAACCAGAGATTTTGTGGTGATAAATCTACTTTCTGTCACATTGCGGCGGCAACAATCAGTGAGCTTGTGGTGGACTTCTAGATCAATGATTAAAAAATTGGGGCACCGAACCAATGCAGCATCACTCTAAAAAGGCATATTGGTGCCAAGGTTTGAATATTGAGTGCTGCGCATTCTAATTCAAATTCTTATGATTTTTCTTAGATAAAAGTTCAATGAATCCGTAAATTCTAATAATGGATTGACTGTATATGCGCTGATATTAGAGATAAGATAGCTTCTTTGCTTTTAAACTTTCTGTAAGGCAGCCAGCTGGTTTGATGCCCATGTCAAAGGTACATAAGTCAGCTCACCGTAGGTATACCTTTTGATGGTGAGAACATTGTGGAATCTCCTCGAGAGATTTGGTCGCTCGAAGCATATTTCAGTGTAGGACTAGAATGAAACAAAGCACCAAAAGAGAAGAGAAAAGGCGTACAAGGGCAATATTGCATTAGCCCTCTCCATTTTGTTATTGATTGCAAAATCTCACCAAGCAAACACGAAAACGATATTGACTTTTCCCTGCACTTTAACGAGACCGACAGTGCAACAAGATCAGCATAAGAACACACGAATCTCTGGCCCACAATATCTTGGTTTGGTCTCACTGAATCTTCCAACATTGGAATCAGAGTACAACGCAATACCATGTACAATTTTATGTAAGCTCCAACCAAATCATTTTACCAACTAATGACAGATTCCATTGGAGCATTCAGCGTAGATGTCATCATTAGCTATCCATTACTCTTGCATGGCTCGTGTCCTGCTAATGCATCACATCTTTTCCAGCTTATCCAAGCCACAGATGTATTATCAACTTCGAGTGTTTCTCTCAATAGGAAGATTGCACGAATCATATTCACACGATTGGCATTTCCTTGTGCATATTCCCACCTATACACCTATAGCTTTTCTTTTCCTCTAGACCTTTCCCCATTAACTAATTCAACCAAATGCAAATTCCATAGTCCGAAATTTCTATTTCTTCGAAGATTCCATGGAAAAAAAATCATCTTTTTTCTTTTGCGTCTGATGAAATATGGCCGGCCTGCTAAGTTTAGCTTTAAAGTTGCAGATTCGTGGTCTGTGGTCTTAAACGGATAAAAAGGGGTTAAAAAGAGAAAGCTTTAAGACCATGAATCCCTCTTAAAACTTACTAAAAACCAATAGGATTACGAGTTTAAACCCTTGAAAATCAATGGCAAATCATTGCGGAATCAACTTCTCCGATTTCCAAGGAGGACCACTGGGCGAAAGAACAAGTCGTGAGAGAGAATCAGAGCAAAAAAAAGTCGTGAGAGAGAAAGGATCCACTGATATTACTTTCAATTGGATAGACTGAATGATAAGGATTCCAAATATCGGCAAGGAAGTGTATCCTCAAGCATTACTTTTTTTCGTACTAATTCCTAGAAAGTCGCACGAGTGATTTTCAACCAATCATCACAGCGAACCCCATTAGCATGTGGTCAGCATCCCAGAATATGATCCCTGCAACTTGACACTACAGGCCATTACCTTGCGTGATTAATGCTGGTAAAACTGCTGCATTTTTAACAAATGCCCCTATAACAACGAAGGGTTACAATTAATCTGCTCAAGAAACACTTCTGAAAGGAATAAATCTGCAGAATGACTAGAAACACAGTGGTTTTTCTCAGGAAACTGAGATTTTTAGATGTTATTTTTGAGCCCTCAGATCTTTTGCTCCTTGTTGAATCTAATACAATCGTAGTCTAGCAGCTTTGAAACTACTGCAGCCTCGTTCTATGGCAGCAACCTATGTCACGAAGATTTGAAGGAACCATACATGAAGCTTTCCCAGATTCAGAAGTTTTCCTGTCATTCTGAATCTCAAATTGAGAGTCGCCTCTGTGGACTCTAGACGATGTGACTAGACTATACTGAGGTCTACTTGCAGGATTTTAGTGAGCGTAGGCCCATGTAGGTTGGGGCTACCCTGCTCAACTTGCAGCTTGAATCATTGTATCACACCACCGTCCTCTGAAATCTGATGCTTTTGTAGATTTGACTTGTTATTCCAAGCGGATATTTAACCTCTCCCGAGAAATTGTCATTTTCTGATTTGAGTTGCTTCTAAGTGAAGGGATTAGGTTTATTATTATGCTTGAAATGGCATTACTTCGAGAACATGCAGATATTTTGCATATGATACAGAATATTACTTCACATGCTAGCAATATCATGCCTGAATTTCACCCGTGGAGAGGGCTCAAGAGCAATCTGCATTTATCCAAAGAAGAGATGGAGAACAATAGACCTTTCTGCACAGTAGGGGTTAACTTATAGCAATAATGGGATTTCAAACTTGATATTGATCTGTTGAAGCCTATAGGAATCTGGAAGAGATGTTGCTTTCTTCCGTTAAATCATATCAGGCACTTGCATATGAGAAGAATAATAGAAATGGTCTAATTAAAATATGTGCTGGAAATGATCTTTGTATAATCTGTTCAATCCAGATCTTTTGCTGATATTTTCAGGGGTAATATAAGCAAAAAGTAAAAAAAGAGAGAGAGAGATAGATTCCGTCAAATTATTGCAATTTAATTTTGCCTAACAAACCTGAACACTGTTCAGTTATGATTATGGATGTTCACCATTGAAGGTACAAGGTTACGGACCAGCCAAGCTCAAACTCATCTCTTCATCCGGCAAAAGCAAGAGTTGAAATCAATTTTCCATTCAAACAATGGATAACCAAATTCAACCATGAAAAAAAGCAATAATTACAGTATTAAAAGGCAATAAAATTAAAGAACAACTGGGCTAACTCTATGAACCATGGGTATTCTCTCATTTATAGTACCATTCTGTTTATTTTTATCTGATGCCAGCTTTGGATATGCTCTGCAATTTTAAGTTACAGCATCAAATAATTTACCATGTATTGTCATTTTGATCCTATCTCTGTCACATTATCTTTGATTCCTTTGCAGGGATTAAACAACATGATCATTTAAAACATGCTTCTTTAATTTCCCCCTCTTTGATGTTGATGCCTCAGTACTGATTGAAATGAAAAACAAAAAATCTGGTAAAGAAGGAATGAGTTCTAACATACAGAGGATCTTGTAAGACTTCAAAGTTTCTAAACATTCTTGTCTGTCGAGTAAACAGATTGCAGTCAAAGAACAAGAGATTTGCCAGTAATTTTGCTTCCTTTTACCAGAAAACAAAACATTCAACCAAGAAGCTACCAAATTGTAAAAAGATAGGTGGGTATGTTTTGATTATTGCAGGAGAAAAAAACACAAGATTATCATTGTACGAAATCAACAAGCCAGCTAGAATGCTTGGAATGTTGTTCAGGACACAGTGTACTACTAACAAGAAAGACTTTCGTGAATACACCAGAAACCCACAAAACAAAACCCTCCTTCAACATGTAGGACTGTTTCGAAGGACGTAATATTAACGCTATGGTGAACACGTGAAATCATAGTACTGACACCAGATTTTGGTCTATGGTCGGAGCGAATGGACCCACCTGAGCGCATGCAAGTAGTAGAATAAGAACATGCAAAGGCAAATTGAATTCTGAGAGAGGAAATCCTAACATACGAAAGAAACAAATTTCCCCAGAGATTTCTATTTTGATTTTTCCTCGGCAGGTATTGGAATGCTTGTCCAATTATCTTCCAAGGCTCTATGATCAACTGAAATTACTTTGTTGTCCGAAACCCTGTGAATTATGTCGACCAACTAAAGATTTTTACTATTGGCGAAAACAAGGGCAACCTTTTCCGGAATCTGCTCTTTTAAACCGTACTTTTTTCTTTGTTTTCTGATATATCAATCAATCAGTTCAAACTTCACATGATTATGAAGAGAAGAACAAATAAAAGAAAATTTTACCTTGCCTCTTATCATATGCAGAATAATAAGCCAAGAAAAGGACTTAAATGCTGGTATTTATTGACTGTTAAAATACATTTTTTATTTGGTTCTTGGGAATTAATACAGATTCTCTTACATTTCAGTTCTTCTTTGTCCTACTACATTTTGTGGCTCTTAAGGAGACAAATCATTAAAATTCTACAACGCTTTGCAAGATTTCTACGCCAACTGGCCTTCTACCCCACCTCCCCCCCTACTCCTCTGCTTATAAAGAGGCTGCCATTGCCAGCTCTTTGCTCACAACATCCCCTTGACTGCAGTCTTATTTTGTTTGACCCTCTCCAATCCATTTCCAACCAAAAAAACCATTCTAAATTGTTATTCTTTTTAATTGCTACACTGAACTGCTATTTTTGCTGTAATTAGCATAAGAGAATGGCATCGAGCTCAATGTCCTACCGGGGTTCTGATTCATGGACAGCCAAGCAAAACAAGGACTTCGAAAGGGCTTTGGCTGTGTATGACAAGGACACCCCCGACCGTTGGTACAATGTTGCCAAGGCGGTCGGAGGGAAAACTGAGGAGGAAGTGAAGAGGCACTACGAGCTGCTTGTGGCGGATGTCAAGTACATCGAGTCAGGCCAAGTGCCCTTCCCCAACTACAGGACCACTGGCGGGAATAGCCGAGGTAACGCAAGTTCTGCTGCTGAGAAACAGCAGGAAAATTAAAATACTAGTAAAGAAATGAGCTTCACCTAACAAAGTGGCTGGAGATTTAGCCAGCTAATTCTTTTTTATTGTGTTGACAAATCAAAACCAGCAAGCTTTTCCATTGGTGTTAGCCTGTACAGCAATTAGAACATTTCTCCTGTCTTTTATAACCATGCCATGCCACAGCAAAATCTCAAAAGGGAAAGCCTGTCTCATGTCTGACCCTCGGTTTTGCATTGGTTCTCTGACTGCTTTTGTTTAGGCACAAGACAACGAGTTGATCAGCCTTTCTGCTGCTACTTTTATTTGCTTTCATAAGCATAACCTACCTAGTTTAAGCTTTTAAAAATGGCGTCAGATCTGTAGCTTTCCGAAAGAACATCGTGTTTTCGTGAGGACCCATTTACATAATTTCCATCCTATTCATATAAAATTAGACCCTAGAAAATCATAGCAGCTTCTAATTTTTCTTAACTTCTGTCTCCTCTCTTGACTCACGACTCACGAGTCTTATTCCTGATGCATTTTTCACGTGGCTCTGGTAACTCTGAGCTAACATGAATGCGTAGATTATCAAAAAAGCAGCATCTTCCATTATTTGTCATGGCTAATTCTCTGCTGATAATCTCTGCAGGATGAAAAATCTTAAGCTCAATTGAAGAATGGACTGGAATCCCACCTACAATGAAGATGATCCATTGCCGTGCTACTAGTATTGATTAGTTATAATTCTAATAGAAGAATCTTTATTAGTAATTCCATCTCCTCTTCTGATGTTTGCTGTGCTCTTACTTATGTCGCTATAAATGTATCAGGAAGAGGCGCCTAGTGCGATCCTTGCTTCCTCCCTGTCTTATTGCTGTGAAAGAATCTGTTATTGGAATATATATAGTACGTATTTAGTTTAGCCTGTAGTGCTTTCATTTCCAGAACAACAAATAATTGAAGAATCAAAGTACAATATCAAATTTCATATTGAATCAGAAATAATCTGACAGTGAATTCTGTACGAAATGAACAGTATGACATTGATAAACTTACATCAGCATGGGATTCCTAAAGAACAAATATGGAAGTTTTGTATTAACGAGCTAAACTTGGCTTTGCAACCATCAGCTTTCTGGTTGCTAAGTTACTCCATGGCCAGAACTTCAATTCATATCTCTTCCACCAGAAACAAAATGTAAAAAAGAAAACAGAAGCCATAGCTCCTGGACTTTGTAAAACAGGAAGTAAACTTCTTCTGATTATTGTTACAATTATACCCTCTTGTCTTCAGGCTACAAAACAAAGCCTAGCTGAATCTGCTATATGCTAGGAATCTAGCAAGGTTCTCAATTTCTTAATGAAAAACATGATGAAAACTCTCAGCCTCACACACAAATAGCCTTTGATAGGTGTGCAAATAATTAGGTGTCCCAAAGGGTAACATAGACTATTTTTAGTTGTATTTAAAATGAAGACAACCTTGTCAGCAAATTAAGATTCTGGTCATACTAAATTTAGGATCTGATTAAGGATCGAGACCTTAAATAAACTCTCAATTATCATTCCTAGGTTCGACAGTCCCCATGACTCGGGACAGCAAGGCAAGATTGTGCTCGAAGCATGCAGCTGGGCAGCATCTGCATCTTTAGCAATAGCAGACGTTTAAGATAATGGCGCTGTTGCTCCAACTAAGCTAGTTTAAGCAATAAAGTTGTCAATCTCTAAACCTAAAGTTAAAATATTCAATATTAATGACTGGAGAGTTTGCTACACTTTGGCTGAGGTGCACGAATGAGGATTCAGAAGCGTGCTGTTAGGTTGGTCCGTTGAACAACCTCTCACGATATGCGGGATGAAGATTGAAGCATGTGCCTCTCGCCATTGACTCTTTTAACTTTTATTGGAGGGCGTCCCATGAAATGGCCTTCAATTCAATCTAGCAAGATCCAACTAGTAAAATTACTTTCACCATTGCATATGTATCCATACTATAAATTTTGTATAAAAACAAAGCCTCTCGAGCTATCCACGTTATTTTTCACTTTGTACCACGTTTTGCCTTTTGACTTCTTTTTCTAGTTTGTCTTGATTTGTCTAAATTGAACAATTTATTGGAAACTTATTCTGATTTTTCCTCCCCACGAGAAAGGTTATAGTAATAAATGACTTCAAATGAAAGTATTTGCATCCTTGTAATTGAACCGCATTCCAATAGGAATATTCATGTTAAATAAACTCTACATTCAGTTTTTGCTTTCTTTTTCGTAGTATAGTTATCTATTCACTGAATGATTAAAAAAAAATTATGACATATTCTAAAATTTAGATTGGAATCCAAGTAATTATACCTTCATCTCCAATTATCAAATATTTTCCAATAACAAAAACAAATAATAATTAGAACGATTTGATCTCCTAAATAAACCCAAGTCTGGGTATGCTCAGGGATAGGAAATGTCAAAGCAATCCTGAATTATTTTAATTTCGGATCTTCTTTTTCTATATAAAATAGTCTTGAAATGGTTATTTTGATTTGTATATATAATCCTAGGCCTTGGCCATGATTCTCCAACCGATCCTTCCAATAGTGAAATTCCAACAAGGACAGGATTCCCTACAAAAGATCAAGGGTTTATATTTATTTATTATCCCTAAGAATGTCCAACAAAGAAAAGAGACCTAAATTTCTCACATGACTGAATTTTAAGATCATATAAAAAAGGAAAAATCAGACCTTGGGCATTAAATTGCTTAAACAATTTTTATAATAACACACTTTAGTTGTATCCGGCAATCCACTTTAGTAAAACGAAAGATGCCTTTCTGCATTTTATATTGTGGAGAATCCTTAAAATTGTCTGTAAGAATACATAAATGTGACTATCAGGTATCACTATCAATACAGGTCGAGTTTTCCTTCTGAAAAAACTATGTAATCCATGACTTGGAATCAAATTGCTTGCTTCATTAATGATACATGGGGGCTATCTCTCTGTTGAGTAGCCCATTGTTGCCAAGACTGCCTTGTGGAGGAATTTCATTTCCTAATCAATTATGTACCGGATAATACAAAACATATTAATTCATGGCTAAATCATAGTCCAAGAAGAATAGAGCCCTAGGGTGAGAGTTAGTGTATGATCCTTGCAGCAGACTTAGGGAAATTGTATACGACAGAGGACACAGACCTCCGGTGTGAGTCTTTGTGTGATATTTGCAGCAGACTTGTATGTAAAAAGGTTGAAAACCGTTCCTGTAAATTTGTGACTGTGGGTGTGTCGTATTTTGCTTGTGTTCTATAACGTTGCATGTGGGTAAAGGTAATTGAGTGACCGACTAAGTAGGAAATTTAGTGCCATCACGAGGCAAAAATTTGAAGTCAAAATTTAATCCCGTGACAAGTTGTTTTATATGGAAGAAAACTTTCAAGTTTCAAGCTCTTTGGATTCAGCAATACCTTTGTTCAACAAATTGACATTCCAAACGTCTGAAAATGTACCAAAACAATTCAATCCAACACAAAATAATGAGCATGATATTATTACATAATTAATCAAAGTAAGATAATTGTCTTCTGTTTTTTATCACCCCCAAATACCAATTCGCACGTCTAATTTCGAAAGTAATTTCAAATTTCTTCAATCATGTGAGCATTGTGGCATATGCCAATTATATTTCTTCATCTTTGGTAAGCATACATTAATTTTACCAAATTTGATCTTTCAATTTAGCTTAATCCTATGTGGTTTCTCAGCATCTATCTTTATGCATGAATCCACAGCCCACATATATCATTAACTGCAACTGGGACAAAATAAGGACTTGAGCCCATAGCAAATTTTTGGGCATAAGCCCTTTACAGTTTGACTTCTAGGGTTCATCAAGAAACAAAACACAGCTTTTCTTGAGAGTTGAAACCACCTCACCTCCTCTCTCCTCCAAGAAAATACATTATCATACCAATAAACACTCAAGGTATAACAGTCAAGGAGAAAAGGAGTATTTATAATTATACATTCTCTTAATGTTATATGTTACACGTTAAAGGCTAAAATTGATTGATTTAAACATCAGAATACGCGTCGTCGCTCCATCATCCTGTATGTTTTTACCAAAGATTGGACATCATCGGACAAGATGAAATTATTTGGCCAGGGTTTTTTTGGTTTTTACTACAAAGGAACACAGATTTGAAGAATGCATGCAACACGAAGATTGCGAAATGTGGGCTCGAATTTAGCTTGGAAAGGATATTTATATGATCTGACAGAGACAGACCGCCTTCCCAGATGGCGATTTTTGGTTGATCAGCCCTTGACCATTACCCATTCCCAAACTACACCACTAGATTAGTCTACTGAGCTTTTACATTTTACCAGGTTAATTTGCTTAATTGCAAGCAATCCATGAAGAATTTCCTTCTCAACTTGCCACAAGTATTGCCTACATTAGATTTTCTCCCCATGCCCTTGCTTTTCAGCAAAGCAATAAAAACATTGAGAATGGAAATTAGTCGCGGGTGATGTAATTACCCTAAACTATTGGTAATTTTGTTGGACAGTGAGCTACACGTTATATTTTCTCTCCGTTGCTTTTTATTTTCAGTCAAATTTTATAACACGGTATGAAAACGATAAGAATAAAAGTATAAAAATAATATAAGTTAAAATTTGATAAATATTATATATGAATATAATATAAAATTAAAAAAATTATGTTTTATATGTCGATACAAAATTTAATATAGAATTTTCATATTTTAAACTAAATAAACATAATTTTATATAATATGAATATAAATTTTATACGTGAATTACTATATTTATTTTCAGAAAAGCAATAAAAAAATTGAGAATTAAATTAGTCGTTGGTGATGTAATTACCCTGGACTAATTCTAACTATGTTGGGCAGTGAGCTTGACGCATTCGATTGGTAGTTGCTATCAAAGCAACATGCTAATTTTTATTTTTTTAAGTAATATTTCAGATATTTTATGGGATTCTTCAAGAATTCCATACAAAACAAATCATCTTCTCTACTGGCTTTTGATTCTCCCACGATTGCAGCGAAATACTTGAAATGTTAATATGTGTATCTAAATGTTCGTTAACCAAATTATTTTTGCATTAATTATATATTATTTTTTATTAAATGTCACTTTAAATTGTGTCACTAAATACTAAATAACATTTCCCTTAAAAATAATCTACTTTAACATGCCACTGTGCGAGTATAATAACAAGAATTTCATGTTTTCATTATTTTCAACAATATATTTTCATTTCTGGTACTATTAACAAGTAAGCGAATAGAATTTATATATTAATATAATATTAATTTTTTTCACAATAAAAATATAAAATAAAATTAATTAATTATTTTAAAAATAATATTAAATTTTAATATAAAATATTATTTAATTAAAAAATAAATATTTTAAAATTAATATATTTATTTTAATATTGAAAAGTTGAAAATGTAAAAAGCAATTAAATATAAATTTTATTGAAATATAATATTATAATATTATTTAATTTAAATTTGTATAATAATTTATTTAATATATTATATATTTTAAATAATATCATTTATTATAATTTTGATATATTAATAAATAATATTATGCTAAGTACTATTATATAATATAATTCATTATTATTTTACTAAACAATATTATTATTTAATATTATATTCTTTCAATTAAATTTAAATTATATCACTATTACTATTAAATAATTTAATATTATTAAATAAGTGAATACTTAACATTAAATAATATTATTTATATTAAATATAATATATTTTAATAATTATATAATTTATTATAAATTAATTAGTTAAATATTTTATTTAATAATTTAATTTTACTACAGTTAAATCAAATGATATTATTAATAATATTTATAATTATTATATTATATTATTATTTAATATATAAATTTAGAATTTTACTAATTTCAATTATTATCTAATAAAAAGTAATATTAAAAAATTATTTAATATTATTTTTAATTGAATTATTTTATTTAATAATATATTTATTTATAATATTATTTAAATTATATTAAATTATTATATGATTAAATGAAAATACTTAATATTAGTATTAAATAGTGTAAAATAATATTATGTAGATATTATTATTTAATAAATATATTATTTTTTATTTTTTTTTGTGAATTGAATTATTATATTTGAATTAGATTAAATATTTATTTTCAAAACATAACAGTATTAATCAAACATATTTTATGTTTTCAGAATTTGAAAATAAAACAAAACAAAAACAAAATTTTCAAAAACAGAAAACAGAAAACAAGAAATGATCCCAAACGACCCCTTAATGAACAAAAAATATCTTAAATATTTTAATAGTTTGGATTTGATTTAGTGATTGTTTTTTTCTTTTCTCTTTTTTTTTTTCCCTTAAAGCTTTCATAATCCTTACATATAAAACTATTTTAATAACTAGAATGCGAAACTTGCGGCACATAGATTAATTTTATTTAAATATGTATATATATACATAATTTATATTATTTCCATACTTTAATTTTTTTAAAAAAATTATGCTTACTTATTTGTTTTAAATGTATTAGATAATTAATTTTATTTCTTAAATGGATTAGATATCATGCAAGATTTTAATTATTTTATTGAAGTGATTAGATTTTAGATAAATTATTAAATTTATTAAAATTTATTAAAAATATATACTTTTATAGATAATTTATTAAAACTTTTAAAATTAGATAATTAAAGAGATATAGTTTCATTTTTAACGTTCAATTAATTAATGTTACTATTTGGATTCTCTATTTAATATTTTTTTTGCAAATTTTTAGAATTTGCAATGTCCGAATAAAATGCACAATTATAATCGTGCATTATTATAGATTAAAAAACAGAAAAGATCCTTAAAAAAATAAAAGAAAAATAAAGGAATATGATCAATTAAAAAAAAGAAGTTGTTAATATGATTGCAGTTACACATATTTATTAAAAAAAAATGTACATGCCAACGTTCGTGTAAACATAATTGACAGGTTTGCTAAAATTTTGTAATATATATACATGATTTGATTTGGCAGTTGAAAAGCTAAATAAAAAATAATACAATCAAAGTAATAATGCTGATAAAAATATATTAATAAAAATATGAGAATCAAATGTTCATGTAATTTTTGAATTTACTTCAACTTTTACGTCGGTAGTGCAATATATTTTTTTTATTGGGAACAAATGAAAAAGTAGTCTTTAGATATAATAAATATACGATAACTTTGTTATAAGTTATGTTTATATATATATATATATATGATACATTTAATATATTTTACATTTATTAATATTAAATTTACATTTAATTTTATATGTTTATGTTGATCTTACAATAAGATTAAAAACTTTCACATTATTATAAAATTCTTCAAAGGTCAAGGGAAACCTTGATTATGAATACCATTAATAGAATATTATTTAAGAAATATATATAATTAGTAGAAATAATAGTAAAATGTTAGGATTATTGAAGTTTATAATATTCATTTTTTTACTAATTAGGCGGGATTATTTTTAATTGAAAATTGCAGACATACCATAACCATTGCATAACAAAATTTTGAGAATTGTGGAACCCCTTCATTTTTTAATAAATTCATTTATATTGCAATAAAAACAAAATGATTTCATATACGTTCAAATGATGCGATTAACCCGATGATGACTTATATATAAGTCTTGTGGCCTATTAAAACATAATTAAAAAGGGATGGAAAATGTTTTAGTACTGTAACACCATGGAGTTTAGGGGTCTAATCGAGCTGAATCGATACAATAAAGTGCTCGAGTTGGACTTGAATATTTAGTGCTCAGTACTCGACTCGAGATCGAATTTGAGCAACTTGAGCTTGCTCGATTAGGCTTAATTATCCTAGCTCCATGCTTAATTATCCTAGCTCCATTTTTTTTTGCTCGAACTCAAGCTGAAATTTATTTGTCCAAGTCCAACCATACAAGTTACCAACAGCAAACAAGCATTGAGAACAGACAATAAATGCTAAGAACTATAGAGAATAGACCGGCCAAGCAAAGAAGTATCAAGAATAAACAATAAATGCTAAGAACTAAAGAATAGACCTGCCAAGGAAACAAGTATCGAGAACCACCTTTATCAGACAGTAAAGGCTAAGGCAAAATAAATTAGACTCTAAAAAAATACAGTAAAATCAATTCAATATGTTAAAGTTTGAAGATTTACAACATCGAAGAAGAAAGTCTAGCACTAAAACTGAGTGAAGGAGAATTGGGTCGCGCTGGAGAGTTAATGAGAGGGTGGTCTAGGTTGCGCCGGTCGCCGGACGTCGTCTGAGAGGTGAAGTCGTGAGTTCTTGTTTGAAAATGAAAAAGGAATTGGGTTGTGAGTTGTGACTTTTAAGACGTGGTCTGATCAGAGCCGTGAGAGGTGTAGCCTGGGAGTGAGGCAAATCTGGCCTGGTCTGGACTTTGGGTCTTGACTCCAGTCTCGCTCTCGCCTCATCGTCAGATCTGAGATGTGGTTTGAGACTCTGACTGACACCACTAGAGAGTTAAAGAGAGGGTTGTCTGGGTGTCACCGATCGTCGGATGCGGTTTAAAAGGTGAAGTCGTGAAGGATCAACTCAGGGGGGATTGGGTCGTGCGACGGGTTTAGGGAAAGGAAGGAGTTTGTTTCAAAATGCAAAGGCCCAAGAGGTATTAGGGTTTCAAATATATATTTGTAATTTTTTAATAATAAATAAAATATAAATAAATAATGATATAAATAAAAATTAAAAATATATATTAAAAATATTAAGAAGTTCGATTAAGCTCGCGAGCTACTCGAATTGAGTATCTTGGTACTCAAACTCGACTCGCTTGATAGCTGAAGTATCTCGAGCTCGAGCTTGTTGGACAAAAATTGAGCCAAATTCGAGTTTTGGTTGAGTCGAGCCCGAATAGCTTGCAAGCACCAATGTATCATTTACAGGGTTAAAATTTTTATTATCAATGCATAAAAACGAGCTCCAATAAATATAAGTAATTATTTGGTAGTGTCATTGTGCACCTTTAAAAAAATGAGTTTATATCTTATGCATTAACTGTTAGTCAATTATAGAAGGTAACATTATTAATGAGCAAAATTTTAAAATGCACATGTACTTAAAAAGAAATATTAATAAAATTGTTTAACTTATTTTTAAAGATATGTGTTTTGTGTTTTTAAACTTTACTCATCAGTGAAGTGACACTTTATGGTTGACTAATAGTGTATAAAGAGGTTATATACTATCAATGCATCAAATATAAATTCTTAAAAGTTTTCATGTCTACAACAAAATTAAAAATACTCTAAACCCAAAATTTGATCTAGTCATCTAGGTGATTCATAGTTTCATAAAATCCTACTAAAAGATTTTTTTATAGATTTAAATTTCAATTTCTATACTTATATTCTCTTTATGTTATTTTTGAATAACAATTTTTTTTATAATAAAAATGATTATATTTGCTGCACTGAGAGAATATAATGTTAATGAAACACAGTGTGTCATCTGATTAATAAAGTTTTTTAATTTATTTTTAAGAATTTGTGTATTTTTAGACTTTACTCATTAATATGGTAACACTTTGTCATTTTATAATTGTCTGACAGTGTATAGATATTATAAACTATCAGTGCATCAAATATAAATCAATAAAAAATTGATCTACAAATTTAAAATCAATAAAAAAAAATTTACCCAAATGGGTATAAAATTCCAATGCTCCATTAAATTTGTGCACAAAGAGTAAATGACTTGAGCCAAAAATGTAGCCAAAATTTAATGTTCAACACGGCAAATATTTAAAGGCATGCTTGGTCATCAAAATTGACCATTGAATTTAAGGTATTGTACAACCAATTAGCCATCATTCACATTTAGGAGTAACCCTACCCACGAACGAGGAAGAAGATGATGATTGACGACTGAGATAAGATTGTAAAAGAGAGATTTTTTACTTTTTATTTGAGTAGCCAAACATAATGGTCCCATTCGCGTTCCCTTACGTTACTTCCCCAAAACAACCGTACAGAGGTTTTAAAAATAGGCGCAAATTCAAACTCTTGTTGTTGCCATTAACCGAATCATCAATGTTTTCATCTTCTGCTTTGTGGGAGATTTAATGCAATTTAACGCCTATCCGCTACAAATGTACCATATTTTAGCTTGCCGACCATTACTATTTCTGATTTTTATACTAGATTCGTCATTAGCTATTGTTGATATCTATAAAATTTAAATATTGTTTGTTTGAACTCACAAGAACTAATTTATTTGATTTTTTTAATCAATTAAATAGATTTTGCGATTTTAAACATAATACGAAAAATAATAAGAATAAAAAACATAGAAGTTACACGAGTTAAATTTTAATAAAATTTATATATGAAAATGACAAAAATTAAAAAAAATTTGTGTTGAATGTACCAACATGAATACACATTATATGTGTAGACACCAAATTTTGTCCAAATTGGTAATTTTAAACTCAATTGGACTTCAAAGCCCATTAAAATGAGTAAATTTTGATTTTCTTATTTATTTATTTTTTTATTTATTTATTTTTTTTATCTATATGCTTTCGTTTTTATAATTATTTTTATTGTTATTATTATTTTCATTTCTATTATTATTTTTTTTATATATTTGTTTTTATTTTGTTATTGTTATTACTTTTATTATTATTATTTGATATTATTATTATTATATTATTATTACTATTATTTGTTTTGTTTTATTATTATTATTATTATTATTAGTATTATTATGTGTGTTTTATTTTTATTTTCATTTTATTTGTTTTCTTATTATTATTATTATTATTATTATTATTATTATTATTATTATTATTATTATTATTATTATTATTATTATTATTATTATTATTAATTGTTAATTCTTAATTTATTTTTATTATTATTATTATATATTATTTGTTTTTATTTTTATTATCATTATTCTATATGTGTGTTTCATTATTGTTATTTTTATTTTTATTTATTATTATTATTATTATTAATTTTTAGCTCTTAATTTATTTTTATTCTTATTATATATTATTTATATTATTTGTTTTATTTTATTTTACTTATTTTATTTGTTTTTATTATTATTGTTATTAACCTTTTTTTATTAATATTATTTTTCTATCTGTTTTATTATTATTACTAATATAATTATTACAATCGCACATTTAATGCTAGTCCATCACCGGCTACACTCCCAAACGCCGGCGGCCTGCACCCGTCCCCCTAGGTCTCGGGTGTCTCCAAAACTCACCTTCCCCATATCAATCCCATCCTGACACTGTCTTGAGGACTGTAAAACAATGGAAAGAACCTAAATCGGTTCTAACCCTCCGGATCAAAGGTTGATCCGGAATCTGTTTAAGAGGCTTAGATTTTCGTCGGGATTCTTCTTCTTTTTTCGGAGAAGACAGACCAAAAAAATACCAAAAAAACCCTAAGACACCACTACCACTGAAACCACCACTGCCCCATACACTAAACCTATCAACAGAAACCCTAAGCCACCACCGTAAACACCACCCTCACCACCACCACCGAAACCATCCAAAACCATCACCAAGCTTTCACCACAACCACCGAACACAACCCCAAAACCGCCAATACCAAAAAACCCCAAACCCGAGACCTTTAGGATCCCAGATAGGGAACCCTAGATCCCAAGAACCCCTCAAAATCTAGACCTTAAACCTGCAAAGAAGGCAAGAAAACAACAAAAGCAGCTGCAAAGTATATCCAAAGACATCGACCAAAAAGAAAACAAAACAAAAAAATAAAAAGGAGAGGTTAAGTGTTTTTGGAGAGGGCTAGATCTGTAGGGTTAGGGTTTTTTTTTTCGGGAAACAAAACTTAGATCGGAGTAGAGGGGGAGGAGTGGAGTATTTTTAGGTTTACGGGAAGGTTTCCGGCGACCGGAGCACGGCGGAGTGCGGCGGCCGGCACGGCGGTAGCTGTTTGGTTGGGAAGAGGCTGGGAGAATTTTTTAGAGGGTTTTTGAAGTTTTTTTTTGGGAAAGCCGGCTAAAATGAAGAGTTAAAAAAAAAAAAGGGCTATTTATAGGGCATCAAAACGCGCCGTTTTGGAGACGACCCGCGTGTTGACCCGCGCGTCGACCCAACCCGGATCCGAGATCCGCGCGACCCGGCTCCACTCCGGTCTCTCGCAACCCGCGCACCGACCCGCTTCGAGATCCGACCCGTCCGCGCCTGCCCCGGCCCAGCAGTTACAGCCCGCTCCGTTTGGGTATATTTCCTTGCTTTATTTCATTTTATTCACTTATTTGTTAACTATGGCAAAAAAATAATAAAATAGAAAATATAATAAAGCAAAAATAAATAAATAAATAAATAAATAGTATAATACAATATATAAAAATAGAATAATATAAAATGAACACATAGTTTTAAAAGAAAAGATAAATAAATATAAATATGTAAAATACATAGTTTTAAAGTATATAAATTTTATAAAATACATATATTAATAAATATAAAAAATATATATAGTTTTAAAATGTATGTAAATAAATGTGTAAAATACATACATATAAATATATAAAATATATAGCTTTAAAACATATGAATATATATTTTGTACATAGAATATATAAATAAATATATAAAAAGGTATATATACATAGATTATACATAAAAACATATTTTTAAAATAAAAATAAATTTTTATTAGATAAATGAAATGTGGGTTAAGGAAAAAATAATAATAATAAATGAAGAATAATAATAAAATAAATAAAATAAGTATGGAATCTCGATGATAAGTCTTCGTAGAACTCGCAAGTAGCGATTCTTCGAAAAACTTTAGATGAGAGGAATTATGTCGAATGTTACCAGAGTATTGGGATATTCGGTATTATTCCTCAATATCCGATTTCAGGCTTATTTTTTTTTTAAAAAAATTTAATTAATAATAATAATAAAATGAATAAATAAATATATATAATAATGAGTTTTGACAAATAAAGAGTGTTTAGAGAAATATTAATTAAATGAAAACTAATAAAAACAAAAGAGGTAATAAGAACAATTGAGAGAAATAAACAAAAGGGGATTTTTAGAAATACATAAATACAAAATAATAAAAATTAATCATAGTAAGATTTCCAAAGGTAAAGAATGGTAATTAATCAAATAAATAATAATAGAATTTTGGTAAAAGGGAGTGATTGAAGGAATCAAGATAATAAATTTAAAACATTAATTCTAAAATAAATGAAATTCTTTCGATGATGGGATGTCATGAAACTCACAAGTAATGATTTCTTGACTGATCCCCAGGTGCGAGGAATTAGCTAAATGTTACCAGAGTATTGGGATCTTTAGTTAAATTTTTCAATAATGAGAGTTTCATTAATAAGAATTAAAATATAAAGTGCTTTTTTATAATTCCATATGCATCCTATACCATATTGCTTGCATCATGTGTATAAATATTAATTTTAAAATAAATGAAATTCTTCCGATGATGGGATGTCATGAAACTCACAAGTAGTGATTTCTTGATTGATCCCTAGGTGAGAAGAGTTCACTAAGTGTTACCAGAGTATTGGGATACTTAGTGCAAGTTTTCAATAATAAGAATTTTTATTTAAAATAAATAAGGAAATATTTATATAAAAAAATTAAAAAAATTCATTTGCATCACTCATTATATGTTTGCATCATATGCATTCATAATAATTTTTGAAACAAGTGTGAATCTTCTGATGACGAGATTCTATAGAACTCACAAGTAGTGATTCTTAAGAAATCTCTAGGTGAGGAAATTATCCGAAATGCTACCAGAGTATTGGGGTACTTCGAAATAATTTTCAATATAAAAGATTTTCACTTATTTCAAATAAAAAAAAATTTTAAATGTTTCAAATTTAATACAAATAAAAAATGATTTCAAAATAAAAATAGGATTTATTTTTAAATATTAATTTAAGACTATTTTATTAAAATTAAAGGATAACACATGATTATTATGGTACCGTTTTTTAACGGGCGTCGTGGGGGTGCTAATCCTTCCCCACGTGTAACCGTACTCCCGAACCCGATTTTGTTTTCGCAGGCCAAAAATTGTCTTTTTAATAAAACTTAATTAATTTTGAGATTCTGTTAAAAAGATAAATATTTTAGGTAGCCAATCACACCTAACAAAAAAGATTGATGGCGATTCCCTTTTGTTTTTAAATATTTTTTCAAAATTGTCGAGCGCGAAGTCGTTACGACAATATGCATTAATTATCAGATTTACAATTAAGTATTAATTATCATAAAATCTTTCAAAGATAAAATCTTAAATGTACCAAAACTTTTTGGGTGCAAGAGACGACAAAAGTTTAAGTTTTTACTTGGTAAATGGATAAAAATTTAGAAAGATAAAAAATTAAAGGAGAATAAAAGCGAAAAACAGAAAACTTTTTTTTTAGTTTATATTCAAGATATTGTTAGTATATAAATCCCATATTTTGTCATTGAATCATATTATGACACATTTATTAATTAATAAATTTAATAATATTTTTTTAAATATTACTCACTTTAAAATTTATGAATTAACGAGATAACATGTTATTGACGGAGTAAAAGGGTTACACATTGACAACACATCAAATATAAATATTTTTTCTATCAATTTACATGCTCAGTGGAAAATATAAAAAAATTATCTTATATAAATTTAAGAATCAGATTTTAAAACTTATAATTCTTGTCTCTTCTTTTTGAAGGAGACCGAAACAAACACGCAGCGGAAATAAAACATTCGGCCTCCACCAGGATCGATTCGGAGGGTTGCCTGATTAGGGTTTCGAGATTTTACCTAACGTTTTCTCTGTTTTTTCTGTCTTTGGTCGAATCACAAGCAGCAACTTTTCGTTCCTGCCTCTACCGTATCCACACGAACGGATCTCACGACTCTTGAACGTCTCACGATCAGAAGCCTTAAAGAGCTTTTGATTCCTTGTAACCGAATTGCTAGCTTCGATTAAAAGAATGTTTTGTTTTTTGTTTTTAAAAGGTGTGGCTATGTTTTAGAAAAACATCCTTTTTATAGGCAGTAAATTTTACCCTAAAATTTACTGCCAAACAGAACTCTAATCCTACTTAGAATAGGATTAGTTATATCCCTAATCCAATTCAGAATAGGATTAGTTATATCCTTAATCCAATTCAGAATAGGATTAATTAAGCTCCTCATTGATCCGTTCTAAGTGTGCGACCCAATAGGTTCTCAAAACAATGGCAATGACAAAATTGTCACAGGCAATGAGCGGTATCTAGCAACACATCATTGCTACCCATGTAACGAGAATGTCAATGACTCGACATAACCTTACTCGTGATAGATGTTACTGTGTAGTCTAATCCCTTTATCCTTTTATGTCTTGATTAGACACAAGTCATGGAATGTGTCACACTTGTATAGTCTAATCAGCGTTTCTTGATTCCTGAGTAGACTAATTAAACAAATAAAATCAATATCTCATATTGACTTATTTGAGCACGGCCATGCATTTTAGTCTCACTCTATCAAAGGGCCCAAGACATCACTCTTGTTATATAAGAGGGATAAATCCTATCTTGATCACTCAACATCCCTCTACATAGATCAAGGCATACCCAATTACTACCTTTATAGTCCATCCTGTTACGAATGACATCTAGCAGCATTAAAGTATGCAATTCTCTATGTTGGGATCTCTGATGATCTCAAGTCAAAGGATCACATACACCATCATCACTATGAGAATCGCTTATGACACTCATATAACAATCCATGTAGCGTTCTCATGGAGGGTCGATCCAGTACATAGTTCTCTAACATGTACCTATGTGATGACTTGATATCCTATATCCATGACAATGGTCATCAGTCAACCACATACTAGTCTTATCGTATCATTGTTATCCTTGTTCACAATAATACTTGACTAGGGATATTTTAAGAATAGTGTGTTATTACTATTCTAAGGACATTATCATATAAGATTATATTACGCAGTTATAAGACAAATATAATAATGAACTATAAATAAAAAATGTCATGATACATAAAATTGCCAAAGTCAATCATCTAATGAATGGTTCTAAGGGCATAATCCAACACTTTTAAGTTTGGATTTCTATTTTTAAAAATGTATTGTAATATATTATTCAAAAAATGAGTTGTAATATAATGTAAGATTTAAAATAAATCAAAGTAATCCGATCCCCTACTTAAATTATATAAAATTTTTTTTGACTTCTATAGTAAAAAAATGCTCTCTTTTTCTAAATTTTCAACTTTCAAATGTCTATTTTTTTCTGTATAATAATAATTGATGTTGTGTTTGGAATGAAAAGAGTCAGAACCCCTACTTCCGGCATTTCCCAAACACGGCCTTCCCTTTGATTTCACCTCAAGCCGTGCAAGAAAGCAACTTTGAAACTTCTGCTCCCTTCACTTTGACTCTCTCCAAACACACCAATCTTAAAGAGCCTCCTTCGATTTCTCCACTCCTTCAGCCCACCAAAGCAACCCAGTTCTTCACTTCAAACCCATTTGCTTTTGTCCATTTTGGTTTCCCTTCCATTACTGAACGTCCATAAATTAATAAAGAAATCAGGGTCAAAGAAGATTGCAAAGCCAAAAAAGTAGGAAAAAAAGAAATTAAAGAGAGACGGCTGGCTGGCTGGCTGGCGTTTGCAGAACTGAAAAACAGATCAGGAAACTCCCAACTTCAAACCTCTTCTTCCTCTCCGTAACATTCTACTAATAGTAATCTAACAATCTACGTGTTCTTTAATGGGCACCTGTCGCTGTTGTAGTTGCATCAACCGTCTCTAAACCTCAACCAACCTTCCCGAAAACCTCAAAATCTTATTCATTATATATACCTATACCCCTTTTGCACACAGCAAGGAAAACCCAATTCACATCTCTTTATAGCTCTTTCAAAAAACCCAAGTTTGTTTTTTTTTTCTCTTTGAAGGAAGGAAGGATATCCGAACTTTTTTGAATTACCCATCGTCATGAATAGTGAAGAGAATAGTTCAAGCAATGGTGTTCAGATCCGGCAGAGTAGGAGATTGCCTGATTTCTTACAAAATGTCAACTTG
The DNA here is from genome assembly GCA_031772115.1 of Heritiera littoralis. Taxonomy (NCBI): domain Eukaryota; kingdom Viridiplantae; phylum Streptophyta; class Magnoliopsida; order Malvales; family Malvaceae; genus Heritiera; species Heritiera littoralis. Next base: position 410,631 of record JAPDPK010000207.1, read on the forward strand.
AAGTATGTAAAACTTGGTTACCATTATTTAATAAGTCATCTTTTGACACTTTGTTTGGTCCCTTTAATGGCTGCTATTATTGTTGAAGCATCGAGGTTGAACCTTGATGACATCCGCCAATTGTGGATTCAGCTTCAGTATAATCTTGTCAGTGTCATTCTGTTCTCTGCTTTCATTGCGTTCGGGTCAACTGTTTACATCATGACCCGACCGCGATCCGTTTACTTGGTGGATTACTCCTGTTATCTCCCTCCTTCACATCTCAAAGTCAAATACCACCGGTTCATGGAACATTCCACGCTGACGGGTGACTTTGATGAGTCTTCTCTGGAGTTTCAACGCAAGATTTTGGAAAGATCAGGGCTTGGAGAAGAGACTTGTGTGCCTGAAGCAATGCATTATCTTCCTCCAAGACCATCAATGGCTGCTGCAAGGGAAGAGGCAGAGCAGGTGATGTTTGGTGCATTAGATAAGCTTTTTGCTAATACTAATGTTAAGCCAAGAGATATCGGAGTCCTTGTCGTTAATTGTAGTTTGTTTAATCCAACTCCTTCATTGTCCGCTATGATTATTAATAAGTACAAGCTAAGGGGTAATATTAGGAGTTTCAATCTAGGGGGTATGGGATGTAGTGCAGGGGTTATAGCTGTTGATCTTGCCAAGGATATGTTGCAAGTTCATAGAAATAGTTATGCTATTGTTGTTAGCACTGAGAACATTACACAGAACTGGTATTTTGGGAACAAAAAATCAATGTTAATACCAAACTGTTTATTTAGAGTTGGGGGTGCTGCAGTTTTGTTGTCAAACAAATCTGCAGACCGAAGGAGGAGTAAGTATAAACTTGTTAATGTGGTAAGGACACACTGTGGGGCCAATGATAAGGCATTTAAGTGTGTTTATCAGGAGCAGGATGATGCTGGGAAAACTGGGGTTTCTTTGTCTAAGGATTTGATGGCAATTGCTGGTGGTGCACTTAAGGCTAACATCACTACACTGGGTCCCCTTGTTCTTCCTATAAGTGAGCAAATTTTGTTCTTTGTAACTTTGGTTGCCAAGAAGTTGTTCAATGCAAAAATCAAGCCTTATATCCCAGATTTCAAGCTTGCTTTTGACCATTTCTGCATTCATGCTGGGGGGAGGGCCGTGATTGATGAGCTTGAGAAGAATTTGCAGCTTCTTCCAGTGCATGCTGAAGCCTCTCGTATGACGCTCCATCGCTTTGGTAACACCTCATCGAGCTCAATTTGGTATGAGCTTGCCTATACAGAGGCAAAGGGCAGAATGCGCAAGGGGAACCGTGTATGGCAGATTGCTTTCGGAAGTGGTTTCAAGTGTAACAGTGCAGTCTGGGTGGCTCTCCACAATGTGAAGCCTTCTCCTGATAGTCCCTGGGAAGATTGCATTCACAGGTATCCGGTGCAGCTTAATCAGTAGCTCCAGCACAAGTTGGATTATAGTCAACCTGATGGATTAGTCAGGCAGTTTCTATGTCATTTTGGGTCCAGATTTCCTGTAATATGGTGATCTTTGGTCCCTTGTGAGTTTATAATACCTCTTGGTGTATGTCATCAATAGAATAGTGCTTGAACATCATCTTGTACTATAATGATTTATATTTATGGTGGGTACTTGTTTGTATTTCCATGGTGTCTGATTTAATAGTTTTCTTCCAAAAGGTATATAAAATCCACAAATAACTGCTATTATTAGTTTCCAAGCAGGCATGAACATGAGATTCTATGTTTGAGAAAACAGTTGCATCAAATGGCCTGCCATGCTATAGAGTCTTTTCATTCCAATTTGAAATTAAGCCAACGAAAACAGAGCTTTTGTGGAATCACTTATTCACTATTCCACCATTTCTTGTTTTCAACTCTCGTTAACATTCAGACCCTGCATTGTCTGTAAAGGCATTATCTGAAGACGTTTTATTAACCCTTGAATATTGTTAAAACCTTGTTACCAGGGTTAATCTCCATGCCCTTTGTGCTGACAGAAACTTGTTGGATTATGCCCTTAGAACCATTCATTAGATGATTGACTTTGGCATTTTTTTATGTATCATGACATTTTATTTATCATAGTTCATTATTATATTTGTCTTATAACTGCGTAATATAATCTTATATAATAATGTCCTTAGAATAGTAATAACACACTATTCTTAAAATATCCCTAGTCAAGTATTATTGTGAACAAGGATAACAATGATACGATAAGACTAGTATGTGGTTGACTGATGACCATTGTCATGGATATATGATATCAAGTCATCACATAGGTACATGTTAGAGAACTATGTACTGGATCGACCCTCCATGAGAACGCTACATGGATTGTTATATGAATGTCATAAGCGATTCTCATAGTGATGATGGTGTATGTGATCCTTTGACTTGAGATCATCAGAGATCCCAACATAGAGAATTGCATACTTTAATGCTGCTAGATGTCATTCGTAACAGGATGGACTATAAAGGTAGTAATTGGGTATGCCTTGATCTATGTAGAGGGATGTTGAGTGATCAAGATAGGATTTATCCCTCTTATATAACAAGAGTGATGTCTTGGGCCCTTTGATAGAGTGAGACTAAGAAATGCATGGCCGTGCTCGAATAAGTCAATATGAGATATTGATTTTATTTGTTTAATTAGTCTACTCAGGAATCAAGAAACGCTGATTAGACTATACAAGTGTGACACATTCCATGACTTGTGTCTAATCAAGACATCATAGGATAAAGGGATTAAACTACACGGTAACATCTATCACGAGTAAGGTTATGTCGAGTCATTGACATTCTCGTTACATGGGTAGCAATGATGTGTTGCTAGATACCGCTCATTGCCTGTGACAATTTTGTCATTGCCATTGTTTTGAGAACCTATTGGGTCGCACACTTAGAACGGATCAATGAGGAGCTTAATTAATCCTATTCTGAATTGGATTAAGGATATAACTAATCCTATTCTGAATTGGATTAGGGATATAACTAATCCTATTCTAAGTAGGATTAGAGTTCTGTTTGGCAGTAAATTTTAGGGTAAAATTTACTGCCTATAAAAGGGATGTTTTTTTCTAAAACATAGCCGCACTTTTTAAAACAGAAAACAAAACATTCCTTTTAATCGAAGCTAGCAATTCGGTTATAAGGAATTCAAAAGCTCTTTAAGGCTTCTGATCGTGAGACGTTCAAGAGTCGTGAGATCCGTTCGTGTGGATACCGTAGAGGCAGGAACGAAAAGTTGCTGCTTGTGACTCGACCAACGACAGAAAATTCAGAGAAAACGTCAGGTAAAATCTCGAAACCCTAATCAGGCAACTCTCCGAATCGATCTTGGTGGAGGCCGAATGATTTAAATTCCGCTGCGTGTTGTTTCGGTTTCCTTCAAAACTTTGGTGGGAACTTGCCCCGGGGATTATTAGAGGCAGAGGTGTGGATTGAGATATGGTCGACATTGACTCTTTTGGTTCTTTTATTTCTATCTGATAAAAACCCTCTATATACTGTCGAACAAAATGATTACAATAATTTTCACTTGGGTTGAATGAAGAGGAAAATCTTAATCTTTGATTTGAACTTTAAATTTCCGAAATTTGGATTCTTGATAAATCAATCAACAAACTTTCTCGAACAGTCACGAACAAAATGCAACAATAACAATAAAGGGCGACAGACCTAAAGGGCGACAGACCTAAAGGCGACAGACCAGTTGGGCGACAGACGTACCAAGCGAGACACCTGCGGGAGACCAAAATCTATTAAAGGAAATAAATTCGGCGACAGATGTACTTACTGTCACGATGTAAGCGAGAGACTCCGGGTGAGAGCTAAAAGACTATTCGGCGACAGACTCCTTTCGCGAGAGAGTAGAAAAATGGGCGACAGGTGGCTGCTCAGAGGGTTTTCATGCACTCTCTCGTCCGGTTCCAGGGGTTTATATAGCCGCGACAGGGAATGCCAAAAGCCGCGACAGAGAATGCTAAACGTCGCGCCAGATCACACCTGTCGCAGAACAGAGCTCTCTTCACCTGCAAAAAATACAAGAAATTACAAACAACAAAGGGAACTATTCAGGGTGGGCTAAGGCCCAAAGACACATATTTATACTCTCTTGATGGCATAAATACAACAAGAGAGTGGGGAGCACTTGATATGACAAAGTTTATCTATATTGGGCCAAGCCCAATGTTGTCAGAGACCACCACGTGGCCTTCGGCGACAGAAGGCAAAGCCGCGAGAGACACCTGTCGCTGGGCGACAGACGTAAAAGTCGATCGCCTATATTTGGATGTCGACACGCTGCACGAACCTGTCGTTGCGACAGGTTCCATAGCCTATCGCTTGGAGTCGGCACGTGCCACGAACCTGTCGCCACAGTTGTGAATGCGACACGTGGCTCAGCGACAGACCCCTGGCGCCACAAACGTGCCGGATGGTTTAGCCTATCGCTGACGACAGACCTCGGTCTCTTCTGGATCCTAAAGAACTTGTGTTGTATTGGGACACAAATTCTTAGCAGAATACAGACTTATCCTCCTGTAATATTGGCCTATAAATAGGCCCCAAGTATGATTTTACTCTCTAATTTTTAACGACTGGCTTTTACGCTTCTCAAGATTGAAGAATTTTCTACTGACTTAAGCATCAGAGTGTCTACGCAGGGAACCACCCCTGCGTCCCTCTGACTTTTATTGTTTTACAGAAGCTTCTTGGAAACACGTGGAGACTTAGTGCGAACATCGACGTCAGTATACTTTTATTGTTGTTTTGTGTAACAACAATTGCAAATGTCATTTTCCTCAAAATTTATTTTATCCTCACCAATTACAGTATGCAACGAGAATTGTTGAAATAGTCTCAAGATACAATGAAATTGACCAGTGTGAAATCACCTTGTTCTAGTAATATCAAACCACTAAACACCTTTGACAAATGTGAAAGTATTTTGTCTTTAGCCATTATCTTTTGCTATAAAACAATTTTTAAGAAACTTGTTTTCTATTTTGAGATAAAGAGAATGATAGAATTAATAGTATTTCACAGTGTCTGGAATGAACTTTGGCATCTTTAATTATAGAAATTATTCTAAGAAATGTGATCTTCAATTTTAATGATACAACTATTTACTTGTGCTATTTAATTCAACAAGCATCTCTTTCAAGAATAATTACTACTTTATTAAAATCAATAATTATAACTTTTGATCATTCAGAAGTGAAAGCACGTCTTTTAAATAAATAGGCAACTTTTTAAAGGACGCTAGCCATTTTAGTGCATTTTGCACCAAAACAGTTAGCTGTCGTGATAAAGAAGTTGGCTGCCACTCTTTTTCAAGCAAAGCAATCTTCTGTTAGCATAGGCAGTAGCCGGTAGGAAGCCCACCGAAGGAATCCAACTGTCCTAATGTATTTTTCAAATAGAAACTTTTTTTTGCCTAAGGAAGTTGACTCTCTTCTTAGAACAACTGACTTCTCTCCATGTCTCATTTCCTTAATTCGAAAATGTTCTAAACACTAGTTTCATCCGTTGATTAAATATAATTTAATCAATCTTCTCCCACCTATTTTGAAATTTTCTGACACCATAATTGAGCTTCCACCACGACCATCAATTTCATCAGCAAATGCTGTGTTTCTTCACACAATTGTCCTATTAATTGCTTTGACTTATTCATTTAGAAATCTACTACTACCAAGCAACTTGCTGCAGATCCATAAACATCCGAAACTAAAAAAGTTGGTTTCCAATTGTTGGATACCTATATTTTCAATCCCTTTCAAGCATGTCCTCTCTTAGATAATTTTCCAATCTTTTCTGGGTGTTAGGAATCCTATCTCTTTCCCTCTCCTTTCTCATCCATGGGAAGTTTCCTCTCAACCCATATGAAACCAAGAAAAATTGTAATCTACTCTTCTTTCCACTTCTTAAATAAGAAACAAAAATAGGTTAGATTAATAAATTTTGTATAACTTCTTAAGAAATTTAGTGGGGTAGTAAATCTTACGTTACTTGTTACGATGATGAATTGTTAGCTTAAGACACCATTAAAATATCAACAGCGAGTTCATTGACATTGACTTCAAGTGTTTTTTATCCAAACCTGAAAGAATAGGTTTTGCGTTTTAATTATTATACAAAACCTTGTTGCAGACCTTCTTTTATTGGACCTAGCTCAGCTCATGTGGTGCATGCCAGATTTGAAATATGGGGATTAGCATTTTGCTTAGGTTTTTTTATTGTAAGATTAAGATCCCACTTTGCCGGTTAATCTGATTCTTACTAGGTGTATGCAATTAGGAAACCCTACTCTTTATTTAATTAATATTTTTGTTTGGAACGTGCTTAAATTGTCTATGAAGAGAAAAGACAATGATCATATTATTATTTCAACTACTTTTTTAGAATTTATTCTTTGATTCACTGATAGTATTGTTTAATTTTACAAACAAAATTAAAAAATTCACCAAAAAAAAAAAAAAATTCACATTTTTTTATTTGCTCTACATATTTGTATCATCTGTTAATTCTGTCAATAAAATATAAAAAATTTGCTGATTATATATGATATAATTTATATCTTTTTTATTTTTTAATATTTTTAATTTTTTCTTTGTAATTTAGAGTATGACGAACTGTTTGCTAGTTTCCTAGCCTCCAACCTGATTTTTTTTAATTATTTTTACGGTTAAAAAATCTCTAAATCCGTTTATATGCACCTTGAAACTAATCTCATTCTAGATGATCTTAACGGTGCACCTCCTACGTTGACCTGGTGCATTATTATTTACACTCACATCTCAATTGAACTTGTATGGTTATTTCCTTATCACTTAAATACATTATTGGTTTCAATATGTTGTGCCATGTACGTAAAAAAGATTTATTACATAATTTTTTTTTTGGATTTAGAAACATTTTTATTTATAGAAGTAAATAGACATGCTCAAGGGTCGGGCTACCTGCTCAAGCCTGAAGGCCCGCCCGATATTTAGTTGAGCTTAGACAAAAATATCTGATGCAATAAACGGGCTTGAACAAAATTTTTAGGCCTATTTAAAAATGGGCTCAGGCCCGGGCTTAGCCTTTCAAAGCCTGAGCCTGGCCCGACCTGATATTAATATATTATATTATTTTATATTATTTTTTATATATATTTATTTAGCATAATATAATTTTATATATATATTGATTAATAAACATGATTATAAATATTTAATATGAAAATTGACATATAAATTTTGACAAATTAAATTAAAATTTAAAGGAAATAAATAATAAAAACAAATAATTAAATAATTAAAAATTTTAAAAATAAATAAAATTATATTTGGGAGAGCCGGGCTCGAGCTTATAGCACAAAAACGAAAGCGAGCTTGGACAAAAAATCACCTAGAATTTGCAGGTCGGGTCGGGCTTGGGCATAAGCTAAATCTCTTATTACTTGTCATGCGCCCGGACCGAACTCGGCCCGGCTCATGATCAGGTATAGAAGTAAAGCAGGTAAAGAATAGATGTGGCAAATAAGCTGGTTCAAGCGGGTTCAGCTGGGTTATATTCGGGTTCAGGTTATTTCGGTTTCGAGCTTTTTTAGTCTCGGGCTTTTTTTATCTCGAGTTTTTTTCAGTCTCGGGTTTTTTCTGTTTCAAGTACTTTTGGTTTCGGGTTTTTTCGATTTTGGTCGGGTTTCAAGTTCGGTCCAGTTTTAATCGGACGAGCTTAGTCAAATTATTTCGAAATTTTATAAGTTATAAATATTTTTATAATTTTGAATGTAATAATTAATTTAATTTTATATAGTTAAATAAAAATATTATAGAAATGCTAAATTAAAGTTAAAATTTAATAAATATTTATATAAATATAAATATAAATATAAATATAAATTTTTACATTTTAATGTTTTTATTACTTGACAATTATTATCTTTTTAATTTTCTTGCGATATTCACATTTGTTATAAAATATATAATTATATATTAATAATTATATAAAAATTTATTTCTTAAGTGAGCCATATATATATATATATATATATATAGAGAGAGAGAGAGAGAGAGAGAGAGAGAGAGAGAGTAAAACTAAAGAAAAGTGAAAATCCAAAAGTATTAGCTATATAAATAAATAACTAACAAATTATAAATAAATCATATTAAATAATTAAACATTTATATAAATGGCTTTATACTCTTAACAATAACTTATTGGGTCATTGTATTTTTTTTTGTCAACGTTGGGCCATTGAAATTTGGACACTCTTAGTTCGATAAAATTTTTTTTTTTACTTTGTTTTATTAGCTTTTTTAATAATTATATTATATTTTTAATAAAATTTTAAATTTTTTAACAATTTTTTTACATTTATTTTGTTTTTTAAATACTAACATAATTAGTAATTAAATTAAATCCAACTATATAACTAGTTAACTAATTGTTCAATTATGATGTTGACTAAAATTATAGTATACATTAAAAAATTACTTAATATTCTGAATAATTGGTCAACTAATTATCTCAATTTTATATTTATTTTGTTTTTGGTTTGTACATAAATTATAATATTAACATTATTACATTAAATATAATCGTACTTGTATACACTAATTAATCAAATATCTCATTAGAAATTTAGAATGTTGAATTAAACTAGTTATATACATCAATTGACATTGTATTATAACTAATAACATTTGATATAATCATATCATATACAGTTATACACCAACTGAGTACTAATTTTTTCATGTTCATATTAACATAATAATATTAGATATAGACCAATTGATCGAATGTTTAATTAAAATGTTAAATAGTAGATACTACTAAATTAATTAATATAATCCTAGTTATTTAAATATAGTTAATAATATTAATAAGTATAAAACACAAATTTTATTAAAATTACCGCTACACAATAATACTATTCTAGTATATTATTAAATTACACTTTAATTTACTATTAGAATTATTATTTTTGTCCACACTTTAATTTTATATTTAATAGATAATAAATAAATTATTTTTAATAAATACTTAATTCTATCAAAATAATACTTATACACTAAGAGATTACATAATTTATTCTGAAAAGATTATTATAATATAATATACAAATCATTATTATAAGATACCAAATTAATTTATTCATGTATAAGATTATTATAATATAATAAATAATTAATTACCAGAAGCTTGATTTATTAATGTCTTTTGTTTTAAGGCTAAAAATAAAATTATCACTAACTTGATTTATAATTTTCTCTTTCACTGATGTCCAAGCTTATCAAGGAAAAAAATTGTACTTGTATTGTCTATTTTAATTACTTAACTTTTTCTAATACTAAAAAGTTGAATTTTAATTTTAAGATTAGGTTTTTTTGTAAAAAAAATGTAAATTTAATATCTTTCTATACTTGAAACTTTAAGAAAATATAGTTTAAATTTAATTTTGTTAATAATGTTCTTAATGTGTTGCACAAAATATCAAATTCAAAGTTTCAAACAAATATTGAAATTATATAATTTTTTTTATATATTTGATTTATTATTGTATTAAAATTAAATTTTTATTATAAAACAAAAATAATAAAATGTTTAAATGATTTTTATAATAAAATCAAATGTTAAATTAATAATATATTTATTATTATAAATACAATAAGTATAATATTCAAGATTATTTAATACATATATTATGGTGTTTTAAATTAATTTTATTTAATAATTAAATTAAAAAGATTCAATGTTTATTTTGCTTGTAATATATAATTGATATAATTGTATAATAAATAATAATTGTTTTCAAAATTTTATATTTTTTAGTTAAAAAAGTGTATCAATTATTTATTTATTTTTAAATAATAATCATATAATTATAATTCGAGTTTTTTCGGATTATAAATTTGATTTTTTACTGGTTTCGGATCGGATCGGTCTCCGATCGTATCAAGTTCGGGTTGTGTCGGTTCGGGGTTTTTCGGTTTCGTATTTTTTTTGTTTTGGACTTTTTCGGTGTTGGGCTTTTGACTTTTTTGATCAATTCGGATTGGTCCGGGTTCCGTCTTGGATAGATTCGAGCTCAAGCCAGCTTTTGCAACCTCTAGTAAAAAATTGCTACAAATCAGACTACTGCTATAGTATCACAGTTAACGAGTGACATTCTGCTAGAAATGTCTTCAATAAGACATGAAGACCCCAGTGAACCCCAGCCGATACACAAATCACTATTAATTTATTTCATGTTTAATTGCAGCTCTGTTAGCCCACTGAAAGTCAAAAACACAATCTTCAGCTTTTCTGGTCATAAAGGTCAGGTCTGGAGGATTTGGGCATCTTGTAATGATTTGGATCAAAATCCATCTTGCAAGTGACTTATGTGGCGGTTGCATTGATAATCAATGGTTCGAGATCTTCTTGATCTGAGTCTTCAGTGGCATCTTAGAATCGGTCTTTTGTTAATCTTTTGACTCTGGAAGGTTCAAATTGGAAACATGCTCGAGTGGCTGTCCATTTCTGAATTGATGCGTAATGTTATGGAAGTTGTTTAGATGGCAACAGTTAGCATTTAATTGAAGGTTATGACTTCAGCCTCAATTAGTTATTAGTTTTTGCAGATAAATTCAGGGTTTTATAAACTCAAATTAACGTTATATTTCTATAATGTAAGAAGCAGAATGGGACGTTAACTTGGGGTTAAAGGTTTGTGTTACGCCCTTGTGATCGTGGGGCATGTCCTGCGCAAGCGGGTGCGGATTGAGACTAGCCATGCCTAAGGAGCGGGCATGGGACAAGCTTTCGTTGGTTGCGGAAGCAGAAGCATGTGGGGTGACATGCGTGGATGGCAATCGAGCGTGCAGCGCGTACGCGCTGTGGTAGGAGGTAGCGCAACATATGTCTAGGTAGTGTGCTTGAAACTAAGACCACGAGTGATCTGATTGGATGGGAGCATGCGGATGCTGATGAGGAAGCAGAAGTGGGTAAGAGTTCTAGTTCGACTAGGACTGTGCAAGAGAAGCCAGGTTTGTACGAAACTCTTAGAGGTGCGGTATGATTGGCGCAGATAGCTACTTTGAGTCCAAATGTGATTCTAAAAGCACCCTGGATGAGTGCGCACACCTGGCACTCAAGATATGAGCTGGCGACCGACAGCACTGGACAAATGGCTATGCGTGGGGCAGAGTCATTGTTTAGCAAGAACTTTAGCGGGTGAAGCTGGAGGAGTTTTTGTTGAGTTTGTTCTCTTAGGAATTTTAGATAAACAAGAATTCTTAATTGTTGGGGATGTCAGCCACAGTGATTGCTTATATAAAGTCGTGTAAAGCAATGGACATCTCAGACTTGGAGAGTTAGTCAATCAGGAGAGTTGAGAACTCAAGCTTTGTACGAAAGTCCACGCAGCAGACTTGTAAATCCTTTTTAGTGGGAATAAAAAGGTTGGGAACGTGGGTGCTCCTATAAACATGTGCTTGGCTTTGTGTGTGTGCTTATCTTTGCTATTGTGCTTATGCGCATGCTTGGGTGGTAGTGCGTGTGCTGTTTTACGAAAGTGTTATGTCGGGTAAATATGGGTTACACACAGATCGGTTGACTGAACTAGGCGCGCGAAGAGCCTAGTGCCATCACAGAGAGGCAAAAAATCAGTGGAGAAAAGTTTGCCCCTTGACAGTTTGGGACATGCAACCATTAATTAGAGGGCCACACTCTTTATTAAATTGCCCACTTTTATGAAATCCATTCATTTATTGTACAAATATTTTAAAAATAAACGTAAACTTAATATTAATAGACATAAAATAAATTAATTTTATCATGAGCAATTATAAACATATAAAATTATAGGTAAATTTATTATAAATATGTAAATTTTCATGTAACATTCTAAATTTTTCGCATCCAACTAATAATCCCAACCCCAGCTTAAATGACAAGCCACTACAGCAAAATGTACTTTTAGCGGTGTTTTTTTTGTTATTTAGCGGCGTTTATAAATGCCACAAAAATTTCATGGCACTAGCAAAAACGCCGCAAAAAAACGTTGGCTATTCTAATGTCGGGAAAAATAGCGGCGTTTTTATGAAAAATGCCGCTAAGTTCGCAGCGATTTTATGCCGATTAACGGCGTTTATAATCGCCGCAAAAATAGCGGCATTTTTTGGCATAAACGCCGCTAAGTTATAACTTAGCGGCATTTTTACTGTAAAACGCCGCTAAGTTAGACTTTTTTTTAAAAAAATTTATTATATAATTAGATTTTATATTTTTTTCAATTTGAATACATTTAATGAATTTTAATTATATTTTTAGAAAACATTTTAATTATTTTTAAAAAAGAACAAAAAAAATGATGAAACTATGAGTTTTTGCCTTCACTATTAAGAATTGTCAATTGTTAAGAATGTAAAATAGACTTCTTCTTTCAGCAAAAAATAAATAAATAAATAGACTTCTTCTAGTTATACTAGAGTCATAAACTGTTGATCAACTTGTTCACATATAAAATAAGCGTAATGTAAAAACATATTTATATATAAAATACGTCTGTCCTAAACATTTGAGTCTCCCAACATTCAAGGCCTTCTACTTTTCTTAAAATTTGCTGATCTGACACAGAACGAGGAGAATCATCAAAAGATCTAGTTTTTGACAGGCTAGGAGAGGGAACTCCTAGAGTAGCAGTTGTTGCAGCAACAAAATCCACACAATCTTCAGAGTTATCTTTATGTGAAACCTCCATATTTTGCGTTTCCAAGGCAACAAGCTCCTCCATAATTGCATTGTAGGATTTTGACCCAATGGCACTAGCAGTTTCATAGTCCTGGCACATGTGCACCATGAATTAAACCATCAAATCCTGGCGCAACTAATATGAATTGCATCATATGGTGATCAAAATAAAATCAGTATGTGCAGGTCCAAACTCGTAGACCTGAAACCTAGATTATATAGGAATGGACATCTAAGAAAAATAACAGAAGCCTAGTAATATAAAAACTAATTAGAAACAAAATATATAATACAAAAAAAATTAATGTAATAATCTTGAAGTGTAAGAAATAGAATCTGTTAATAAATGAATATCATAAAGACTAATAACTTAGCAAGCATCATCAGAAATTGCATAGCTTGACTAACATTCTCCAAAGATGAACAAAAAAAACAACCAAATTGAATTCAATTCAAAGCATCATCATCAGAACTTTTATCTCAATACTGGGGTAAGCTATATGAATCAATATATGAACTCATGTTGAGTCATCAATGTCAATTCAAAGCGTGAAAGTAAAATTTGTTTTGTATGAATTAACAAGAATTTCCTGATTTATAGCCCTAATTATTCTAGCAAAAATGTAAGTTAATGGTCCCCTTCAATGTTCCAAATAAATTCATCTCAAAATCTAATATTACTCAAACTCCAAAAAACTCCCAGCGACACTTTCAACCAAGCAACACTGGTTGTTAACCCATAATTGTTAGTCAGTACACGCTACATATCTATACTGGGGCTAATTCTATCTCAAAAATTAAAAATTTGATACATGATAAAATCAAAAATCTAAACTCCAATGCAACTTGCATCATAAAATGAATGTCTAGCCAAACACACTACAGGCCCAACCTTTTGAAATGATCTGTGGTCGTATACTCCACACGCACCCTTGTTAACCATAAAGCAGAAATCAGTCTATTAATGCCACAAAGCCTAACTACCCAACTTTGTCTTCTAAACGAGGTAAGCCCCTGAGATAATTAAATATAAAATTTCCTTGTCTGAGGGTTAGTTGTGTTTGTGTTGATCAGCTGGGTCTATAGTTTACTTTGGCAGCTCTTAATCATTTCAAAAATGGAAATTACATGCCATACAGCAGAACCATAGTCAAGATCATACAAGAAAATGTACAATCTTTGGCACATTGCTTCCACCACTGCATCCCTAATTTTGGAACATTAGACAGAATAATGGAAATGAATATGCTTCACTGTGCACTAGGATTCAACATATCCTGCATCTTTATTCTAAGCCAAAAGGATTTTATCAGTATTATCCTACTATACCAGTAACAAGCAAATCAGATAAGCTTAAAAAAAGGAAGAAATTACATTGACATTACTGTTGGAATCAATGAGGCGCTCGGTGACCAGTGAAAGCAATTTCTCCTGTGAAACTTCTGTTATATCGGGACTCAGGTTCAAATTATTCCTTAAAAGGAGAACATTACCTGTCACAGCCCCAAAAATGTTCAGTTCAAAGATTAATTAGCTCCAATTCTAACTTTCAATTTATTGACATAGCAATTCATATATAAATTGTATGTCCTGTTCTTCTTGTGATGTTTAGGAATGCTCATTACACTTCCCATATTGGCGTTTTCTGCTTTCCTCAACAACTTTGACATCGGTGTCTGTGTTACAACTGGGAATGGTGATTCCTATAAGAAATATAAAAAGATAATAAGGTGCCTTGTATGTTACAGTGACTCCTCTAGACAACATAAAAGGCAATCAGGGGACTCTCCATCCTCTAGTGCTCACAGACTGGGTCCCTCGTGCTGAGAAATAAAGTTCCACCATGCTCAATAAACAATGAAAAGAAAATCCAGCCAATGCAAAAGCTGATAAACTGTCTTCAAAAGCACAAATATGATTCAGTGAAATATTTTGATAAAAATGATCACTGAGAAGCTTAGCTATAACACATTGCACAATGGAAGTTTCAGTACCTATGCATTGGGACAACATGAAATTGTTTATGTGACAGTGTATGTTCTATACTTCTATTCTTTAGATACATGCACAGGACCAGAGAGAAAGAATGAGCAATATATCAAAGAAACAAGCCAACCTTTTTCGAATTCACTTCTTATCACTCATCACCCTCCACTACAGCTGCAATAAAGCTCTCTGCCTGTCTTCCTGCAATGTATTAACAAAAATTTAGTTCAGAGCAAATATTAAGTCATTTAACATAAAAGGTGAAGCAAATACATACTTTGGACTTCTGGAGACTTAACTCCTCCTGAAGCTTTCTGCACTCATCTTCAAATTGACACCTCAAAGCTTTTATCTGAACTTCATGTTCATTCCGAAGAGATGTTGTTTTCTAGACCAATTCTTAAACTATTAGCAATCAAATACATTTTAATACTAATATGAATAATTCAAACTTAAAAATTATAATATAAAATAAACAAACTTGATCAGTATATTACATCATAACAACATAAACTACCAATTCTAGAGCTCATAAGCTGAAAGAGAATGACAAACAACTTGATTTTAAGTTGCACTAGTTTCTCTGCCTGAAAGTTTAAGTAAGTGAGAACCACTATTTGCTGTATATTGCAACATACAACAATCAAAAGCTTGACTTGATAAAAACACGATATTTAGTGGCGTTTCATCATATAAACGCTGCCTTTTGCTAAATTTGACGGCGTTTTAAGTAAGAAAACGCCGTAACTTGATAAAAACACGATATTTACTGGCATTTTATAGAAAACGCCACTGAATAAGTGCCGCAAAAAGTCATTTTTACTGTAGTGAAAAGTTGTAAAAATATACTCTTAAAGTGTTCTGTAAATGAATATATATATATATAAATATATAAATATTAGACCTTTCTTAGCTTGGCATGTTTGACAAATTAAAATAGTTTATTCGATCTCTGACACTTATTTGTGTTAAGATTAACCAACCCCTGTCCCATTATTTGAAAGTATCTACAGTACAGACATCATGAATTTCATTCATTAGAGCTTGACTTTAAATGTATGGTAAAATACGACACAATTGCATCTTGGCTTTTATTCATTTGAGAAACAGTGTCAACTAAAATAAAAACATATACAGAAAGAAATTGCATCCTAAATGTCATAACGTCTAGGTCCGTGAACCTAACCGCTAGACTTTAAAATTCTAGGAGTCGCCACCAACCATTCAAACCTAAGGTGTGATTGGTCACCTATTCTTGTCTAAAGATAAGGCAGGGTCTGCGTTCAAAGAATCTAAGATTCGGGAGTACGGTTACGTGTGAGGAAGGATTAGCACCCCCACAACGCCCATTTTATAATGGTACCAACTAATTTTGTGATATCTTTAATAATTTTTAACTAAATGGTCTTTAACCTTGTCAAATTCAAATATTTAAATATTGGACAATTTCTAAGAAACTCTCCATCATGCTGGCGGAATTCCTTAAATTTCATCCTCACCTCAAGAGTATCCAAGAAATCCCATTCGTCTTTCTCGGAGAGGCTCCGTCGTCGGATTTGTTAAATCGTTTATGAAATATCTTAATTTTGTTTTCCATCTTTTGTTCTTATTTTTATCTTCTTTTCCTTTTTAATTATCCTTTATTTTTTATTTTATTTTTTATCTTTATTTTAATATTATTTATCTTTTGAAAATAAATGTCGATTATTCTTCTTGAAAATTTTCTTTAAATCTTCCATCATGCTGGCAAAATTTAAAGAAAACATCTCACCTAAGAATTTTAAAATGTCAGCCATTCGTGACACCTTATAATTCCATCATCGGGATAACCTCCACTTATTCTCAATTTATTATTATTGTACTTTTAATTTTTTAATCATTATTCCCTAATTTCTTATTAATATTTATTTTTATTTTATTTTAAATAGAGATTGATTATTAATATATTTATATTTTTAGAAATAAATATCGATTATTAATATTGAACATTTACCTTAAATCTTCCATCATGCTGGCGAAATTTAAGGCAAATATCCTCACCTAGGAATTTCCGAAATGGCAACCATTCGTGACACTCGGAATTCCATCATCGGAATAATTTTTTTATTTTATTAAGTAGTTATAATTTTATAATAATTAAATATCTTACATATATATATTAATATTGAACATCTTCCATGAATTTTCCATCATTCTGGCGAAACCCATAGAAAACATCCTCACCTAGAAAATCTGAAATGTCAACCATTCGTGACACCTCAGAATTCCATCATCGGAATAATCTAGCTTATCTCCACATTTTGTGATTTTATTATTTTACTAATATTATATGCTAATCAATTTAAGTATACAAATTATTATTTTTCTTTATTATTATCCAATTAAACGTTAGTACTATCATGAACTTACCAAATTATTAGATTTATTAAATTATTGAATTAATTAACAAATTATTATCAAATTAATATTATTTAACCTTATTAAAACAAATATTAGCCATTATCAAAATAAATGTTTATGTACAAATTATTACCACATTATTTATATGTTAAATTATTAACTATTAATTTAATTATTATATAAACAATTAATACCCAATTATAGATAAATAACAACCTAACAATCATAAATTACCCACTAACATTAATTAAACGTTTTTTACTTACCTGTAAAGGGGCAAAAACCAAGCTTTCCTTTGTATTTCCAAACTACAGCTCACGTGAATAATAAGAATTGTGAGGAACAGGGGCGGTGGCAGCAAACATCCGAGCAGTAACCAGACAGGATGCGTGACAAGCGAACAAGCTTGTTTGGCGATGAGTTGCTCACGGTGGTGCAGCGATTGACAGCCAAGAAATTGATACAACCGACAAACTCCGATCCACAATGGACAGGGTAACGATGATCAGTGTAAGATGATGATGGCCACTGTATGGGGGCAAGCTTGGTGATGATGCTCGGTAGGATTTTCTGTCAAGGTTGAGTGTTTGATTGTGTATTTATTGTCTGTCCCTTCTTTAAACCCTGAGCTTTAATCCTTTTTATAGCCACAAATTAGTTAGAGCCCTAATACAACTATACTTATTCTAATAATTATCTCCTATTTTATCTATTTTATTCTTATGTTAATCCTAATCTAATTCTATCAAATTTAATATTAATCCATATAATTATCCTAAAGAATCTAATTATCCTATCCTAAAATTAATTTTATTTTCTTTTCTTATCCTTTTTTTTTCTTAAATCCTATTTTAATTTTGATTTTAATTTCCTAATTAATGTTAATTTTAAATCTAAAAATTCTAATTTAATTCTAGCCTAATTTTAAATTAAAATACAATGTCGTCTAACCCAATTAATTATTTTTACAAATCGAGAAGCCGGACAAAATAAGGTGTCTACACTAAATATGCAACAGTAGAAGATTTCTAGCATCTTAATAAAAGTAATAAAAAGGCCAAAAGGCATATAAATATTAGGAATACCTAAAGCACATACCTGGGTGGCAATCTTTTCCATATTTTCTAAGGCCTTCTACATTTCCCTCTTAAGGTAATATGGTTTAAAAACAAATTTCTGCAAGTGTACATGTAAGGATAGTTATTTACATCAGCAAATAAATATATTTCAAAAAATAAAAGCAGAAAAATATGGATACATATCCGGCTTATCCTGACCCATATGATATTTAGCTTGAATTGGATTTGTTTTGAAATCCAAAAGCAGAAAAATCTTGTTTCCTCGTATTTCTTTTGAAATAAAACAAAGAACCATACATTAATCACTGAATCAAATGTTTGAATGCAGCCAAACCAAGAGATTGAACATGCAAATATCTTAACCGACCACCAAATTCAAATTATTTCAAGGAAAAAATAAAACGGCTTACCTTTGAGATGAACTACCAATTGAAGTGAATCATTAAATCAGTAAATCAAAGTTGTTGATCAATTAAGCCTGTAGCAACATATATATAAATTAGTAAATCATTAAATCAGTAAATAAAATTATAACAACGGATGATTGAGAAACTAAAAAAAAAATCCCTACATTTAGAAAAAACACCTTAGTAACAGAGGATGATTGAGAAAAATCCTCTGCTAAACTTCGAGGATTTCGCATTGGAAAGAACCAATTACAAGAGGATTTTAACAACTTCAATTCTACACATGTTGAATTTAAAATAAATTTAACAATGCAGGAACTATAAGTTCAATTTTATTCGGCAGAACCCAATTGGAAAATGATGAACGAAAATCGAAAAATGAAAAGGGCCGAAAAAATCCAACCAATGAAACCCTATCCAACAAGATAAACCCAGAAAATACCTGAGGCACTTGCCATGTGTCTGGAATATATATCCTCGACACCATAAATATAAAAAAATCCAAATAAAAACTGTCAAAAATCAAAAACATAAAATTGAAATTACCGAACAAGAAAACTGGAGAAAGAAAGAGACCTTTTTAGAAGGATTTACGAGACAAATCCTGACATTTTTCGCATTCCTCAAAGTTTAGCTTAGAAAAAACAAGTGAAAGAGAATCGGAGAGAGAGAGAGACATTAGCTTGAGAACCGGAGAGAGAGAATTTGGGATCGGCGACCGGGAAGGAGAAAATGCCAAAACAGATGATTTATATTTTTTACATAGCGGCGTTTTTTTAGAGAAAAAAGCCGTTAAGATTTGTTTGTATTTTCTCAAAAGAAATTATTTAAAATATTTTACATAGCGGCGTTTTTAGGAAATAAACGCCGCTATCTGTTAAATTTTACGGCATTTTATCATAGAAACGCCGTAATTAATTAAAATTTTTTAACTAAACGGCGTTTTTTCGATAAAACGCCGCAATTTGATAAAAACACGACATTTGGTGGCAATTTTATTTAAAATGCTGTTAAATATATGCCACTAAAAGTTAATTTTGCTGTAGTGAGCATTAAATGGAATTATGGAAATAGCTAAGATAATTAATGCGCATGTGCTAGTAATAGTTTTATTTCTTCTTTATTACAAGAACAGTAAAAAAAAAAATCCTTTATATTTCTCACAATAAACTAAAGTAAGTATCAATAAAATTTTTTAATTTATTTTAAGGATCTACGTATTTTTAAATTTGACATTTTGTAATTGACTTACCATATATTTTTTATAAAAATAAAAAATTAAAAAAATAATATTATATCAGATTATAAAATAAAAAAAACTAATCATGTAATCGTCGCTTAATTTGACTTACGAAGTTTAAAAATTTAACATCATATATAAAAAACGAATTGATATATATATATCCTACACTTGAAGAGATTAATTAAATAAATAGTTATGAAAATAAATCTCAATCAATTATAGACTTTATATATATTGTCAATTAATTTTAAATTAATGTGGATATTTGTCTTCATAAAAAATTTGCATTCGACTTTTGTTATGTCTAATTGTCTAGCTGTCAAGAGTAGACCTGATAATCTTAGACACGATACGATTATACGACATGAACACGATACGAATAAATGACACGAGATAACACGAGATGACACGAGATTAAAATTAAGTAAAATTAATATATGAATATGGTAAAAGCTAAAAATAACATTTTCAGTTTTCGTGTCGACACGAATTTTGACACGAAATTTTCGTGTTTTATACGATACGAATACGATTTTATATGATCCAAAAATGAATTATGAACGCGAATTATCAAGTCTAATCAAGAAGTAGTAAAAAAGGAGGCTTGTCACTTCTGTTACGTCAACAAAACATTGTTTCTGATTAAAGAATAAATTAATCCCAAAGACAAATAACCTACTCCACTTCGTCAATTGTTTTCCGTTAAGGCGAACGGTTAAACTAAACAAATCTTATAAACTATAATAAGAGCAGATACGAATAAGGCAGAAGCCCTCTCAACATCTTGCTATAATTAAGCATCAGCAATTAAATAAGATCGTAAGAGCCCACAAACATAATTACGTAATTAAATCTTTCAACAAGCATTTGACGCTAAATTGTGCAAAGTGTTGCAGAGGATACGTCTTCAATGGGGAGAGAATGACGGGTTCTTTGACTTGCACACTGCCCGCAGCATCAAACGGTATGTCTTAATTTTTCGTCATCACCAAACAAAGCTCTTTACAGGTAATCACGAGTTAATTATGTTTGTTTAATGCTAGTTAATTACTTCATCTATTATAAACAAAAACGAGTTTTAAATAATGGTGAGAGGCAAATCGGAAAGAAAGAAACTCTAGAATAATACACAGAGAAAGCAGGTCATACCGTTCAAATGGATCGACGATTCGTGTATAGCAGCCACCTCATGAAAATCCTTGCTTCTTTTTCGTCAGAAGAGAGTCGTAAGAATATGTAGTCATGCCATTGGCATCGATAAATTTCACAGCCTAGAAATGAACGATCAGTTTTATAACTGATCTTTGCATAGCAAGAATAACCCACGATGGCATTATCTAAGGGCACATTACTTCTTATGTTATGATATTGTGTGATTGTGTGCTTAATTTATTCTAAAGTACGATTTGGATTTGTTTTATCTGCTTTAATTTTTAAATCTATCTTATTTGAATAGTCAATAAATTGTTTTTGTAAAAAAATAATAATAAGTTGCTACATGCCTAATCTTGAATTCAATTTATTTATGTATTTTAAAAAAAAAAAAATCCTAACGCTTGCAATTACCTTTTTCTTTTGTCTTGAAATATATAAATCGTACTAAATTTTGTAGAAATGAAAATTTTCGAACAAGTTTAATTATCTTCACATACTAAAACTCAATCCACTTCTCACTACCACATCCACTCACAAGTTACTGTTCCCTAAATTAGGAAAATGAAATTTTATCAATTAAACGAAATAGTGAACACCTGCATGTTAAGTCCACTAATTAATCCAACAAAATGTGCTTTGGTTGGCGAGGTAGATCACATTCTTATGCATACAATTTATACATTTGTAGAGGGAGAAATTAATCATTCACAATAGAGCTATTCATGGCTTGGCTGATTGTGTCTACTATTATCATGTCTCATAAAAGTAATTTATTCATATTAAAAATATCAGTCAATAACATAAATCAAAAATTTAAATTAATCAGTATCAATGAAATTAATTAAAATTACAAATTGATTAAATAATAATTAAAAAAAAGAATCCCTAATAAAGAAACTTAGTTCATGATCAATAAAATAAAAAAAAATTAGATTTATCTTAAAATTCATGCTTGAATAAAGAGAAGATGAAACCTTATTTTTGTCATCCATTTTTTCTTCTTGCTTCTCATCTTTCTTTCCCATGCTCACCAAGCTCTCTTTTCTATTTATATTCTCGTTTTTAAGCTTTGGTGTTTCTATATAAATCAGAATCCAATGTCTCTAAAAAGCCCTTGAACCATATGGATTGATCTTGGCTCTTCATTTATTAATTTTCCTTCGTAATCACATGACAGCAGTAGATCTCACATTTCCACTTGCCACACAATTTTTACCATCAAAACGAGAGAACTAGCTCAAGTCGTCACATGAATGTTGTAATCCTCTCTTATGTTTTTATAGCATCAATAATTGCATCAATCTGATAAATATATAGAGACTTGCGTCCAAAATACTGCAATGTGCTAAAAAAAGACGGTAAAACTCTTTTATTTTTTTTTTTTTGAGCAAAGGTAAAACTCTTTTATAGTCGGGAGTTAGCTAACTTTTATGATTGCAAGCTGTGTATGCCTCTTTATTTTGTAGCTAATCCATGTGAATGAATGATGGAATTCATGCCATAAGTAAATAAAATTTTGACTTTTCAAATCTTAAAAAAGGATGAGATGAGCATAGCTGACAAACCAGTGCCATAGGCTGCATAGCTGCGGATGACAGTGGACTGTACTCGCACACAGAGACGGTGCAGTCTGAAAATAATGACAGTTGAAAAGACGTCTAAGACCAAAGCTTAAAGAAATGGTAAAATGTGGACGTTTTCATAATTCGAACAAATTTTATTCGGAGGATAGATCATATCTTCCCCATTGAGCCAGAAAATAAGGGGAGATTAAGAGAGAGAGAGAGAAAGGGAAGAAATGAGCATCTTGAAGATCTACAAGTTTTTGTTGCATGGGCTGGCGAAACTCGCTGGGATAAGCCCCCAAACGGTAGAGATCGAGCCAGGGACGGTCATGAACTTTTGGGTCCCAACTGAAACCACTAAAAACATCAGCAAACGAAGGAAAAAGCCTGTTGTAGTCTTCCTCCATGGCTTCTGCTTTGACGGTATTCTCACATGGCAATTTCAGGCGTTAGCTTTTGCCAAAGATTACTCTGTTTACGTGCCGGATTTGGTCTTCTTCGGTGGTTCCATCACCGACAAGACTGAGAGGTCGCCGGAGTTTCAAGCCGAGTGCATGGCCAAGGCGTTGAGAAAGCTGGGTGTGGAAAAGTGCACCCTGGTGGGTTTCAGTTATGGAGGAATGGTTGGTTTCAAAATGGCTGAGATGTACCCTGACTTGGTCGAGTCCTTGGTGGTGACCTGCGCGATCGTCGCCTTGACAGAGTCGATCAGCAATGCTGCACTTGAGCGGATTGGGTTCCCCAAATGGGCAGATTATTTGCTTCCTGTCTCAGCCAAGGGCGTTGCGACCCTCATTCAAGTTGGTTCCAAGAGATTGCCAAAGTTTCCTAGTTGTATTTACAAAGATGTTTTGGAACAGGTAAATAAATATAATTAGTTTTAATTTTGTCAAATTAATTTAAGGAAAACTTGTATAATCCAGTCGATTCAATTCGATAACTTGAGAATCAAAATTTAACTTGAATTTGGTTTAATTTTATTTTTAAAATTAAAATTTGAATCGATTTAATAAATTTAAATTTGACTTGATAAATTTAATTTATTAATTTATATTTATATGTTATAAAAATAATATGATAAATTAATTATAATATATTATAAATATATTAAAAGAATTCGATAAAGTTTTGTGAGCATTTCAAATCGAATATTCGAACATAATTCAATTTATTATTTGAATTTGAATTTAATTTAAAAATAAATGAATCAAATTTAGATAATTATTGAATTGAATTCAAATAACTCAGGAATAGAATAACTTATTTCCACATTTAATTTTAACTATGCAAAACACTATAATAAATTTATTAGTTAAACTTTTTAATTATTTTTTGAAAATGGTTGTAGGGAAAGTTTACTAACAAGAGAAAGGAGAAAATGGAACTGCTAGAGGCTTTGTTGATCAGTGGCAAGGATTTTACTATCCCTTGTTACCAACAGGTAAGTAACTAATTAGGCAGGTTCTTATTTAATTGTCATGTTTATTTATTTAAAATGTTGGGTGTAACGTTTTTTATAATTAAATCTGTTCCTGATGAAATTAATTATCCTATTAATAAAAGATTAGTTAAATTTAAATTAAAAGAATTCAACTCTGTTAGATTTATCTAGTCCATCTAATAAATAGAGAACAGGTATCAAAATGTGTAAAGTGACCTTTTAATCATAATTTATTATTTCTACATTCTTTTTAAAACATGTTTAACTTACTTGATTATATGTATAATTACGACGTGTTAGATAAAGAAGTTTTATCTAAATCTTGCCGACAGATATGTGATACTAAAGAATAATTTAACTCAAAAAACAAATAATCCCACACGTACCCCACTTTTTTTAAAGAGTCAAATTTGCTCCTCTAAATAAAAAGATTAATACCGTTATTAGAATTTTTGGTTTTTATTAACAGAGTCAACAAAATAATACATATTTTTAGGAATATAAAAAATAAAAATTTATTAAAAGAATGAAACATATTACAGTTTTTTAATCTTGTTTATAAAATTAAAAATTTTCACTTATATCTGTTAAAACCAACAAATCTAAGAAACGATAATATTTACAGCAAATTTACGTATTGATGCTAAATTGTAAATTATTGCAGAGAATATATCTTTTGTGGGGAAAGAATGACAAGATTTTCGACTGGGATACTGCCCACAATGTGAAACAGTATGCGCAATTTTCTGTTCTGTCCTCTTTTTCACTTTAGAAAACCCTACTTTATTCATTAGACTGTCTTAAATTGTGGTTGCCTAATCACGAGTTAATTACTACATATATAATTAATGAGTTTTAAATGGTTTTGACAGGCAAATCGGAGACAAAGCAAGTCTAGAATACATAGAGAACGCAGGTCACATAGTTCAAGTGGAGCGACCATTTATGTACAACAGGAAGCTGAAGAAAATTCTTGCTTCTCAATTTGTGGTCTAGAGAGAATCTTGAAAAAATATAGGCATGCATGCCATATCATATGGACGAATTTTCGCAGCCAATAAAGAAGTCATCGGTTGATGACTAAAATGCCTTTATTTTTTTTACGTGAATTTTTTTAAATAGGCGAATATGCTCCTCTAAATTAAATAAATTAACACCGTTTTTAGAATTTTTAGTTCACAAATAGAGTTAATAGCTTAACTGCGGAGTTTTGCTCAGATCTAGTGTATTAGTGCTGGTATAATCACACTCATTAACTAAAATGCTATGAATCGAATTTGACTTATCTTTACAGTTCACACTTCACATGTAGCCAAATCACTTCGCAATTGATATACTTATTTTATATTTTTATCACATTATAAACTCTGATAATTGAAGTTTAAAGTACTCCCAACATTCTATAAACAGATAAAGAGGGTAATAAATAACCTATAAATGAGAATTTTGTACTATTTGATCTGATTTAAATAAAATTACAATATTTTATAATCTAGTTTGAACAAAGTTCACATAATAAAATTAATAGCTATAATGGGTCTGAGTAAAATTTGGATTGTCAGGATAATCACTACTTAAATTCAATTGTAAATAATAATTTTTAATATTATATATTTTTTATTTTTAAGTTATGTATTATTTTTTTTGGTTACATATAATACTTAATTAAATTAATTTATTAAGTATTTTATTTATGATTTTTTATTTTAATTTTTATGAGTTAATTTTTAATATGCATTAAAATTGATATTAAATATAAATTTGAAAGTTAAAACTTTGATTTTAATAGATAAATATTTTGCTAATTTGGGTTATTAATAAAAATTTTTGTTATTGTATGAAAAAAGTTTTGATAGTTAATTGAATAAGGATATTGTGAAATATAATCAAATTCGAATCTAGATACTTAAAAATGATGGACACCTTACATGTTGCCATTCTTATCCACAAATCAAATTCGAAAACCCTTCCATTAGTACGTTCAAGGCCTAGACCTGCTCAAGGGTCGAGTTACCTATCCAAGCTTGAAGGCTCATTTGTTATTTGGTTGGATTTTGATAAAAATATTCGATGTAATTATAGGGCTTAGGCAGAATTTTTAGGCTTGTTTAAAAATCAGGTTGGGCTTGAGCTTGACCTTTCAAATCCCGGGCTCGACCTAACTTGAAATTTTAATATATTTACTAAGTATAATATAATTTTATGTATATAAAACATTATTGATTAATAAATATGATTATAAATATTTAATATGAAAATTTACATACAAATTTTGACAAATTAAATTAAATTTTAAAGAAAATAAAAGAATAAAAAACAAATAAGTAAAAAATTAAAAAATAAAAAATAAATAAAATAATATTCAGGTCGAGCCGGACTCAAGCTTGTATTTTAAAAATAAAAACGTGCCTAGACTAAAAATCATTCTAGAATTTACAGACCAAGTTGGACTTGAACATACCCATTATTTATTATTATGTATCACGAACCCGGCTCGACCCGACACATGATCAAGTATATCAAGGCCCCTCTACCCGAAGCAATGGTTTGGTTTGGTTTGGTTTGGCCCTCCGACTTGCTACAAATAACTGAAATAAGGATGTTCATTTCTTGATATTTTAAATGCTAATGAGTAAATATGCGAAGAAGATGATGCTAAGACTGCCGCTTGCCACAAGAATGGAAGTAGATTTACTAGTGTTAAATATTATACGGTAACACGATAAGATAGAAACTAAAGATAAAAAAATGTGATAGATTAAATTTGATAAAAATAAAAAAATTATATTTATATTATTAAATATGTTCACATAAATTTCAATACGATTAATTTAATATTTTACACTAAAAAACATAATTTAGTATACTACATATAAAATATATACAAAATTATTCCGCAAAAACCATCAATCATTAATTAAAGACATTGTTTTAATTTCGTTGACTCTAAGCCGTTCATGTCACGGGGATTGCGCAATCCATGAGTACATATCTTTTCATCGGAGAGATGATGTATCGACTATCGTACATGTAATACTCAACAATTTAGAATTTATTAAAACTCTATTTTGAAGATTTGAAATTTAAATTTTTAGATAAATGAGATTTTAAAATTAAAAAATACTATCTTTCTTTTTTATATAAATTACATGTATTTTCGTCCGTTTTAACGATTTGAGACTAATTCTGATCATTTCAAAGATCCTCATCTTAAAAAAAAATCACAATTTGAGTGAACTTGATTGGATTTGAAATTATTATCTATAATTATTAATAAAAAGAATATTAATATGAGTCTGACATATGTTATTTTTTTATTGTTTATTTTCATATTTTTTTATTTTTTATTTTTATATTATATTTTTTAATATTTACATTATTTTAGTTTGGTAAAACTCATGACACAGTATGGGTTAAAATACTATTGGTATAAAAGATATCAATTAATGAATGAGTGGTTGTTATATGAAACTTTATTATTCTTTTAGAGATAATTTTTTTATTTTTTAAATTTATAATTTGTTTTAATTTTTTTCTTAAAATTAAAAATATTAAAAATAATTTTAGCCATGTGGTAGTTTTTAGTTTCATATGTGATGTTTTTTTAATTAAAATAAAAATATTTATTTTTAAATTTTTTAACATTAAAATACTAAATATACAAAAAAAAAAAAGAAACTTATTATGTACAGAATTGAGAGATAATGAAAGTTCAAACAAAAAATATTTGAAAAGAATTAAATCAGATATTCACAAATTTTTTTATAATTATGTATTATTTTTCAAAGTTAAAATAAAATTAAATTTCGTGTAAAAAAATTAAAATTCAAATAATTTTTTTAAAGAACTAAATCAAATATTTATGTAAAAAACATATATTCAAAAATACATATTAAAATTTTTAAAAAATTCAAATCAAATACCCAAAAAAATTGGTTTGACAAAATTCGAATAAAATACTAAAAATATTACAAATAGTATAAAAATTAAAAAAAAAGGGTAAAATTATAGTATAAAACAAAAAATTTCAAAAATGTTATGAATAGTCATAAATATAGATGTCCATTCATCCCTCATACTCTTCATAACTTCCCCTTCATTAAGTTTGTAACTATCCCTTCATTAAGTTTGTAACTATCCCTTCATTAAGTTTATAACTTTCCCTTAATTAAGTTTGTAACTATTCATCTTCCCTCTTTATTCATATATTTGTAAAACCTATAAATAGAGGCTCATCATCCATGTATTGAACACACACTTGAAGAATAAGAGAAAATCTCTCTTCTTGCTCTCTCTCCTTGTGTTCCTTCTATAATTTTATAATACGTTATCAGCACGAGACTCTAAAAACCTGTGAGAGATTTGGAGAATAGGCCTTCAATCACAATTATCTATCTCTTCTTTTACGTTCATAATGTCAAACCTTGCAAAACTCGAATTTGTGGCTCTTGATATTACGGGAAAGAATTATTTATCATGGGTGTTAGATGCTGAAATTCATCTAGATGCAAATGGTCTCGGTGATACCATCAAAGAAGGGAACAAAGCATATAGTCAAGATAAGGCTAAAGCAATGATATTTCTTCGTCATCACCTCCACGAGGGACTTAAAATTGAATATCTGACTATTAAAGACCCACTTATTCTTTGGACTAGTCTAAAGGAAAGATATGACCACCAGAAAACTGTGATACTCCCTAAAGCTTGTTATGATTGGATGCATCTGAGATTACAAGATTTTGAATCTGTAAGTGAATATAACTCAGCTATGTTTAGAATCAGTTCTCAATTAAAGTTATGTGGAAAAAAGATCACTGATGAGGATATGTTAGAAAAAACATTCTCCACCTTTCATGCATCGAATATGCTCCTGCAGCAGCAATATCGTGAAAAAGGTTTTAAGAAGTACTCTGAACTGATTTCATACCTCCTTGTGGCTGAGCAAAATAATGAGCTATTGATGAAAAATCATGAAGCCCGTCCAACTGGATCTGCTCCATTCCTTGCAATGAATGCAGCAACATATAATGAAAAAAACAGAGGTCATGCCAGTAGTCATGGCCGGGGTCATGGACGTGGACGTGGACGTAATAATCGTCGAGGTGGTCATTTCAAAAACACATATACCTACCAGAAGTGGGAACATAAGGATGGAAAACGCAAAGATAAAAGTGGGAAAGACAAAAAGGTCATGGAGAATTTTTGCTATCGTTGTGGAGGTAAAGGCCATTGGTCACGTACCTGTCGTACGCCAAAACATCTTGTCGAGCTCTATCAACAATCACTAAAAGATAAAGGAAAGAAGATAGAGACTAATTTTGCTAGTGATGATGGAAAAGATGAGACAAATTTTGTTTGTGGAGATGATGATTTTGATTATGGTTATGTTGATGCCACTCATCTAGATGTTGCTGATTTTTTCTCACACCCTAAAGGAAAAATTGACCATTTGATTGGAAATGAGAGTGTCCAAAATAAAGTTCTTAGATCTTACTTAGATGTTATTGGACTTTATTTTAAGCATGCTTCTTATTAATAGGATTCTAATTATTAAGTATTTGTCATGTTTAAATGTTTCATTATGTTTTGGTTATTTATGAGATATTTTATTAATCTGGTTATATATTTCTTATTTTTCAATGAAGAACATAGATACTCTCCTGGTTCGATTTGCAATGAGTGGTGGAGATATATGTCTTGCAGATAGTGCCACTACACACACTATATTAAAGAATAAGAAATATTTTTCTTATTTGATAATGCAAGAGGCCAATGTTAGTACTATATCGGGTAGTGCAAAATTGATAGAAGGCTCCGGAAGAGCTAACATATTCTTGCCTGAGGGAACAAAATTTGAAATTCATGAAGCATTATACTCTCCCAATTCTCAAAGAAATTTATTGAGTTTTAAGGATATCCGCCGAAATGGATATCATATTAAGACAACAAGTGAAGGAGAAATTGAGTACCTTCACATTACGAGTATAATCTTGGGTAATAAAATTGTATTAGAAAAATTACCGGCCTTTTCCTCCGGTTTGTACTACACAAGAATTAAAACAATTGAAACAAATATGGTCATTAACCAAAAGCTTACAGATCACAGTAACTTTGTTGTTTGGCATGACCGGTTAGGCCATCCCGGATCGATAATGATGCAAAGAATAGTTGAGAATTCATGTGGACATCCATTGAAGAGCCAGCAGATTCTTCAATCGAAAGATTTCCCATGTGCTGCTTGTTCTCAAGGCAAGTTAATTGTTCGACCATCACCAGCTAAGATAGGGATTGAATCCCTTACTTTTCTGGAACGAATACAAGGTGATATATGTGGACCAATACATCCACCATGTGGACCTTTTAGATATTTTATGGTTTTAATTGATGCATCAACTAGGTGATCACGTGTATCTTTATTATCAACTCGCAACCTGACGTTTGCGAGGTTTCTTGCTTAATTAATTAGATTACGAGCACATTTTCCAGATTATCTCATCAAGACAATTCGTCTTGACAATGCTGGTGAATTTACTTCCCAAACTTTCAATGATTATTGTATGTCTATTGGGATAAGTATTGAACATCCTGTAGCACATGTTCATGCACAAAATGGCCTTGCAGAATCATTTATTAAGCGTCTTCAACTGATTGCAAGGCCATTACTAATGGAATCAAAACTCTCAATTTCTGCTTGGGGTCATGCTATTTTACATGCGGTAGCACTAATTCGCATCAGGCCAACAAGTTATCATAAGTCCTCCCCTTTACAATTGGTTTTTGGTCAGGAATCAAATATTTCCCATTTAAGAATTTTCGGATGTGCTGTATATGTTCCAATTCCTCCACCACAACGTACTAAGATGGGTCCTCAAAGGAGGTTGGGAATATATGTTGGATATGAATCCCCATCTATAATTAAATATTTAGAACCATCAACAGGGGATTTATTTACAGCTAGATTTGCTGATTGTCATTTTGATGAATCAATCTTCCCAACCTTAGGGGGAGAAAATAGGCAGCTGGAAAAAGAGATAAGTTGGAATGAATTATCATTTTCTCATCTTGATCCTCGTACAAAACAATGCGAACTAGAAGTTCAAAAGATAATTCATTTACAAAGTTTAGCAAATCAATTGCCAAACGCATTTACTGACCCCAAAGAGAGTGACAAAGTCACATATACCAGCTATTAATGCTACAATTAAAACTGATGTCCTAGAAGGACAACCTTTTGTTGCCAATGAATCTAAAGAACGCCTGAAGCGTGGTAGACCAGTTGGTTCCAAAGCTAAGAATCCTCGAAAAAGAAAGGGAGCAAAGATTCAAGATGGCCAGGTCAAGGAAATTGTAATTCCAGAAGAGTTTACAGAATAGCCCTTAGACATGACTAAAATTACAATTCCAAAAGAAAGTCAGGTACCTGAAATTACTAAAAATGAAGAGATCTTGATAAATTATGTCATGTCAAGAAAAATATGGAACCGAAACAAAATCGACGTCGATGATGTTTTTGTATACAATGTAGCGCTAGATGTTATGGATGATGACGAGGATCTTGAACCAAAGTCTATTGAAGAATGTAAGCATAGACATGATTGGCCAAAATGGAAAGACGCAATTGAGGCAGAATTGAAATCTCTTGAAAAGAGAAATGTTTTTGGACCAGTAGTCCGTACACCTAATGGTGTAAAACAAGTGGGTTACAAATGGGTCTTTGTGCGAAAACGAAATGAAAAAGGTAAATTGTGAGACATAAAGCACGTCTAGTTGCACAAGGTTTTTCGCAAAGACCTAGTATTGATTATGAAGAGACATACTCTCCTGTGGTGGATGTGACTACTTTTCGATTTCTAATTAGTCTGACAATAAAAGAGGGACTTGATTTGCGTCTAATGGATGTCGTTACAGCCTATTTGTATAGCCCTCTTGATAATGACATTTATATGAAATTTTCAGAAGGATTTAAACTACCAGAAGAATGTTATTCTAGTTCCCGAGAATATTACTCAATCAAATTAAACAGATCTCTATATGGATTAAAACAATCTGGTCGCATGTGGTATAATCGCCTTAGTGAATATTTCTTAAATGAGGGATATAAGAATGATCCCGTTTTCCCATGCATTTTTATAAAGAGATCTAGATTTGAGTTTGTTATCGTTGCGGTATATGTTGATGATCTGAATATCATTGGAACTCCTGAAGAGATTTCAAAGGCAGTAGAGTACTTGAAGAGAGAATTTGAGATGAAAGATCTTGGAAAGGCAAAATTTTGTCTTGGGTTACAGATAGAACATTTAAAGGACGGGATTCTTGTGCATCAAACAACTTATATAGAAAAGGTGCTAAAACGATTTTATATGAACAAAGCACATCCATTGAGCACCCCAATGGTTGTAAGGTCACTTGATGTAAATAAAGACCCGTTTCGACCTAGGGAAAATGATGAGGGGATTCTTGGTCCTGAAGTACCATACTTGAGTGCAATTGGAGCACTAATGTATCTCGCTAATCATACACGACCTGATATATCATTCTCTGTTAACTTATTAGCGAGATATAGCTCTTATCCAACCCGAAGGCATTGGAATGGGATTAAACATGTACTTTGTTACCTACAAGGTACAAAGGATATGGGTTTGTATTTTCCTAACCTACCCAAAACAGATTTGATTGGTTTTGCAGATGCAAGGTACCTATCTGATCCTCAAATGCACAAACTGGATATGTATTCACATGTGGTGGCACCGCCATTTCATGGCGTTCCATGAAACAAACTATAGTAGCCACATCTTCTAATCATGCTGAAATTTTGGCAATACATGAGGCTAGTCGTGAATGTGTATGGTTAAGGTCTGTAATTCAGCACATACGAGGAGCTTGTGGTTTATCTTCAAGAAAAGAGGCACCAACGGTCTTATATGAGGATAATGCAGCATGCATCGCCCAACTGAAGGAAGGATATATCAAAGGTGATAGAACAAAACACATTTTACCGAAGTTCTTTCTCACTCATGACCTTTAGAAGAATGGTGATATAAATGTTCAACAAATCCGTTCAAGTGAAAATTTGGCAGATTTATTAACAAAGGCGCTTCCCACCACTACATTTGAGAAGTTAGTCCACAATGTTGGATTGCGTCAACTCAGAAATCTCAAATGATATAATCATGAGGGGGAGTAAATACACGCTGTACTCTTTTTTCCTTAACCATGGTTTTGTCCCACTGGGTTTTCCTGGTAAGGTTTTTAATGAGGCAGCATCTCATATGTATTTTGAAGAATAATGTACTCTTTTCCTTCACTAGGTTTTTGTCCCATAGGGTTTTTCCTAGTAAGGTTTTAATGAGGCATATTCTTTAGTAATGGACATCCAAGGGGGAGTGTTATGAATAGTCATAAATATGGATGTCCATTCATCCCTCATACTATTCATAACTTCCCTTTCATTAAGTTTGTAACTATCCCTTCATTAAGTTTGTAACTATCCCTTCATTAAGTTTATAACTTTCCCTTAATTAAGTTTGTAACTATTCATCTTCCCTCTTTATTCATATATTTTGTAAAACCTATAAATAGAGGCTCACCATCTATGTATTGAACACACACTTGAAGAATAAGAGAAAATCTCTCTTCTTGCTCTGTCTCCTTGTGTTCTTTCTATAATTTTATAATAAAAAATAATTTTTAAAAACTTAAACACAAATAAAAACAAAAAAATTATAAAAATTAAATCCACATAAAAAACTTTTAAAGAAAGTTATTTAAATATGAAAATCGAAGTTTATAAAAGAGGAAATAAAGTAATAAATAAATAATTTCAATATTAAACATTTAAAGATTATGACAAATAAAGAGAAAAAGTGGTAGTGGAGATTAGTCTAATATGAATTTATTTGAAGACAAATAAATTAGAATCAAGCTGAATAAAATTTAAATATTTTATAAGTTTTTTTTATTTTGGTTTATTTAATTTTCTAACTTTGTGTTAGAATTTTATTTATTTTTTAGAAAAATAAAATAAAAAATAAATAAGATGATTAATTAATAAATTAAATATTATCATTTTCACTTAATAAATCAATATTTTTAAAATAATTATCTTAATTTATTATTTTTAATACTGTTTATAATATATATTTTAAGTTAAAATTTTTCATGCGAAGCAGGAGAACCATCCTAGTTAATTGTAAAAACGAACTTGTACCAACTTCTCTAACCCGATCTATATCCGACCCGATTCACTAATAAGTCAAACACGATCATTGGCCTTAGCTCGCTTGAGAGTACGGTTTCTGAGTTCTGACACTTGTCTACTCGAAGCCCATTGAAATTCAACATGTCCAAAAATTCTTCTATCATGTGGCCCATAGCTTGGTAGCACTGCTTAGGCCCTCCAATTTACTACAAACAGTTGGTGTTCATTTGACTTTATTTTTTTTTCAAGGACTTGAACTAATTGAATCTAGAACAATATCTAAATGCATTAAAGATTAATAAATAAAATCACAAAGTTTTATGAAAGGGGTCCAAGATAAAAGAAAGTTTTGGATCAGTGAATTTTTCTTTTTTAAGTTGAGAGATAATAATTTTTTTGGTTTTCAGTGGTATATACTTTCTCTTTAATGATTCAATCTACGTCAAATTCAAGATCAGTAAAATTTGATATCTTTGACGATTCAATAACCTATAAGAGTGACCAATCAGTTGAGTTTCAAGCTTAGGATGCTATATATTGCTAGCAAGAGCCGTGACTACATGAAATAGTTACTCAACGTCAGCATATATTTCTTTCATTCAAATCATATCACATAATCATATTATTGAAAAAAGTCAATCATTTATTACATATCACATTTGATAATTAAATAGTGAATATTTATTTCAAGAGACTCATGAATGATTCTAATAATAAAATATTAACTTTTTTTAATAATGTGATTACGTGATATGATTTAAATAGTAAGTATAAACGTTGACGTGGAGTAATGGAAGTTCAAAAAGAGAAGTGAAATTATCTTGTTTTCATGCATGGTTAACTTTGACTTCAATTCTACCTGGTTGAAAAATTAGCTTTAATTCCAAGATTAGCCACATGTTCAAGTTCAGCTGCAGCACATTTTGTAGGTTGAAGGGCTGGCTATTCACAGCTGAATGCCCAGTTCTCTCTTCATTTAGCCCATTTAGAATATATATATATATATATATATATATAATATATATATATATATATATATATATATCAGGTGGTTGTTAACTTGCAGAGTTATTTTGTGTCAACCCTTTTCCTTGATGATTGGTTTCAACGCCAATGATTAATTACCTACGATTTTTGAGCTTCATAAAGGCTTGAAATGCAGTTCATTGGTTTTGTAAACAAGAGGAAGCTTGAAGAAAAGACAAATGGTTGCAACAATTCCCAAAAAGGGATTTCCTAACCTTCAAAAGCTATTTTTATGTTGTTTAAGGTTCGAATTTTAAGCGTAAAATATCTAAATTCGAATTCTTACCGTCTTTTATCAATAAATCATCTATAAATTTCGAAAAAATAGCAAGTGAAAGACCAATGAATAAGTGAATCTCAGAATGGAGTAACTTTCTGTGCGCTATTCTTTTATGAACAAAAAAACGCTATTCGCATTGGCTATTGATTTGTTTCCCATGTTATCCTTCTATGAGAATATACCATTTTACTCCAGCTATTACTTCAAGGATTCATTCTTGTGAAACGCATTTAGAGTTAATGGTGGAGAAAGAGGAAGAAATTATGCTATTGAAAATAGATAGCTTTCATTACAATTCATGAAGATAGCAGAAGAATTATCTGAACAGCAAGAGGAAGAAAAAGGAAAGGGGCCAGGGTGATCCGCACATCCTCTTTTTGTAGTAATCTAGCATTAACATCTGATGTAAATGTAGGCTGCTAATCTTGGAATTGGACTTCACTGCAGCTTGAGATACCTTATAAGCCTGTAAAGTAAGCAAGAAATAGCAATCTCAGCTTAAGAAATTAACATTTACAATAAAAAGAAACAGAAAAAGAAGAAACTAAGTGGATTGAAACTCATGGGGGTCTTCTCTTAAACAACAGACAGGACAAGAAGCTGAAAGTATTGTAGATTCTTTAACTGCAACAAGGGAGTTTTCTGGAGTATGGTAGGGACTAGGGAGGTGGCTTTTGGACAAACTGTAATATCAGATGGTCCGCAAAGTTTGAAACTTGTAATGTCTGATCATATCAATCTTTTAACTTTTCTGAGGCCTTAATTTTGGGGTGCGGAAATTATCATTTGATTTATGTTTTCGTTGAATTCAAACTTTAGTTTAGAGCCATAGAAGTATACTCCGTCAGATTTATTTAGGCCGACAATCCTAGACATCGCATGACATGGATTAAAATTCGGTAAAAATTGTATTAGGCGCGTCGATACGTAGGGAAACCAACAAATGCAGGAAATTCCAGCAGTGACGTTTGCAATTTTGCAATCATAGGGTGGTAACACTTTCCAAGTGATTGAACAAGTGCCAAACACAGTTGAAAGTCATGCAAATTGTACCGAAAATGAACAGTACATGCAAGATGAAAAAATTACCTTTCTTCTTCATCAGCGTTGCTGGTGACCGCCAGTGGACCTGTAGTTTGGAATAGGAACGCGACCGGACTCGATATGCTTGAGATCTTCAATAAGGATTTCGTAGTGTCTCTTCACTTCTTCAGCAGTTTTTCCACCTACAGCCTTAGCAATATTCTGCCAACGATCTGGGGTGTCTTTATCGTACTGGGCCAATGCCTTTTCGAACAGTTTGTTCTGCTTTGCGGTCCATGAACCTGAATCTCTGGAGCGTAGAGAGCTTGAAGCCATAACTACACAGCCCAAAATTATCAGTAATCTGATAAAAAGTTTAAACTGAAAAAGATTCTAGATTGGTTCTAAAAAGACTATTACTGAGAGCAAGAGATGAGCAGTGGCTTGTGCTGGAGCTGGAGACTGCCATGAGTGCTCTACTTATAAGCAGTGGAAAGCAGGATCGGTGGATCCAGTTGGCGAATCCATATCGCCAAAAGGTAGCGTAAGTATGACCCGTCTCCTTTGGAAACACGGTTTCAAAGGAAGGGTTCAGAATTTTTGCATTTTTCTCCGAATAGATTTCTTGCACAATTATGACTAAAAGCACTCTCGATAATATTCAAGCTATTTTAATTAGTAGCTAGCTAGTATCTATAATCATACTCGTGTATTATCTATAGGAACAGAAGCCGTGACTCTCTTTTTCAACCAGTTGTCAATTAGCTGAAATGGTTGACATGTCCCTCGACAAGTCTCGTGCTGTCAAGAAAGTTTTGTTGCCGACTCCAAAACCTTCCGACTGTGATTCTTAAGTGAATTCAAAACTGGGTCTTTAGCAGTTTTAATCTTAATCCTCTAATAAGTTGGAATGCAAAAGTTGTAGTAGAAGCACCTTCACCAGAAAACAACAAAACCTGACAGATAGATTCTTACCGGAAGATTTTCACCCAATGGAGGGGCATGCAAGTTTGCTACAAAACCTGACAGATAGATTCTTATTGGATAATTTTCACCCAATGGAGGGGCATGCAAGTTTGCTAGAGAACATTTAAGCTACTTTTTAGGCTTTTAGCGTTGCTGTGGTCATTTTAACATGTAATAATTCGTTGTTCTTTTGGCTTTGTCATGTTCTTACTATTTATTCACAATTCGCAGCAGGAACAAAAGCATCCCTCTTCTCTTGAACTCAGCTCAATTCCATTTCCTACCTTGTCACGGGTGTGATTTATAACTTGTCACGAATTCTTTTCTTGTCTGTCTCATTCGGCCTTGGATTAGTCCGGCCAGAATTCTCATTTCAGTTCTACCTAATCCCTATTTCTATATTTTGAACTCCTCACATTAATGCACTAAGAACATGTTTGGTACATATGATAAAGATAAGATAAGATAATATAAGACTATGGATAGGATAGGATTAGATTATATCATCCTATCTCATGTTTGGTGTGTACAATGATTAAGAATAGGATAGGATGATTTTTTATGTCTTTTACTATATTTTCTATGTGTAAAATTAAAAGTAGTATAATATTTTCTAATAAATGATTTAAAATTTTTAATTATTTTCAAAGAAATTTAAAAAATTTTGTTCAAAAAAATATTATTTTATCAAAATTATAGTTTTTCTTGAATAAAAACATGAAAAAGAAAGAAAGAAAAAGAAGTAAAAATTGAAAAAGAAAGAAAAATTTTGGATTAATTAAACAAATATCCTCATTATTTTTAATTTTTAAATACAAATTTTAAGAATGAAATGAATAAATATGAGTATTTATTTCTAATCCCATGGGATTAAAAATAATCTTTATTTTTTGGAAAGGATTAAATCATCCTATACTAAGAGGATGATTAATCATCCTTGTAATCCAATCCTCCCCTTAATGTGTGCATCAAACATAAGATAAAATGATTATCATCTTATACTATCTATCATCCTATGTACCAAACATGACCTAAGGTCGGACTATGAATCTAGAAAAGAAAGGTTTATGCAACAGCTTGTATTATATAGCAATGAGGAAAATCTAAATTGTCGAAGCCATCGGAGAAAAATGGATAACTCATTTGCCTGTCAGACTCAGACCCTTGGCCTCAGGCATCAGTGAACTGGCATAAAGTCTATTGGACTCCGAGCATACTGCCAAGAAGGCTAACAGGCAAAAGGGCAGTGTGGTTGATGCAGTTTTGATTCGTTTCAGATCATTGGAATTGGAGCTTCGGAAGCTTGTGGATTGGCGTTTCTTTTTTTGTTGTATGTATCTAAAGAGTCAACAGGTGCTGCTGGTCCTGTAGTTGGATAAGAGGATGGATTCTGTGTCAGTTGATTGGTCAGTGAGGTTCCTCTTTTCACCTTTGCTCAGTGCCCTTTGTTCAATGCTTTGTCCATTTTCTCTTTTCCATCAAAACCTGGTCATTTGAGATCGATCAAAACCAGGTGCTTTGGGAGGGAAACATGGTGCCGGTTTTCTAAAGATTAAACAATAACAGATAATTAGTGAATGAACTGATAGAATCATCGTTGATCTTTTTCTGGAGGTAATTGACCAGTGATGTGGTTATGCAGAAAAAGACTTTGGAATTTTTGTTTATTTCCGATCATAAACAGATACAACATATGATTGTTGGGTCATCGTCTTAAGGACCATAGCACAAAGATGCACTGGTCCAGACCAGTGTATGCTCGTGACATGAAAGTGATTTTTCAGAGACATCCGATTATTAATTTTAATTCTTTCATTATTTGACTTTGAGTTTGTAAACCTTTCCGGCCATGGAAACTACATGATACTGATTATAACACCTGAAATGGTATGAAAAGTTTAAAGTTTAAACCAAGGCCAGACTTTTGTCTTCCGTTTCTTCTATCATCCTACAAAAACAGAGTCAGTTTGGCTGAATGGGCTGATTTATTGTTATCTCAAATCCAAAACTGTTGCACCATGAAACAAGTTGCCTTGGTGCATGAACCGTGTGATTCAAGGGCTTATTCCCTTTACCAAGTGACCGTTTTTCTTGCCGTTTCTTGTCCTTTCCGAACAGGACGGAAGGAAGGAACCATGATAAAGAAAAGTTGTTTGGTTTTTTGGGTCATACACTCGTACTTCCACTCAATTAGATGTTGGATCGCTTGTAATAAATACAAGGAAATAAGTTTTCACATTGCTTGTAAAAGTATAAAGTGATATATTTATAAAGGAAAATCAACTCTTGAGAGTAATTTGGAGTCAAAGAGGGAATGAGCTTTGCCCATTTGGCTTGGGCTTGAGCTTGCTTGGCTTGGGCTTGGACTTGATCTAGAGCTTGGGCTATTTTAAAAGTCAAAGATGGACACTTGAGCTCTTGACTCTTTGACTTAAGTCAAAATTTCATTTTTTGACAGAATATTTTAAATTCAATTTCGAATTTAAAATTATTTTAACTGTTCCAACAGACATATTTTCGGTTATATGTCTGGAACAATTATGTCTGAAACGAATGATTGTTATTTAACAAAGAATCACAACTATTCATTTATGTCTCTTCATACTCTATATAAGAGTGATAATTTTCAGAAAAGACTCACTTTACATTTTCTGACTTTTCACAATATTCTGAAGGCTTTGTTGTATCTTGGGGTAACTTACTTTTGTGTGAGGTAATATTATACTCAAAAAAATATAATTCTACACGCCTCAAAGCCATATACTTTGTTAATTTCCTAACATTAGATGTGAATAATAGTCGTCTACGTAGCCCCAGAATCCTGGTGGCTTCGACTACGCCCAGCCGTTTTCAAGTACTTGCTGGGCCATGGAAGTCGACAGAAGTGGCGGAAGGGTGTCTTTTCAAGAGCCCAAGAACTCGACTGCCACCATGCAATCAACTAGCTTTATAAAAAGAACAGGAATCTATGAGTCGGAAGAGTCCAAGGGAGATATTGGGAGGGAAGAAGAAAGGCTTCTTTCGGCTAATTGTCTGCTTTGGGGATAAGCAGACGAATACGTACGAATCCTGTTTACCAACCAAAGGGAATCATGAAAAGTTCTTTTTCACCACACAAGTGACAGATATTTGTTTGCCTATGGAACAAGTTGACATGATGTTTTAATCATTTGGAAGGAGGAAAAGTCACTAATCTCAGTGGTGAATTATGGCAAAGACAGACGGGAAAGTGACTTGAAACAGATAACGTATTTGTGGGCATTAATAAAAGAAAAGAATTTGTGCATATAGAACTACAAAATTGAGAAGCAGATTCTCACCTTTCCAAAGCATAACCAATTGGCCACATATATTTAAGGCTAACTGTTTTTTCTTGTTTCATAATGATTTGTAAAATCAAATCTTATTCCATTGAATTCGTTTCAAGTTCAAATGAAGAAATTAAAAGTTAATACTATGATATACCCCTGAAATATACCCTAACTAATATTCAAAGCTACAAGATGCTAAAACCCTTCATCTAGGTTAACATGGACTTTGTGATATTATGCATCAGAATAAAACATATCTTTACTTTTTCAATAACTCAAATGAAGTAGTAATATTGCAAAATTTCCAGGGCGCGGACATGACTTAGCCTGGTAAAAAAATCAGACTTCAGCACTAGGTTACTTGGGTTTTCAATCCAAACATCATCTCAAATAATTTTCGAGCCATGGGAGGTAGGTTCATGGGCTGAGGAGCCATGAAATTGACAACCTTCCCATGAACTTGGTACCTACAATAATGTTATTAAAGAGGAAATGTTGAACATTAAGAAATGCACTAGATTAACGCAAACTGAATATTACAAGGTGCCAATCCAAACACATTTGAAAACTTACCTGATCTTTGAGGCATGCCGATCAACTATTTTTCTCTTCTTGGTTTGCAGTCTTTTCAAGGCATAGAAGGCTGTTTCTGTGGTCAAACAGTAATAAAAGATTTTTCTTGTTTTAAAGATTCTTAACACACAAACATGTCAACAATTAATCATGCAAGAACTTTTACAAGATTTACCGGGTGATGTTTGGTCAACAGCCTCAAAAAATTCCTTCAGCAATTGCTGGTAAAATTCAGAATCATCCAGAAGTTCAGTATCACCTTCAGGATGTGCTTCCTAAGCAAAGAAAGGATTCAAGATAAAATTTTTTGACAAGAGAAAAGCAGCATAACA
Source organism: Heritiera littoralis (assembly GCA_031772115.1). Classification (NCBI taxonomy): domain Eukaryota; kingdom Viridiplantae; phylum Streptophyta; class Magnoliopsida; order Malvales; family Malvaceae; genus Heritiera; species Heritiera littoralis. The sequence continues at coordinate 452,344 of JAPDPK010000207.1, forward strand.
TGTATTAATAAAAAAAGCAGCATTCTTATACTTATTATCCAACCAAACCACCATTTATTTTACTTTGGCTAAGTACTGACTAGCACTCATCACAGCTTGACCATCAGCAACTTCTCTTTCCTGCATGACTTTTACCTGAACAAGACATTTCTAAGCAAATGAAGGCTCCTCAAGGACAAGTTTTTCTTGGTACTCTAGGTATATTTATCCAACTACCATACTACATGGTATAGGCAAAAACTCCATCCTCCAAAACAGCCCCATTACTGACAAAAACCTCAGCTGTGCAAACATTATCAACCCCCACCCCCCCCCCCCCCCAAAAAAAAATTTCCACACTTCTTATGTCAGGTGAGCTGGAACCTAGCTGTTGATGCAAACACCACTTCATTTTTTCAAACCTAAAGTAAATGGACAGAAAAATATTACCTCTCCATTAGCATTGTTAGTGGCCTCAGTAACCTGCCCAATGAAGGTGGTGTAATCGACAGAAAAATCATATTGGTAAATTCAGCACCCTTAAACTAGTTAAGAATTTCGTAACTTACAGCCCCAAATGTGTCTATGGTTAATACTCCTTGTTGCATTTGCTTTATCATTCTACTCGGATCCCTCATGTAGGCAGCTACTTGTTCACTAATATTCTGGCATTGGAAAAGAAGAGGCAAGTGATTTCATGTTACATCCTACAAGGCAGGACTCATTATCAGCAACAGCCATAGGATCAAACCTGATTAAAAGCCTTTTTGCTTTTGATTGCAGCAGCACCACTTGTGACTTCTGTCTTTCTCTGCCATTTGTCAACTGCTTTATCTCTGAAAGCAGATATTCTTCAAAATTCAAGCATTAAAATTTCCAGTTAACTTAAAATGCTCTTATCAAGCAATATGATTTGCAAGGGAGAATTGTAGCAAATTAATAAGACACAAAATTTGAAACAAGAAAATGAAGCACAAAGCACGTGATCAAGCTTATCAAAACCATTAAAGTAATTTGTGAATGTTCATTAAAGCACTTATGCCAGCCTCCAGGAATCAACACACCATTCTAAATGCAGCATCTTTTAACCTAGCAATCTTGAGGAGAGCCCGTTACAACAATCTGTAACTGATGATGACTTATACTCTTTTAAGCATAGCATCCCTTGAAATATTAATCGAATGTTGTCCAGTCAGGAATAATAGACTTGAAAATGCAAATGAATCTACAGCATCTTAGAAATAGCATTGACAAACACTCCAAGAACAATCAATCAAGAAACATGGTGTTATCGCATAAGAAAGTCGCTATAGCAACCACCTCATTATTTCTACAAGAATCACTTTAGCCAATTAATATTATCATATGAAAATTTCTACTTCAACACAGAATTTCAGTACAAATTGAGCAAAACAGAAATAGTGATCCAAAATATGATAGAGGTTCCTCCTATTCATCTGAGATATCCATGGCACTCTTCATCATCTTCCATGTCCAAGTTCTTAGAATCTCTGGAAAGCTTCTTAGATGATTGACCAGCATTACCTTAAGCACAGAATGCAGGGTTAGGACAGTGGCAGCATTACCAAGGTCCATAATGTGCATGCTTAGTTTTATGTTTGAATGTTTATGCAATCATCTAGTGAAAGTAACACGCTAAAATCATACATTTAGTGAAAGAAAACAAACAACTGAAAAGATAATACAAGACAAATTTGACAGATTTGTAGTCACATATTATAGAAGGATTTTCTAGAATTTTAAAAAAAAATCAATAGACAAAAATAGCTATGAAATTATTCTGGTAAGAATCACAGTCTAAAATACCAGATTTGGCGCAATTATATAAATTGACGGATATTTAAATACTCACGCTGAAAAAAAGAAAGAACTTTTGAGATAGAAGATAAATGTGGTTAAAATCAATAAACGATTGGCAGTTGTTATGAACTTAAACTAAGCACAGCATGACACAGGCAGTGCTGGCAGTATGTCAAAATCTAACAAGGAAAAACAAGCTTATAGCATTTAACTAATATGAATAAAGCTTCTGTCAAGTAACAGAAAGCATAATGACAAAGTTTGATAAAAGCACTACCTACCTAGTTTAAGCTTTTAAAAATGGAGTCAGATCTGTAGCTTTCAGAAAGCACATCATGTTTCTGTGAGGACCCATTTACATAATTTCCATCCTATGGATATAAAATTAGACCCTAGGAAATCATAGCAGCTTCTGATTTTTCTAACCTTTTGTCTCCTCTCTTGACTCACGAGTCTTATTCCTGATGCATTTTTCACGTGGCTCTAGTAACTCTGAGCTAACATGAATGTGTAGATTATCAAACAAGCAGCATCTTCCATTATTTTCCATGGCTAATTCTCTGCTGATAATCTCTGCAGGATGAAAAATCTGAAGCTCAATTGAAGAATGGACTGGAATCCCACCTACAATGAAGATGATCCATTGCCATGCTACTAGTATTGATTAGTGATAATTCTAATAGAAGAATCTTTATTAGTAATTCCCTCTCCTCTTCTGATGTTTGTTGTGCTCTTACTTATGTCGCTATAAATGTATCAAGAAGAGGCACATAATGCGATCCTTGCTTCCTCCTTGTCTTCTTGCTGTGAAAGAATCTCTTGTTGGAATATATATAGTATATATTTAGTTTAGCCTATAGCATAGTTATTAGATCGAGATACGTATCACAAATCGAAATTTTATTTTTAAGAATCGTGTATCGAGTATTGTATCGAATCGTAAGATATGGTAAATAATGTTAAAATTATTTATAAATAATATATACACAAGTAAGATAAATAAAAAATAAAAAAAATATTATACATATTAATAAGATTAAGTAAGTATATGATAAAAATAACAAGTATGATTGTTTTCAAACTCTTAACAAACTCATTAATAGTATATATTTTTAAATTAATAACCAAAAGTTTAATTTTTTTTCAATATTTAAAGATTAAATTATATAGAGAATATGTTTTTAAGTGTTTTTTAAGTTAAAAAACTATTAAAATTGCATTTTTAGTTAATTGGGTCAGATCAAATTTTTATTGGGGCTGGCCCAATTTCACTATAAAGCGTATTAGAGTGTATCGATGTATTGTACGATATGCATCAATTCGCTTGTATATCGATAAATACATTACCGATTCTTAATAAAAACGATTCTTTATATCAATATGTATCAAGTTTATAGTGAATCGAATTGTATAGTATGATACGTATCACGTATCGTATGATTTTAATAACTATAACTGGTGTCATACCATCTAGAGATTGAGCCATTAATGGATTGTTCTCCAGCAAAGCCTGATAATATGACAGTAATACAAAGAATATTCAGAGGAAAAGGAAATTCTTGGTACGGTAGTTAAAGGCATTATAGCCTACCCCAATATTAGCATAAATGCTTTGATGATGATGATGATGATGTAGTTAAAGGTATTAATATATCCACAACTGATCAAGTTCTTGTTAATGCAAAGAAGATATTAAGTAAGCAGGCAAAAGGTAACTTGAGAAAAGCCATACCTCCTGCAGTTCCAATAAAGAATCTAAGGTCTTCTTTGATGCAGTAATAAGGTCTGAATATGGAGCACTGACTCCTTCATCAGAAGAACAAAATGAAGACCTAACTGGGTCCTGATAGAAAGGCTCTCATATAAATATAATATGAAGAAATAAACAAAATATTCCAATCTAGGAAAGAACACAAAAGAAACAATAAAAGGAAGAAAAGAGTACCTATGGTAATCTGTTTGATCTGGAGAATGCTTTCTGAAGCAAGAATCTAAACTCAAGAGTTTCATCCCAAAAAGCCTTGGTAAAAGAAGGAGAAAGTTTAAGGATGTTTGATAAAAGCGCATGCGCGCACACAAACACATGCGCACAAAAAAATAGCCATAAAAATAAATTGCAAAAGTTATTAACAGTACAAAAAAAAAGCCATAAAAATAAATTGCAAAAGTTAATGAGAATAAAGTCAAGTTTATGTAAATGCCAAGAAAAATAGTATAACACCTTCGGGTTCTTCACTGCTTGACCCTTTTGAACGTCTTCATCCTTAAGACACTTGAGATTCCTCAATATATCTCTAAAATAGGAAACTTACAGAAAACAACGTAATTGTAGTTATAAACACTGAAATCTTTGATGATTTCCTAGAATTCAATATTTTCCAAAACCCAAAATTTCCCAATGTATGTTGTAACTAAACAATCTAATGTAATATATAAAATGAAGCAGCAGTCATAAAATTAGAAATGCAAATGAAGCACTAAAAACAATAGCATGTTAAAAGGATAGAGTGAAAGGAGAAAAGTAAAGAACTTGAAGGGGAAGTGCTTTCTGTTCCTGATTGTGAAGATCATCGTACTCTTTTTCAAGCTCTTCCATCTCACCATCATTGTTCTCTTCTTCGTCTTCATCATTATCTTCTTCCAATTCTTCTTCTTCTTCCCCGTTAACCGTTGATTCCTCGTCTTCCGAATCTTCGGAGTCCTCCAAGTCCACATCTTTAGCCTTTCTCGAACGCTTGGAAGATAACCCCATCATTACAATATCGCAAATTATTAAAGTTAGACACTATAAATTGGATAATTCTAACACACAAAATTGAAAAGACGAGTTTCCGATGTTGAATTTCCGGAACCGGCATCGGAGGAGGGTTTAGTGTTCAATTAATGTTTTTTACTTCGGGGCATCAAAGGATGAGCCAACAAACTCGGTTTTCCCAATGGGCCTTAAACCGCTCAAAATCAAATTGGGCTATTTCATGAATGGGTCAAAAATGGGCTTCGTTCTTAATTTGACAACTTCCTTATCACGAGTTCAAAATTATGGTCCCTCTTTCGGCCATAGTTTCACAAATTGCACATTGTAGAGGTTATCAATTTGTACTATCTTTTTTAAGAAAATAATAATAAATAATGAAAGAAATTAGCTTAAGTTGCTTCTTATTGTTACTTTGAGTTCAAATTCATTGGAAAATTATTAAAAGATAAACTTTATAAATTCATAAACTCGACATAAATAAATCTATTTGAATTGATTCGGAAAAAAAAATTAAGAAACATAAAAATTTCTTGTTGCTTAAAAAAAAAACTCAATAGTTCAACTTGCGCCATGATTCATAAATCAAGTTATCCATTTAAAATATGTGGTACTTTTTTTTCCAAACCGTGATCATGATTCATGTTACAGTAGACCTTTCAATCATGCTTGACGAGGCTTTATTTCCCAATATTGGCATTGGTTTTGACTAAACTGCATCTAGAAATCATATTTTCACTAATAAATATTAAAAAGTAAAAATTAATATATGTATTACCGTTTTAATTTATTTACGTAATTTAAAAATTATACTGATAATAATGCATTAGATAATAATAATTATACGTGCAAATCCAGGCCTCATATCTTGCAGAGAAGATCTCCTCAAGTAGTCTTTGAAAAGATCGAAGAGAATTTTCTCTTTTTATCCCCTCTCAGAGAGTCCACTTCCAGCCTCCTGCGAGTCATTTCTCTCAGGCGTTGTTGAAATCATCATCCAACCATTGACCATTACTTCTTATTTCTTTATGTAATTTCCAACACGAGTGCCATGGCATATGGGGAAGGATAAAACTTAAAAAGCAAAGAAAACTTTCCTTCAATCAAATTCTGAACTTACTATCATCCTATTATAATTGACAACTGGCTGTATCAAGATCAGTTTGTCTTTGTTTGCACCCAACCAAACACAATCATAATCTTCAACGACTCCTTCCCGGCTTCCCCACCAGCTTGACAGTGTAGAAGGAACCCACCCCAACCTCCTGCTGCTGGGCTCACCACTGCCATCATTTTGTAATGACTAAAGCACGGAGGACTAAATTACTAATAATGCACTCAGAAGCTAAATTATGCTAATGGTTTAAGGTAATTTATGGGTTGATTAGTAATTGGCAGGCTATTGTCATTGATCAGATTTCAAGCCGTGAGTTTGCTGATGGTTGGTCAATCTTGGGAAAGTGTTCAACCGGCCATAAATGTGAGGACCTGAAACTCATTGGAGTGATTGCAGGGAACAATTTAATTCTATACAAATTTTTTGGCACTGTTGTCCACATTAATTTGTTTTCTGCAAAGCTGCCAATAGTAGAAATCGTACATCCGTTCTTGAATTTAAATTATTTAATGGCCCCTGGCTTCACATCTTCCGGTTTCACTAGCAACCTACCTCATGATGTTGATGCCATACAGTTTAATGCACTGCTAAAACGTAGGCATTTCAAAATCATTAATGAAACTAGCTTTACATTTCGGAGTACTTGAATTTTAAAACCACTCAACTCTATAAAGCAATCGGCTGCTGGATATTTAAGAAAACTTATGCCTAGGCATATCAGATGAAGGTATAGTGACGGTTTTGGAGAGAAACACAAACAAATGTAATATATTATATTATACATGTTTTCTGGTTTTATGCCTTGAAAGAAATGGTAATAGACTGTTATGGCATGCATTAAGAGAGTGGCAAGAAAATCCTTGAAGCACTCTCTGCTCTCCCACCCCACAATCACTCTATCTTTCTCACCCTAAAATATTCCTAGCTGTGCCTCAATAGCCTTACTACAAACACCTTTTGTCAACTTTATACAAATATTGCTGATGAGACCATTTCTGTCTTTGTTCTTGAAGGGTTATCTGTAGAACTCTCATGTGATAATATCTCAGCTATTACTTGGCATTTTAAATACAATCCAGTATTTCTTTGCTAAAAATGGTTCTTTTTCTTTTTCTTTTTTTTTTTTTCCATTCTCATGTCTTTAATTTTGGGGGCACTCATTAAATGAATGTAGTCGATGCGTTTCAGAGTTTTATCTTTTAGCTCTTTTTTTCTGAAATCAGTTTTGTGGGTGCAAGTGCGTACAAGTACATTTGCATATTCAAAAAAAAAAAAAAGTATATTTGCGTATTGACAGATATGAAACTACAGTTCGCAACAATACGTAAAAGCTGAGAAAGGATATCATTGCAATGAATTTTGGGGACAAACAGAAACCTGTGGGAATTAGTCAAATCCCATTTGCTTTATATGGTTAAAGACGAGACATTAGCTGGGAAGATCAGTTCCATGAGCTAGCTGGCTGGAGTAACCTTTAACTTCTTATATAGCTAGTATGTGAATGTATTCTTTTTGGATAATTAAAACTTTATCTACAAAATTTATGTAGTTGAATAAAATGAAATGAAATTAAACCTAAACAAAGGAAGATTGAGTAGCACAAATTTATATGATTTCAATATAATGTTTCAAAAAGACTTAACTTATTTCAATAAAAAAAAAGGTTTAGAGTTTGAGAGATAAAGATTGAAGAGAGGTGTTGATTTTGTTAACGATATGAAAAATCCAAGGATTGTGTGTGTATTTTTTCACTTTGATTTAAAAAAATGGCGAAGGATCTTTTAATTATGTAACATTAATAAAAGGATTAATATTCTTAATAATACTAGTAGGAGTATTTTCTTTTCCTTTTTTTTTTCCTTTCTTGCTGAGGAGGAAAAAAAGTTATGAATAAACTGTGGAACACATGCAGCGATTGAATGGGTAAAATGAATTTCCTTTTCCAAATTCTCGAACTCCCTATCACTATCTCATGCTGTAATATTCTGTTCAAATTCATTAATCCTCCCCCCATTGCAAGGGGTTAAGTATCGGTCCCTTCTCCATTTATCTTTTAGAGGAAGTACAGCAATTTTTTTCCTTGCCTTTGAAGGTAAGTTTTGTCAGACAAGTAAAGGATTTACTCGAACCAGACTAAATTCATCGTAATTGCAACGTGTCCAAGCGGCAACTTGACCAAACTGCAAAGTTGAAAAAAATTGCATTGATTGTGGGATGTTGGGTTTTGTAAACATGGGAGCTTGTCTTAACTGCTGCTGATTTTGATGCTGTAGTTGGCGAATTCTGCCTTTGACCGGACCCTTTGGGTCTTTGACTGATGCTGAAACAGCTCCTGTCCGAGTGCCATGTGTATGCATCCATTGAATATGTGAGTTATGAGCTTATGACCCCGACCTCCCAACGCTTTCAACTCTTGTCTTTCTCGAAGTCACTGCTTAGTTCTTATCATTACACTGCTACTGCTCTTCGGTTCATTTGTTCATAATCTATTTTTTTTCTTTTCAAAATCTAATTTGACTTTGGGTGCTAAAGAATCTGTTATACAATCAAAACCAATATTCCTTTTAAGGAACAGATAACAGTTTGATCTTTCAAATTCAAGCTGAGCCCTGCATTGTCTTATCTGTGTCTAAAGAAAGAAATAACTGTTAATAAATAATAATAATCCAATGAACTGTGCTATTTAAAATATAAGAGTGAAAGTGAATCGATCATACACAAAAATTATTATATTTGTGTTCGTTTGTTTATTTTTTAATATGATTTGTCTTTATTAAATTTGTTCATGAAATATATGTTAATGGATACGTTTTTGTGAATATTGAATGAATAAGGTCACAAACACGTATTCATGAATATTAAACGAATATGTTAGTGAATATTAAATAAAAAAAGGTTTATATATGATGCACTAATATTTAATAGTCTTTATATATTATTAATATATTAAAGGTGGAGACTTCATTGATATGCAAATTAAAAAAATGCCAAGCCCTTAAAAATAAATACAAATAAATTTTTTTCATTTTACTAATAAAGACTTATTAGTCTTTGTATACTGTTAATGCACCAAGGTTGACATCTCATCAATATGCAAACTAAAAAAATATCAAGCCTTTAAAAATAAATACAAATAATTTTTTTCAATTTATTCATAATGACTTATTAATGAGACGTCAACTTCTTATACATTAATAATGTATAGAGATTATACACTATTAATGCATCATATATAAATCCATAAAAAAATTACACAAAAAAATTATATTCACCTTAATATATATATAATGCCAAATAAAAAAAATACTATATAAATATGTAATCTTAATAAATACATATTAAAATGATCTATGAATAAATATATAATTTAAAATTTTATTATTATTGAACAATAAATGGATGTTAAATGGTACATTAAATAAACAAGTTTTAAATAAATACTAAAAAATTTGTTCGAGAATATAAAAAATAAGATTTAAATATTTTCACCAACTATACACTAAATGTTCTTATCACCCCTAGAAATAATATAAAATTTTTTGGTGTAAACACCTCAATATCCAAAAGTTACTTTAAGTCCTGATCAAATCTAAATCGAGCTAGGTCGGATCTCATTCAGAAAAGCTCTTTCAGTACTATTTTTTTCACCTACAAAACTCAAACTTAAGACCTTATATAAAAAAGGTCAAATTCTTTCATTTTGATCCAACAAACATTAGTAATTCAATATATATATTATACATAAATTTTTCTTGATCCATTATTATATATAAATTTTTCAACAAATAAAAGCAACGATGTTGCTTTCACGAGCTTTTATTGCCTGCAGCAAGAACGATGCCGCATCATTGCTTTGGCCCAAATAGATGACATATACGTGCCAAAATTTACTAGCCTCTCTGCTGCTGGAGCCTGGAACCCTAGCCTAGACTGGTTCGGGGCACAATTGTGGTGAGAGCCACTTGCCTGACCCAACAGGATAGGAGGGAGTCATAAAGGGCATAAAGCCATAATATAGAAGAAGCATAGAAGATGCAACCTCCATTCTTAGGGCATATCTGCACAGTAATAAATTTGAGACATTGCCTGTGGCGTATGATAACTGATAACTGGCAAGACAGTCTATTTATTCAGCCTATTCTCTAGGACATTGACCAGCTTTTTCCGGTGACATTGGACGATGTTAGGAATCAAATCCTTGCACTGATTCTTTGATATCCTAACCTTTTAACTCACGAAGTTTTCAAGCTTTATTCTTGTGTTGCCAAAAAAATGCAGTCCTCTACGCTATGGGTAGACCTGCTCAAAGATCAGGCTATCCGTTCAAGCTCAAAAGTCTATTTTAAATTTGATCGGGCTTGGATAAAAATATTTGATAAAAAAACGGGTTTGAGCAAAATTTTTAGGCCTGTTTAAAAATCGGGCAGAGCCTCGGGCTTGCCTTTCAAAGCCAGAGCCTGGCCCGGCTCGGTCCGAATTATTATTATTATTTATTTTATATATATCTTTTTTAATATTAATTAAATTTTTATATATATTTACTAAATATAATATAATTTTATGTATATAAAATATTATTGAATAATAAATATGATTATAAATATTTAATATGAAAATTGATATATAAATTTTGACAAATTAAATTAAATTTTAAAGGGTATAAAATAATAAAAAACAAATAAAATTCAAATTCAAATATAAAAAAAATTATTTTCTGGTCGGACTTGAGCTTGTAGTATAAAAATAAAAACGGGCTTAGACAGAAAAATCAAGCCCGAATGTCGGGCCGGACCGGGCTTGGGCGTGTAAAAATCTTATTATTACCAATCATGGGCTCCACCCGAGCCCGGCCCGACCCGACCCATGAGCAGGTCTATCTATGGGTATAAGTATGGAGATGTGTTTTTTTTTCCGCCATAGTAGTGTTTTTTTTTAAATGAATAATGGATTTAAGAGTGCATGCAAGATTGCAAGTGGATCAGTCATGATAGAGTAGGTTAGTGTGGACATTGGCATCAAACGTTAGGTGGTTGGAACTTGCGAATCCAATTCGTGCATACATAAATGCTCATACACTAATGTCCAAACTCCAAATCCTTTATTCTTTTCAGTTGATTGGACACTCTTTCGAAAGAGATAATCTTTGCATTTTTTAGTGTTTATTTTCGCTTTTGAACCCATATGAGTAGTGGAGACTAGAGATCAAACTATGACTATATATTAGCATATATAATTTTTATTTAAATCATATTATGTAATTATATTATTAAAAAAAATAAATGATTTATTATCAAAATTATTGAAATAAACATGTATTATTTAATTATCACATGTGATGTGTAATAAAAAATTAATTTTTTTTATTAATTTGATTACGTGATACAATTTAAACGAAAGTAATATGTTGACATGGAATAATCATTTCATATAATCATTTCTCATCTATTGGGATATGTGTTATATGATATAGAGAGTTTTGTTTTTATTCATTAAAAAAAATGCTTTCCATCCCAAATTCAAGCAAATACCAAGAACATGAAAACTTCGAAATATACATATAAGTATGTAATGCTCTTTCCATCTCAATATTTTGGACAATTAGAGAACTCGAAATGAGTAAAAACTGTCAATGAAATTTGATATAAGTGGTTAAAGTTTGATTTTTTTTAGTACAAAGCATTTAAGTTCAAATTTTCATTAATAATTGGGAGATAATTTGTAAATTTGAAAAAAATCAGCAAGCAAAAATCCAATAGATTTGTACATCCTAATAATTGATTGATGATAATGTCCTCACTTTGGAGATGGAATAATCTTTTTTATTCTTAAACTTTTTTATAAAAAATAAAAAAAAAAGTTAGTACAATTCACTAATAGCTTTAGGGGATTGTTAGTCACATATTTTATCCGGGTATATTAAAAAATGAATAAATTTCAATGCAACCTCTGTGTGCCATTGACACTTAGCATTTACTAACAATTTTCATGATGACGCTTGCCTGGTATTTATGAAACCCGGTTTACCTGCAGGGAATTGTGGATAGAAATTTCATGATGCTTTTGTGTATGAAATAGATTTTTCTTTTTTAAGAATTCCTTCGTTTACTGGTAACGAAAATCCTCCCCGTGTCATCATCTAATTAGAAGTGTAGGTTTCGAACAACGCTTCGAGTTTCTTTTTCCTTACAAAACTGGTGTTGCATATGATGCTGACATAAAGATAACTTGTTGGTTTTGGACCTGCAGCTTTTTTCTCATTTTATATTGCTACTATTTATCATAGGCTTTTAAAGCAGCCTAGCAAAGATATGCACATTGCGAAGTCCTATGATGTCTCACAGCTCTTTAAAAAATTAATTATTTTTTTTTATATTTGATACCACTATAGCTTGAATCTGTACAACACTCTGAAATAAATTAGACAATTGTTCCTAACAAATTAATTAAATATTATATGTAAAGCATGGTACATGCGTGACATCCATGCAAATTGATGGGATTTTATATTTTCAGGAATCAAAAATAATTCAGAGAGATAAAAAAAAGACTTAAAATATTTGAGAAGAAATTTGATACAAACGTTCTTTGTGCATGTGGGTAATATAATAAAAATTTAATTATTTCATCTTATAAATTTCATTTCATTCATTTCAAAATTTGAACAGGAGACTTTCAAAATTGATAATATAAAATGTTTAAGCTTTAAATTATTGGGGTCCAGTGTCCACTTAATTTTAGGATCCTTTGGTTATTTGTATATCACATAAACTAATTTTAAGCTCATGTGACACACAAAAATACGTTAATAAATTAGTAAATTTATATCCAATATAATTTTTATTTAGAACTTTATCGTATCAGTTCTTAAATTTATGAACAACCCAAATTGTTTTTATTTAATATTTTTCATTTGTACAGGTATATCTCTATATATTAAAATAAAATAATTTCCTTACCCATCTAAATTGAAAAATATAATTGATCTTTTTTATTTATACCTATATAGTAAGATAATATATATAGGTTATTTTAATTTAAGATAATACATTAAAAATATTTTTAAAAAGATAATTTTTTTAAATTATGGAACCAGATAACTGATTTTTTTTAATTTTAATCTAGATGGGTAAAGAATTTTTAAAAAATTGATTTTTTTTCAAATTTTAATTTATAAAAAGTAAGTTTAAGATAAGCACATATAAAATGTTCAAATTATTCACATAGGATATTATTCTTTTTGCCAAAAGCTTTCGCTTTTATATATTTATATAATATTGTTAAAATTTTCTTGCTTAATTATAAATAAATTTTCACATTATAAATTAGGGTTAGGGCTTTTTTAAAATGAAATAATGCATATATTTATAATTCCTATTATCTTTCTAGGTAAAAAGCATGTTTAATTAAATTGGAAAATGTTAAAAACTATACGCCTCCAAGCAAATGGTGTTGCTTGATCTCATTTCCAAGTTTAAGATTCTAATGAGCAAATATCGAGGAGGAGGAAAAAAAATAAAAAAGAGATGAATGCACATAAAACTAGGGCACATTGTTGCATTAAAGGAGAGAAAGGTAGCCCATGGAGCTTGGTTCACCCTTGCATGATTAGAAATAATAGCTGCAGGTGACATGGAACAAGAGACAGAACAGTATCGGAAGAATCCCAGCCCCAATTCCATTGATATAATGGAGAGGGCCAGCAAGAAACTAGGATACCCTTTACATCAGATCTGCTGCAATATTTCATTGCCTCCTCCTTCAAACCTATCTCTCTCTCCTCTATTATTTATTCCTTTTCTCTTTCTCGTTTATCCAAGAAAGGTAAGATGGGAAGAAAAATCATTAACCCACTACTTCCACACCTATAGTGTGGTTTTGTACTTGGAAATAAATTAATTTCGCTTTGGAAATTAAATTAGACATTTCACACCATGAAACGGCCGTGTTTGGTAGGGACACCTCGATATCAGGGTTCTTGGCACATATACGTTAGAGCAACGCATTAAATTTTTTATATTTCGATGAGTAGAGATGGTTGAATTGGCTACGGCTTTGCCAGAAGCTCAAAATTTTGTTCACCACTGATCTAATTGGACCACATTGGCACAATGACGTTACACATGGCAACAATAATATTCTCAGTTTCTTACAATGTCTTATTCAGTCTTGTGGGAAAATAAAATTATTTTCCACCACTTAGCCTCATCCTCTCCAACTGCATTGAATAATGTTTATGTAAATTAAGGACATTCCGGCTGGTGTGGTCACCATGATCAAAAATTAATAAAAGTGTACTATTTTGAAAGCGCAAGCTCGAATTTATAAAATGAGAAAGAAATTTGAATGAAATCTTATCTAGAAAAGGGAATGTGATAATCAATTAGTGGAGTTTTGAGGCAGCAAGCTGGAAGGAAAGAGTACTAAAGATAAAAAGCAAATTGAAGGGGCTGCATGTAAAAAGGTACGTAGTTTTGTTTTGATGAAGACCAAAGAGAAGGTGATGCAAGAAAATGAGAAGGAGAGGCCCCATTTGCCCTTTGTTGTGGTATGAGGTCATGTGTAAGTGCATGCAACTGGAGGGAAGGAGACTAAGAAAAAGTAGAGGGAGATGGCGAGAGGTGAGAGGGCCCAATTTCTTGAGTGATAATGGAAGTAGCCTTCATCCTCTCTGGACTTGTTCCCACTGGTTTCAATATATCTTTTTTATTCATAAGACAATATAAAAGAAAAAAAAATTCGAATCTTAAACAGATCAAATCTTTTTTAAAAAGGAATAACAACCGTTAAAATAAATCTCGGTTATTATCAATTTCAATATATCTACTACCCCTTACCAGCTTCCTTTGCTTCAAACAATTTCAAAGCTTCGAATTGATGCATAAATGCCAAGTATATGGGTTCAATCATGTTTGGAATGACCTTATTGATAAAGCAAATGATAACAGTAAGATTAATTATTGAAGTTTAATTATAACTTTTACCAAAGGAGGAAAAAGAATCTCCAAATTCTAAGGCAACTTCTTTTAAAAGATATCAAGGATGTGACTATTAGTGGATAAATGAATGATCAAGTCATATCACACCATGATTTTTTGCTTACTTGTTATTGATTACAACATAATATCTTAACACAACAAAAATTAAATATTAAAGTCTTTTTTTCCGAAACTTAAGGTTTTGATGTCTTTGGGACTCTATATCTTCTTTATTCTTCAATCAATTTCTTATTATAATTAAACCTAAATTGGAGAGTCTTTGTATTTTGAAAAAACTGACAAGTTAACTACTACAACTCCCCACTCTTTCACCGACAAGACATGAATTAGTCATGTGCTACTTACGTTGCTAAAATCAACTTGTAGACCAACCACCATATGACATTTTTTCGTATTTGTCATGCAAGCACTAAGAAAAGTAAAAAAAAAAAATTTAAATTGCAAATTTTATTGTCAAAATTATAATTGATTGACTTAATTTCTTTCATTTGGCATTTGTTGCTAATCGCAGAACATAATCCATCCAGAGTGTACTTTTTCAAAAGGAATGTTTTGGTCTAATTACGAGCATTAATTACTAGATTAGTTACATGAGTGAATTGATATTAAGCGTTCTATTAAAGACAAAGATACAACATTATTCTGAAGACGCCTGCTACTTCAGAAGGGTACCGCAATCGAATCTCAGGCAATTTTATGATCAGTATCCACGCGCTCTGTGCGCTCCTTCCCGACACTAGATCAGTGCCTATGACCGGTCATATACACGCTCAGGGCTTGAGAGTGGAGAGGAAGTTTCAGGAAGCAGCCCACCGTAATCTCCAACAATATCCGCCCCAGGTAGTCCAAAGTACCCAATCGCAAGAACAGAACCCCGTTTGACCACGTCAGCGGTAACATGTCAGATCAAGAGGACAGGTAGCTGCCACGTGTAGAAGCCCATGTGGGTGGAGACGTAACAAAGGGCGAGCTTTCCGCCTCCCTTTGCGGGCCCAGAGCCCAGAGAAAAGAGACAACACTTCGATGACGATGAATTGATGATCATTTTTTTTTTGTGAATTCCTATGCACTAAATATTTAATTTCTTTTGGATATTTATGATATAAATTTGAAAAATATGAAATCATAGAGTAAATAATAACAGTATTCACCAAAATTATGATAATAATTTTGAAACTAGTGTGAAATAATAACTCAATGATATTTTGAATATCATAGAAGTGATCCATGATGGTTATTTTTCTCACAAATTTAAACAATAAGCATTTTCAAGATTTTGTAAGTTTAAGTGAAATTTATTATATAATTTACACTAATATCCAAATATGCTTTCTACTTTTTATACAAAATGAATGTAAGTTTTCAACGTTTTATTGTATGCAAATTAATTCATAAATTTTTTTAATAATCTCAAAATTTTCAAAATAACTCAATTAAATGCAAATCTATTAAATGACAACACTAACTAATATTTGGATATTTTGCATGTCAGCCAACATAAATATCTTTGTGGGTTAACACATGGACGACACAAAAGAAAGTTAATATATTTAACAGATTTGAATTTAATTGAAATATTTTAAAATGTTAGAAGTTTATTTAAAAATAAATAAAAATTTATGAACTGATTTATATGCAATAAAACGTTGAGTATTTACTTTCATTTTATGCCATAAAAGTCTTTTATTTTAAGAATGATGGACAATTAGATTTTACGAATCATATCAATCATGAACTTATCATTATAAAGCATTTCAAGTGTGAATACATGGTCAAAAACAATTTATTCTCAAGGATGGAATTATGACATGAAAAGTAATATCAACCAATTTGGTTTTGAAGCACATTTCTCACAAAACACAACACCTCATGTGGTAGACCAGCTTAAATCCCTAAAACTTTTTATTAGATTTTGTAATCCATATAAATTATAACAATGTCAACTAAAGCAAACTAAGAATCATTGATCATGACAATGATTAAGAAAAGAAACGAAATTCAATCATGATAAGTAGCATTTATATATATTAAAAAAAAGTAATTAGTTGGTATTGTATTGATCCAAATAGTGTAAACATTAAATTAAGATATTGCTTTCAAATTTTGTTTTTTATACATAATATCTTTTTTGTTATTTTTTATATTTAAAAAAGTCAAGAGTCGAACTATGATCAGTAAAATTAAGAGCTCAATAATTTATTAACATATAATTAAATTATTAATTATAAATTTTAATTTTTAAATTCGAATAAGTTAGCACAACTATCTAAGACTAAAAGGATCGGATAATGTTTGAATAGAGATTCATAATATATACCCAAATATTGATACATTACAAGTAGATAATATGAAATAGCTAAAATGGCAATAAAAACGTTTAGCATCTAAATAAGAATTTGAACTTTATAAAAAAATTTTAATAAATTTTTGATCTTTTATTAAATGAAATTAAGGCTATGGACTTCTTCTTAATTGTAATTATTATATTATGTCATTCCATGCAAATAGGTTAAATAAATTTTTTTTATAAATTAAATCATTAATTAAACAATTTAACAAAAAATTAAATATTTTAGCACTGTAAAATATAAAAAATTATTTTTATTTGAAATAAAATTTGAGTATTTATTTAAATATAAAAAAAAACTATAGAAGAATTAGACAATTGTTAAAGTTATGATGAATAGAAGCGAAGGAGCCGTTTTTTGAGAGCGCGGACAAGCCCACGTGGAGGTCATGTCAGTGGGGTCCATAGCCACCGCCTCTTGCTATGGTCTTATGGATACATTCGATGGCTCTCTGCCCAATTTTTTCAACTCTCTCTTCGTTAACTCCAACCGAGATTTGTTACCAAAAAAAAAAAAAAACTCCAACCAAGATTTGGATGAAATTTTCTAATTTATTTTTTATTTATTTTCTTTTAACCAGACACACACAATCCTAAATTCCACATGCACTCCGTAAATTCCAGACGCATTAATTTGTTGTTATATCAACAGAAGAACTTGAATTATAATAGAATTATCCATCATATGTGAACAATAACTTTAACCTATTTTAATATTTGATTTTTTTTCTCTATAAATTTGTGTATGTCAAATGTGATTTTTTAAATATTATTTTATACATTTCAATTTTCAACATTTATGAATCACACCTATTAAAAATAACATCACTGTTTCATTGAAGTTGAAATTGACAGTTTCCTAACACTTATAACTTTAATTTAGTCTTATTTGTTTCATACATTTCAATGGATAAAAAGTTTTCTATGCAACAAATTAGTTACTTGGAAATCTTATGACCTTTTTTTTGAGAGTATGATTTAATCTTCCTTATCTCCCTACTACTACTACTACTACTACTACTAATAATAATAATAATAATAATAATAATAATAATAAAATTATTATTATTATTATTATTATTATTATTATTATTATTATTATTATTATTATTATTATTATTATTATTATTATTATTATTATGATGATGATGATGATGATGATGATGAGAGTCTTTGATCCTGGAAAAGAGAAAATACAAATATTGAGACTAAAATTTCAAACCTACAAAACATTCGAATCTTAAGAACTCATACTAAAAAGGCTTAATAGCAAAAAAAAAACCCTTAATCTTTAAAGTAAAATGAAATTAAGCTCTAAACCGTTTATTGCATTGATATTAGTCCAAATTATTTTATTTTTCTGTAAATTAACCCAAAATATATCAAAATCATAGAATTAAGTATAATTTCGTTAAATACCACTAACAGCCTTTACTTTTATACATATAGATGCTGACGTGGCGTTGTCATTTTCGATTAAAGATGATGTGGCTGCTGACAAAAATGACGTAGCCATTTATTTTTAGCTTTGAAAAATGCCATGTCATTTTTGTCAGCAGCCACATCATCTTTAATAAAAAATATCAGCGCCACATCAGCATCTACCTGTATAAAAGTAACGGTTGTTAGTGATATTTAACAGAATTATACTTAATTTCATGATTTTGATATGTTTTGGGTTAATTTACAGAAAATAAAATAATTTAGACTTATATCGATGCAATAAAAAGTTAAAGACTTAATTCCATTTTACGTTAAAAGTTGATGACTTTTTTTGCTATTAAGCCTATTAATAATGAGAACATGATAATTTCGATCAATATTTAAGATATCTCTTATATTAGTTATCAAAGCCCTACTCATAAGCTACTTTATGCCGTAGTACATCATTTTCTTCATTACTTAAAATTAATGAAATAATTTATAATCATATATATATCATTAGAGGATATAAACTTACCTGATAAGCTAAATCACGTAAACACCTATGTAAATATCCTTTTTTGATGACACGTTGGTCGGATATTTGAAATTAATTAAGTTTCTATTTAATTATTTTATTTTTTAAATCAATTTTTAATAATCTAAATATCTCTTTAACAACTGTTTCACTTTACCTTGTAAGTTTGTAGTTTTAATTTAATCTTTTTTTTTTAAAGTTTCAGATGTCTTTAGAGGATTTAATAAATCCATACATCACATAGAATACAAACTTTTTTCTTATAAGATACTATTTAAAAAAAAAATCGAAAATCTAACCTAACTCTTTATTAATTATTAACCAAGTTTCAATATTTGTGAAAAATATTTGCAGAGTAAGATTATTTGCGCATTAAATTAATAAATAAATTATTTGTGTATAAAATTGACAAACGAAAAAAATGCATCTTTAAAATTATCAGAGATTAAATTGACAAAATCTAAAAATATCGTAAATATTATTAAAAAATTATATGATTTATTATTAAATGCGAATATTTTTAAGATTATATTCATAAAATTCACTTACTCCATTAAGTGCTAATATCTTTAAGATTTATATTCATAAATTTCACTCACCTTTACAAATTAGTCTTGCTCTTACAATCTATCATGAAAAAAATCTAAGGAGATAAAGATAATTTATCAATAAATACATGATCCAGTTTATCTTTGTTAGAAAGTTTGAGGTTTGCGTAGTCAATAGTCATGACCGGTACAAATATCCGTCATTATCATAGTAAAAGAAAAGAGGAAAAAAGAAAAAGAAAATCTCTCTCTTAATAATTATTTGGTTTCTAATGGTGTCATGTTCCAGTCACCTTTATTTCCCTTTATATATACCCCACTCTCCTTCTCCTCTTTGCCCTTCAAAACTCTCTTTTCTCTCTTTCATACGGTGTATGGTATTGGTACTATCGCTCGCCCACAATGAACTCGTGTTTGGCATGAGATCATATCGCAAACCTGCCTAATCTTCTTCATCTTCAGCACTGTTGTTTCCCTGTGGCTAGCAGTTTTTTTTTTTTCTTCCACTTTTCTGCTTTGTTGTTTGCAGTGGGGTGTTTCTGTAGTTTTGATTTTGAGGGTTCGACATGAATAGCACGTTGCCAGAGATGTTACAATGTTCGGACATGACAATGCTCGAGCGACAAAGGGCTTGCTTGAAATGGCAGCAGGAGCAGCTCCAGCAACAAGAGGAGCAACAGCAAAGTTATTTCAGTGAGTTGAGTGGGGTTTTTTCGAGCCAAACCAGCCATTTACAAGGCTTTCAGGGTGGTTTGATGAGCGGTGATTCGGTGTTATGTGACATGGTGATGACTCGGCAACCGAAGCCTGACCCTGGTTTGGAGACTGCCTGGCCTGAGTTGGGGAAGGTTGACATGAATGCCATGGGGTTTGGGCCATGTGGGTACGGTAATGGACCGAGTTTTGATATGAATTACACCATTTCTAGGACATCTAGCCGCCCTACAACTGTGGCGGCAGCTGCGGCAGCTGAGGTAGCATCCGAGGTGGCGGTGGAGGTCAAGGGCAAGGAGTTGCTTGTACCTGATAAGACAGGCCCAGCGGCCGTTGCAAGAGAAAGCTTCAGGAAAAGGAAAGTTGATAAGCTGCAAAACTCCAGGGTTAGTGTTGTGTCTTGCTTTATAATTTATTATAGTACCATTTTTTTTGGTTACATTATAGTACTATTTTTTATCGTTTAACTGGAAACGAAACGAAAGCCTAGGCAGATATGTACTTCAATTTCTCCGGGCGTTTCTTTCCTTAATTCTAGAGTTCTGTTTATGTACAAAGTCTCTGTTTCGAGTTCGTGTGTACGAACCAAAATTTCGCAAAAAACAAAAGCGATGTTGGGTAGGTTTTGGTAAGATTATTATAATGGAGTTTCTCTTTTGGTTACGTCTAGGTTGTTGCGGAAGCTGGCGCCAAGAGGATCAAAGCCAGCGCAGAAGAGGGAGAGTCAAAAATCACAGGGCCGAGCACCAACAAAAGCAGCAGAAACAAGAACAATAAGAAGGAAACTTCTACCGATACTTCCAAGGAGAATTCGAAGGTTTCTGAGGTTCAAAAGCCTGATTATATTCACGTCCGCGCACGCCGTGGCCAAGCCACCGATAGCCATAGCTTAGCTGAGAGGGTGAGTAGGTATTTGTATGGTGTTTTTTGAGGTTGTGATCGAAGTGTGTTCGGATTTGTCGTGTCTCTTTCATTAGAGAATAATGTTTTAATTTGTTTGATTTATGTTTTTATTGTATAGGTTAGAAGGGAAAAAATCAGTGAAAGGATGAAGTACCTGCAAGATTTAGTTCCGGGATGCAACAAAATCACAGGCAAAGCAGGAATGCTTGATGAAATAATCAATTATGTTCAATCTCTTCAACGGCAAGTAGAGGTAAAAAACCTATGAAATCTTCTTTCTTTTTAATAGATTATGTTCAAGCTTCACCCACAATCTAATTTTGTCCTTTATGCTCATAATCTGCAGTTCCTATCTATGAAACTAGCTGCTGTAAATCCAAGGCTTGACTTCAACATTGACAATCTTTTTGCCAAAGAGGCAAGCCAAAATCTAGAATATTTTCCATTCTTAGTTCTTCATTACTTCTTTCTGTTACTAATGCTGGAATTGTTTGTTCTCAACAGGTGTTGCCAACAGTTGGGATGTCATCAGAAATGGCAAACTCTCCTTATCTTCAGTTCAATCCTGTTCAGCAAATCGTTTCTTGTTGTGGAGTGGAAATGGGAATAAGCTCTCCTGATATGGCGCCTCGAAGAACCATCAATGCTCCTGTATCAATCCCTGATGCATCATTTATCGACTCAAACTACTTCACAGTAATTTTCTCTGCTGCTTTTTACTCTCTTTTCTGCTGTATTCACTATGTTTCTCACGGTCAACACTCGCAATGCAGCAAATTCAACCCTCTGCAACATGGGATGTTGTGGAATTGCAAAATCTTTACAATGTGGCAGTTGAACAAGGAAGATCAACGCCCTTTCCATCTCAACCATTTACAGGTAAATAAAGCTAACACGTCTTTGTTAATTCTGTCTTTCTTGTTTTGATTATTTTCCAAGCCAGAAAATCAAGCAAAGTGGGCTTAACCACTGCTGAAAGAGACACAGTAAGAGAACCCCACAGTTGTTAAATGATTTTGCCAAGGAAGGGCAGTGTCCCATATATGATTTAAAAGAAAAAAGTTACTTTAAAGAAAGCTTTCTATCATTTTCACTCCACAATGGTCAGAACCATAGATTTTATTCAATGAGCACTTTATCCCTCTAATTATTCATTTAGACAGAGTAAGTAGCATTTGACCTACTAATAATGTGCCTCCACGGTACCAAAATGACTTGAAAAATCAAGACTGGGGCCTCAGCTAAGCTAAACCTACAATTAGAACTATCAAATCATCTTTAACAAATAATGGAGAAATCATAATACTGTTTAGTTCCTTAGAGGATTGAAATGGCAACCATGAAAAGTTGGAAGTCTAAAATCTTTTCTGACGTTAAATATAGATATCTGATCTGCTTAATTTGATTTATGCAGGTTCCATTGAAGCTAGCAATCTAAAGATGGAGATCTGAATGAGAATATCAGTCAACAATTTATTAACGATTGAGTTTATCTCCAGATGCCTTTGATCCAGATTCTTTTCTTGCTTCTTTAAGTACATATGGTATACATAAATATTTGCATGTATACTCGAAAACAGTATGAATAAGATCAATACTAATTAACATCAAATTTTCTCTTGTTCAAATTGTGTACGTTTATAATGGATTCCAATTACATTTGAGGTACAAATAAAGGTTGATGGGTTGGAGGCGGGGACCAGAAACTTGGGCGGTCAGCTTGGCCCAAGAACAGGTGGGATGAATGCAAGGAAAGTTCAGTCACCAGTCTAGTTCAATTGACATCTTTAACAGTTGTTTGCACTTTGACTGCCCCATTTCTATCATAGAAAGGGAAGCTAGTTCAGTAACCTCATTAAACTAGACTAGAGTATGCAAGAAGCACCACAGAATTTTGTAATGTTGTGGGAATGCATAGGCTAATCCAGTGGCACAAGTTGTTTCACCGCTGGATGAACCTAAGTGACAACTTGAAGCAGTGCAGCAAGGACAGAGGACATGAAACCAACCAGTGGACTATCTTGGCTCCCTTTGGAGACAGAATGATATAGGTTGATTGAGATGCTGATAATTGGTTTATAACTGCATATAAAGAGAATAAAGAGTGGAAATTGTTTGCACTCAGGCACAGGGAGGTCAGAGAAAAGGCAACCATGACTCCAAATCATATAGGATATTACTTTCTTTTCTGGGGAAAATTGAATCATTCTTGAATCATTTCCTTATAGATTAAGAAGGAAACAGTGGTTTCACTAGTCCGTTACCTACTGCTCTAGCTCATTAATCAAGACGTGTACGATTTCTCCTTCATGAACATTGATAATGTAAGGATGCTGGTGGGGTTATAAAAGAATAGCTTTATTCATATAACTTCTGTCGTTAACAAATCTACAACAGCTTTACTAAAGCCGTGCATAACTACAAAGAAGAATGAAACTAAAGCTTGATGCACCTGATATCAACATGGATAAATCTGGACGAGAATGTTATGCAACTGTAGAGGTACATTGACTACTTAAGTGGGTGATCAAAGGAAAAGGGAACTTGTCAAGTTTGTGAAAAATCTGAACTCTGGTGCATTCTGTTTCAGATTATTTCGAAATATTTGTCTTTTGGCAAATTTTCTGATTAGGACTCATAACCTGAATACTATTCCCTTGGGCGCTACTTGTTTTTTCATTTTGTTTTCTAGCGCTAGCATGCAGAATATAGGGAGACTCTAATGATCAGCCGGCGTTGAGCTGGAAAATCTAGTTTTAACCTTCCTATCCATTTCTTTGTTCGGCAAAAATCCAATGATCAGTTTCAATTTCTTGTTAGAATTCCTACAAGCAAAAACTGGAGTAGGGGAAGTTTCCAATTCCATCGACGGTCAGTTTTAACAGACACCAGGAAAACTACTAGTGTTTTAATGAGTAAGAAAGGAGCTTTTCAGTGTAGGTTGCTGCTCTGGCAGGGACCACTGAAGGTTGCCTGCACCTTCAATGCGTCTACTTGTTCTTGGAGTCACAGGAGCGTCCGCATTCCTTCATTTTCAAGCCTTAAGTCATGGTGAAAGAGGTGGGCCTGGCCTCATCTACAGGCAAGATCTCTTTGATTCCCTTTGTTTTGTGTTGATTGCGAAAGATGATATTGCCTTTTCCCTTTCTTGCGTCCATTACTTTTCAGTGTAAGTTTTCTCCCTCCTTTCTAACCTTTCACACACCGCAATTCCAAGGAATAAAAAAGGCAGAAATCCCACAAAGATTCTCCTGGTTCTTCAGTACAACATATATGAGAAATTTGTTTGGAGCAAGTAAGAGTCCGGTGCTCGTGTCTTTACCTTGAACAAGAATCCCGAGAAACAACCAGAATACCACAGACAGGATTCCATACTTGCATAAAACATGGAATTGGTATAAACAGAAACTACCGAACTAGACTGTTTCATGTGAAAATGTTCATCTTCAAAGCTGATATTTTAATGGAATATTAATGGTAGGACCAAGACATTAAACCACCAATTGTGTTCACAATTAGTTGCCGGAGGTCTGGGACCTATACGAAATGATCAGAGCCTCAGTCCAGACAAGTTTCATGTATAATTCAGCTTTTTTGAGAGTGATGTTTCAGTAATCAGAGTGAAGCTGCGTAAAGCTGCTAAGGGGACTGCATTCTTAGACACATTGGCTGAATGAGCCAGGTTGTAGGCCCGTTTGCACTGGGAATAAATGGGTTGGTAGAGGCCCAGCAGAGTCATTCCATCAAGGACTCTTCCGATTGTAGAGTGGAGCCTGGAGGCCTACGAAAATAATGCAATGGCTTTTCACGTGTGTTCTCGTGCATTCCGACTATAATACAAAGCCTGGTACAATGAATGTAAATGAGCTTTGGGTTCTTTTAGACCCATTAGACGGTAAAGGTTTCAGTAAGATTTCCATTGCAGAAAGATGAATTTGCTATAAATGAAAATACTGAGATTCCATAGTTTGGTAAATCAGACTAAAACCAACACAACATCCATGGATGATGGAACTGACTTTGGTTTCCAGAGAGCAGCTAGACTGATAACCTGGATGAACTTTGGATAGGATATGTTGCAGCAAAGCAGATGGTTTGCGGGCTGCAGCAATTGATCTGTGAGGAATGCAGGAGAAGTTCTAAATTAACCACACTTTTTTCTCCATGCACCCATTTCTTCGGGTTTTACTGTTCAAACAAACAAAATTAGGTGCAAGAAGGATAAAAATATGAGTGTATTTAAAATAATTCGGAATGCAAATTAGTTGAATTGAAAAATTGGCAACCGGTGGAAAAATTCATGTTTGTAATGTGGATCATGAAAGGATTTGCCGTTGTAAAGTTCCTCTTTGCTTGTACATCTAACATTTTAGT
This sequence comes from Heritiera littoralis, assembly GCA_031772115.1. Taxonomy (NCBI): domain Eukaryota; kingdom Viridiplantae; phylum Streptophyta; class Magnoliopsida; order Malvales; family Malvaceae; genus Heritiera; species Heritiera littoralis. Next base: position 477,855 of record JAPDPK010000207.1, read on the forward strand.
TCTGCCAAACCTTTCCTGCTTTCTTTTTGGATGACTAATCCAGTAATCATAAAAGGAAAATAATTCCACAACATATATTGAGTTCATTCACATGAATTAGGAATTCAGCTAATCAAGCAAATCGCAACCGAAACAGTTAATTACACACAATAAACTGCATGGTAAAACCATTTTCTATGTTACTAAGTAACACTGCCATACAAGCAAACTAACAACCAAGCTATCATTACACAAACAAACAAACAATCTCATGACTACTAGTTTCTCACGTTAACTCATGCCTCTATATCAGTGATTCATCTCCAGCTTCTGCGAAATTATACAAAAAACTGAGTGAATCATCCCAAACTTCCAATAGATAAAGAAAAAGAAAAGAAACAGAAGAATCTATCAATTTGAGAAATAGTACCTTTCCCAGGCACAATTATAACTGGAGCGGATTTGCAGTTGTGGAAGCAATACTCGCTCACACTTCCTTGAAGTACACTGCAGAAGTACAAAATCGATGAGAAAAGAGCAAGGAAACAAGGGGGGTAATTTACTCATTTTGTAGAATGGCAAAGTAGGCACAAGCATCCACATAGAAAGATGTAGCATGTAGTTAAGGGGAAGGCAAACCTTTGTATTAAGCTTCTACCACGAGTTCCCATAACCACTGCTGCTGGCTTCAACCTTTCTGCTTCCTTGCAAATCACCTTGCCTGCATCACCCTCAACTATTCGAGCAGTAGTCCTCACCTAATTCCAGAACAATTATAATTACTAAAACCCAAATAGTGAATAAATTTTGACCCTCTAAGCTACATTTGAATTAAAGTTTTCGTGCAAAAGAAAGGGTTGATTACGAAAGGGTTTGAGTCAATCATCCAATTGCATCCTAAACTTGAGAGTTAAATCAAATTGATGCAAAAACTAATAGTTAAGTTGCACTTTAAATAGCATTTTCCATTAAAAATTCGAAGTTTCTGTTCTTTTATCACCAACATATACACTTTTAGTAAATAACTAAAGCTGTGGACTATATCTTATTATTAGACATATTATTCGAAATAAAATTTGCAAAATTATAACGGATAAACAACGATTAAGAAAGAACAGAAAAAGATTGACATAGATCAAATCAAAAGTTTAAGGGGCAAATAGAAAATCAGTTCAAAGTTTAAGATTTCAGTTGGTGATTTATTATTGATGCATATTTAAAGTTTGGAACTTCCCTATAAATGCCACATTAAAGTTTTAGAAATGGAACTAACCAACTTATATTTTACATTATGAACCTATTTACCTATACATTCATAGAGATTACATTTGTCTTCATAAAAAATTGTTACCCATTTTTTCACCAAAAAGAAAAAAAGTTACCCATTTTCTTTCTTAAGACAAGAAGGAAGTAAGCTGCAGATCACAATCAACAATAGACACAGATATGAATGCATCAAGGATCAGCTTATGTCACACAAGTAAATTTGCTGGACAAGGCACACAATCTCATTGATTTGGAGATTTTATTTCACATCATTAAGCAATTAAAAAAAAACTAACCATGGCAACCTCAAAAGCCTCCACCGCTAACTTTTCCATAAGCCCTTGACTGGTTTCATAAACAATCTGGTTTCTGACGCCTATTGAAAAAAAAAAAAAAACCCAGAAAGGAATTTGAGAAATGATTAAGAAGAAAACCTAAAAGCAGTAGATAACCATGTGATATTTTGCTTACTGGAAACAGCATGGACAAGATGGATGGTATCAGCAAGCCTGACGAGGTGAACAAGAGCCCAATCAAAGGCATGTTTGCTTTTGGGGCCATGATCAACGGCTATGAGTATATCTCTGCCTCTCCTTCTCTCCCCCGTCTCCCTCTCTAATCCTGGCTCTGGAATTATTGGGATTAATGTAGGCAAAACTACTTCCCTGTAGTTGTACTCTTCATCTTCAAAAACCGTCTGCATTTAGTTGCTTGATTCCAAAATGGTTCCTTGAAAAAAAAGGTTGTTTCGGTTTCTGAATTCTGGTTTCCTTGGACTTGATTTTGCTTCCTGTTTTGGAGTTTCCTTTTGGCTTTGGCGCTTGGATCTTTGGTTGAAATACGAGAGCAACTTTTGACTAGTAGGCTTTGGGTGCGCCGCCATACAGTAACGTGTTTGAACTTTGTGGTTTAAACCGTGTATCGTGTCGAAAAATCATAGATTCAAATAAGCACGACTCGTTTCTTTCTTTACACTACATAACACAATGTGGGCAATCGGTTGGCTCGAGCCAAAAAATTGCTCCTTTCGTCCCAAATACTATCTACTAATTTTGAAAAATTAAACTTTCACATGTTGTATTATATAAATCATTTTAAATGGTTAAACTATCTTTAATAAAAAAACCTTTGACCATAGTTGAAAATAATAAAAAAAATAAATGCTAAATTTTGTTGACTTTTTAAAATGACATCTTGAATGAAATTTTATTAAAACTTAAAAGTATAATTTTTTTGGATAAAATTTTGAAAAATAAAAAAATTAAAAAGTTAAATTAAAAAGCCAAAGGAATTAGGTATAAATTGAACTAGACTTCAATTCCATTCGGTCAGGATTAAAATCATTTTTTTTTATTTTCATGTATTACTGGATAGAAACAAACAAATGTTTTTTTTTAATCTTTTTTATTTTTTAATAATTATTAAGTATTGTAATAGTTTTTTATTTTTTATTTACAGTTTTCGTATATTTATTTATATTACCAATATATTGTTATATAATAAAATATATATTTAAAAAGAATTTTTTTATAAATTCAATTCATCATTTTTAAAAATTGAAAATTTGAATTAATCGAATTTAAAAGTGACTTAATACTAAAACCGTCTAATTCAAACCAACTAAACAAAAAAGGTTTTATTTTTAGATCAAGTTTTGCTCACCTTAAATTGTAACTCGTCGATTTGGCAGTTTTTACTTTTCAATTGCTTAATCTTTGAGAATAAAATCAGGCCTGGCTGCCCAGCAATGGGCTGAAGCTAACACGTTGGTCTGCAATGGGCTCGAACATCAAGATCTCCATTTTAGTTATTCCTGCGTTTGACATTTGGCAAATGGTTATTGGTTGGTGAATTGATTGTGTTGGATCTTGGATGTGCTCGGCGCTTGGGTCAAAGAAAGAGAGCGGCCTATTGGAATTACGGCTTGGTTAATTTTAAAGTATATTATATATGATTATTATACTATTTTATGTCGGTGAAATTTTTTAACTTCACAAATGAAATTAAGATTATGATATGTGTCTTTTAAAAATATTAAAAAAATAAAAAATAAATAAAATAAAACACATGTTATCATCCTAATCTCGCTTGTGGAGTTAGAATGTATAGGATAATTTTTCATTATATAAATAATGATTAACATACATAAAAAAACAAAAATAAAAAACAAACCTAAAAAAATTAAAATTCGGTTTTTTTTTGGATTGAAAATAAATCTTTTAATTTAAGTATATGTGTTAATTTCGTTTTAAATTTTATAAAATATAAAAATTATTGTCTTGTAATGTGTCAAAATTTTTTTTCTTATATTTAATTTAATAAAAAATAATTTATAAATTTTACCAAATTTTTGTATATATGTAATAAAATTATAAAAAAAGAATAATTTTCTTATATTTATTTTTTCCAATTTTTTAACAAAAATACTATAATTTGAAATACTTTGTCTTTAAAAAAAGTATTTTTTTCTTTACTATTATATTTCATAATCATGGTTCTAACTTCTAAAGAAATATTTTTCTTTTTTTCTTTTTAATATGTATCACTATATATTTTATTTTATTTCATTTTTAATTATATACAGTTTTGTTTCAAAACAAAACAAAAAAAACTGCCTTGCTTTATTAATTAATTAAAATAAAAATAATTCGTTTTTCTTTTCCAAAGTTCTCAGATATAGACAAAAAACAATGCAACAAGAAAATTACAGCAAAATCCCTCGGCCATTTTCTTTTCATTACTAGACTTGGAGTATAACTGCCAGAATTTAACCATGGCCTGATTAAAGCTCCAAAACATAGCAATGGGTTCGAGCTTTTCCAAAAGAAACATACTTATAGCACATAAGAATTATTGATTTTTCTCAAAAGAGAGAGGAAAACCAAAAAAGAAAGAGAAGAGGCTCAGAAGTTGTTAAGAATGGATGAAGGAGTTCATCCTCATGTTACGAATCAGATTAACGAGATTTACTTTTAATCATCATCGCACCTTCTCTTCCTTCGTTAAACCCTAAAAATCACCAAACACAAACACAACCCCCAAAAACATAGGGTTAGCAGATGAATGATGAAGAAATTTGATTTCGTAGCCACCCCAGTCCTCGTTAGGGTTTTTAGACGGGCAATTATTTATAGCCGGAACCTTGAGTGTAATTACGAATATGCCAATGAAATCTGCTCTATTCAGGGTTTTTGCTGGGCTCTGAACACCAACCCAGGCTGGATTCAGATCAGATTGTAGCCCACAGCCCACAATCAGCAAAATCAGGTTTGGCCCAAAATCTACTTGGATTCGTTTGGTTGGCCCAAAATAAGTTGTTGTCATGAGTGATTTTTTTAATTGATAAAAAGGATATTCAAATTTGATATAAAGTTGTTGCCGTAAATTTTATTTTTCAAGTTCGTACTTGAGACAATTGACAATCAAAAGTTTTAATTTCACAAATAAGATTAATAAATTGTTACGTTTCTCTTTTTTAATTTTTTTTAATTTTTAATATGCCTTAAAAATTATACGCCACTTGTTAGTCTCATTTGTAAAATTTAAAGTTCTTACTAGCAACATATTAAATAATATCTCTAGGAATATACACTCGTTATGAAGTCAAGCACTTAGGTGCAACCGTTGTCGTTTGTTGGTTTGAGGAAAAGGTTCTTAGGAACAGAGCTAGTATACCTACTTGTAAATTTATTACTACCACGAACTACAGTATAGTTGTCTTGGTAGACTTTTATCCGAGTTTTAAGGCAAGAGGCTTTACCTAAATATTAATAATGCATTTCGACCCTTCAAGTTCATGAATACCAAGAATGCCGGAATTAAATTAATCAGCCAACATTCAAGATGCCAAATATGTCAAGTTTCATCTAGCATTTCACATTTTCATTTGCATGGTTATTTAATGATGTTTAAGCTCCTAATTCATGCATTTGGTTACATTTTTCTTTTAGTTTTATGAAGGCTTTTGGTTACATTTTTCTTTTAGTTCATGAATACCAAGAATGCCGGAATTAAATTAATCACCCAACATTCAAGATGCCAAATATGTCAAGTTTCATCTAGCATTTCACATTTTCATTTGCATGGTTATTTAATGATGTTTAAGCTCCTAATTCATGCATTTGGTTACATTTTTCTTTTAGTTTTATGAAAGCTTTTGGTTTGGAGAAAGATGAATTTAGGTGTTGAGGCTTGAGCGCTAATGAGTAGAGACGTAAAACTCTCATGACTTAAAAATGGAAATACGATTATTTGAACCAATCTTCAAAACCTGTCACATTTTAGTATTTCAATATGCAACATGAGTATAAGAGATATGCATAATGATTTTTATCGAAAACTAAAAATTAGTCGTGTGTATTATTGGTAAAATTATGAAAAATTTAGTGCTCTTACTGATCTGCGTGTAGAAATCTCAATTTGGTGGCAACTTTTTTCTACTTGAGTTGTTATTATTCTCTGTAATCGGCATGAGAAGGCTTGAGTGAACCAATATCACCAACCTTTGAACTTCAACCATAAGAAAGCGTTCAACAGTAAGTACTACATTACCTACATGTTTGACATTCATGACTCCCTTTGGGATTTGGCACGACCATTTAAGAAGGCACCCTCGTGCCTTTCTGCTCTATGTACGTAATTAAGCTGCAGTCAACATTCTGTAACTCTGCTTCATTTCCTTCATTAGAATCACTTAGTTTGATTGAGTTTTAATCCAATTTCCCAGCCTGCACATCTATCGAGAAGAAGAAAATCTTATCACATGCACGCATTGGTGGTGCAGAGATGAATATTTATAGCCATGCTATTAATACCGTTATCATTTCAGCAATAGAAATTCTTTTTCTTTCTCTTATAGTTAATGCAGCTGCCATAGATACGTCTACCGCTGTTCTTTTCAGGGTCGATCAGGCTGGCAATGGGGATTTTAGAAAGATACAAGATGCTATTGACGCTGTTCCATCTAATAACTCTGAACTCTATTTCATTTGGGTTAAGCCAGGGAAATACAGGTATTGTTTACGTTTGGCCACGATTAAAACTGATCAATATGTTTACTCCTGTTTCGTTTGAATTTCCATTGAGCAGAGAAAAGATTGTTGTGCCTGCTGACAAGCCATTTATAACATTGAGTGGCACTCAGGCCTCTGACACCATAATAACATGGAGTGATAGCGGGGAGATATTTGATTCTGCAACACTCACAGTATTGGCTTCTGACTTTGTCGGGCGATATATCACAATTCAGGTACCTAATTTTTGCTTATATAATCAATTCCTAGAGTCGTTGGTTGTGAAAGGAGATTCTAAAATTATTGGGGTTTTTCAAGAAATATGTATTCCGCACTTGAATGAGATTAACGCATTTTACAACCGGATGAGATTAACACAAAATTAAATCACACATAAAAGACAAAATTTAACATGATTTTGTGTGTACGGTTTTAGACTGAAGCCATTTTGATTTGTGCATCTTTATTGATTGGTCTCCAAATTGTAATTAATGAAATGACTTTGTGCCTGTAGAACACATTTGGGACGGCTGGCAAGGCTGTTGCAATGAGGGTATCAGGAGACAGAGCTGCATTCTATGGATGCAGGATTCTCTCCTATCAAGACACTCTCCTGGATGATGCAGGAAAGAATTACTTCAGCAATTGCTACATTGAAGGAGCCACAGATTTTGTCTGCGGAAATGCTGCCTCCCTTTATGAAGTGAGTGAATTGGCTATTGTTTAAAGGTTTTCAAGGTTGACTAGCAAATTGACACAACTTTAATCTCCTTGTAGAAGTGTCATTTGCATTCCCTGTCAACAGGAAACGGGTCTATCACTGCTCAACATAGGGCTTCACCGTCAGAGAATACAGGCTTCACTTTCTTGGGCTGCAAAGTCACCGGCATTGGTGCTGCTTTCCTTGGAAGGCCGTGGGGTGCTTGCTCTCGCGTAGTCTTTGCCCTGACTTACATGTCCGGTGTGATAGTCCCGCAAGGCTGGGATGACTGGCAAGACCAAAGCAAGCATAGGTATATTTTCAGATTTGAAGCTAAACTTAGACTCAAACCCCACTAACGAATTCTATTTTACATGACAGTACTGTGTATTATGGCGAATACAAGTGCCACGGTCGTGGGGCTGATGCATCGAAGAGGGTTCAGTGGTCGCGCCACCTATCAGTCAACGAAGCTGCACCATTTTTGACCAAGGACATGATCGGTGGGGGAGGGTGGCTTAGACCTGCGCCAACCAATTTCGAAAGGCGCTCCAGTACCATTGCCACTGCCGTTGATGAAAACATTTAGACTCTTACTAATTGGCTAAGCCTCAAGTTCATTATTGTATTAAATTTAGCAGAACATATTGATTGATGTGGTAGTCCGCAATAGACAAGTCCTTGCACTAACATTCATGCATTCACATCATTTTGAACCTCAGCTGTTGTCATGTGCTTACAAGGACATTTTGAACAACCCACAGCAGTTGGGATTTCAAGTAAAGCTGATCTGTCGAGACTTTTCAATTTGTGTTCGTGCCATATAAATCAGTGACATGTGGTTAACGAAGGCTATAGAGTTCTCATTAATATCAGAAATTATGCCCATTGCATGTTCAATCATTCGTAGGAAATGCACAACTTCTTTTAAGGAATGTGATTCTCGTCAGCCGAAATAAATTATTGGGTTTTTTTAGTACAATTGTCTGCCTGGCAGGCATGGACTTTAAACAATTTCATGGTGGGGCAATTGTACGCATGCCGAAACAGGGGACCCAATGTCCTTTTCCTCGGCTTTACAGAAACTAACCTACTTTTAAGTGGGGATTGGATGAATTTAATCCAGGTTGTTGGGCGCCATTTTAATTAGACACAGTGAATGGCCGAATGACGATGTCGAAGAGATTGTGAAACAAAGGAACAAATTGGGGTTGCCCGATTTGATAATTAGTTTGCATATTTCATGTTATTATAATGTTAAATTATTTTTATATAATGTAAAATATATAAATTTTTATATTAAAATTCATATCGATGACTAAATAAAATTATTTTTAGTTTTACTAAATAAATATAAGATTATTATTAAATTTTAATCCATGTGACCTTTGTGTTAATTTTTTACATCGCTTTGGTATTACGTTATCTTATCATGTTTAAGATTATCGGATTTCTTTGCCACCAAATACATATGATGTTCACACAATTAATGGAAAGTTATGGCCATTCTTTTCATGTTCAAAACCATTGGTTTTTTTTTAAGGAGTACATTTTTATTAAAAATTATAATTATAATCTTTTTTTTGTTACAAGAAAATTATTAAATAATTGGAGGTGGATGGAGATGTTTAGATTTAAATTCAAAACTTATAATATACTACAACTTATCTTTAACCACTCGATTAAGAAATTGTTGACAACATATTATCTTATCGAACCAAATAATTATAAAAATCACTTTATTCAAATTAAATAAATTAATAATTAATTATAATTAATAACAGTTAATTAATTTAGTAAATAAATAAATTAAACTTAAATTCGTAAATATTAAGATTCGAACGTAAAACCTCACATGTTATGAGATGTGAATGGGGTGCCACAGCTTTAGTCTTTAAAGCCTCGTGTATCCTGTGATCGTCGTTACTAAAAGGCCAGATTCCTTGCTATCCTAATGCTATGTATTAAAACTTAAATCTTATAGTTCGAACATTTTTTCCTTAAACACCGTGAAATCAAAATCTCGTTCACACGACAACAACGAATTTTAAAACTTCAAAAGTTTTTTAATAGTTGTTTGGTGCAGAAAGTTTTTTAATAGTTTTGTTTTCCGTTTATATAAACTACTTGCGTTTATGGTTTTTTTTTTTTTAGTGTCAACAATCATGTGATTGTCGTTTCTTCGATAACAACTCCGGTGAGTGATATAAATATATATATACTAAAAAATTATCTGTGCTTCGCTGCAGGAAAATTTTTTTCTTTACAATTTTTTGTTCAAATTCAGTGCATACAAAAGAAAAGTTAAAAATTAAAATACTCAAGAGTTGAACAATAATGCTATTTAATTTGTTACAAAACCTTATTGAAATTTTGGTTCAATGTAAACATGGAGCAACAATCGACATAAGTCGTCAATCCATACAACAGCATAGAAGCTAGCCAAAGTATATAGCTCACCAATCCACACAAACTGCATGACCACTCGCCAATTTACACAGCTGTAGAAACTTTCCTTTTCTTCGATTCCATAACAAAATATTTAAATCAATAAGAAATATACTCTAATAAAGGAGGTGCATACTACAGCAGCTCGCCAACCCTCACAAAGAGCATAGCAGCTCGCCAAAGCACATAGCTTGCCAACCCGTAAATCCACATAACTGCTTGCCAATCCACACAGCTGTAGAAACTTCCCTTTTCTTCGATTCCACAACAAAATATTTAAATCAATAAGAAATATACTCTAATAAAGGAAGCACATACTACAGCAGATCGCCAACACACACAAATAGCATAACAGCTCGCCAATCCGTAGCTCGCTAATCCACACAATTGCATAAACTACTCGCCAATCTACACAACTGTAGAAACTTCCCTTGTCTTCGATTCAACAACAACATATTTACATCAATAAGAAATATACTCTAATAAAAGGAGCACATACTACAGCAGCTCGTCAACCTTCACAAACAGCATAGTAACACGCCAAAGCACATATCTCGCCATTCCACACAACTATAGAAACGCTCGCCAATCCACAAAGCTGTAGAAACTGCCATTTTCTTCGATTCAACTATCGAAATACTGCATCAACTAGCCAAACCAACACAGCTCGCCATTTTGCACAACAGCATAACAGCTCGTCAACCCTCATACTACATCAGCTCGCCAACCCCATAGCTCGTCAATTCACACAACAGCATAAATAGCTTGTCATCCGATATAGCTCGCCAGTTCACACAACTGCATAAATCGCTCGCCAATCGACATAGCTGTAATACACGCGTCATCACCAATTGCTTCAATTGACAAAACAGTGTTCATACACACGTCATCACCAATTTCTTCAATTGACAAAAGCTACCTTTAATAGTATGTATTGATTTACTTTTAAAAAAAATTACTTACATAATTTTTCAAAAAAATCATCATCTTTTTTCCAAATAAATACAGGAAAAAAATTATAGCATTTCCTAGTTACATTATTTTCTAAAGCAACATTTTATTGTCTATTGTTCTCCATAAAAAAAGAATTTACATTTATAAATTATATATAACAAAAAACATGTTAAGGATTTAACTAAAAAAATTGTTGAGAAAAAAAATAAAAGGACCTAAGTAAAAAAAAAAATTGTTGAGGGCAAAAAAAAATAATTGGACAAAAAACATGTTAATGATTTAACAAAAAAATTTGTTGAGAAAAAAAATAAGAGGACCTAAGTAAAAAAAAAATTATTGAGGGCAAAAAAAAATAAATGGACAAGTGTCAAGTTATAGGAGAGGAGGAGACAAATATATATATATATGTATAGATATATACTAGTCACAAACCCGCGCGATGTTGCGGGTCTATTTTTATTTTGTAATTTTTAAAGTTAGTAAAATTGATTATTAGATAAAAGTTATTGGTCATAAAAATATTTATTTCCTTCATATTGTTTAGTACAAAAGAAAAATATGTTTACTAAGGATAGAGTTTAAATATCAAACAAAATGTCCAAAAAATAATTTTTTTAAGAAAATTGTATTAGCTTGAATAAAAAAATACACAATACTTAAGTTAAATAGTATGAAAAACAGATAATTTATTCTAGAAACAAACAAATTAAGATAATGATGCAATAACAATAAAAAGTAAAATCACCAAAATATATATACAGCATAGTGGTTCAGACAATTTAACGAAAAAGTAAAAAAAATTAGCTAAGAATGTTTTGTTCATATTATTAATCAAGTGTAAGGTTTTAAACCCATCTATAAACATTTTTATTTTAAAAATAACTAATTGAACTATTTATATTTACTACAAAGTACAATATGCAAAGTAAAAATATTTTTTTTTCTAAAAAAGTTAGAGGTAAAAATCCTTTCTTATAATAATTTTATTCGAAAGCAAAATATATGCAAGTAGAAGAAGCAAATAGATAAAAATATAAAGTAATACCATAAAACAATAATATAGGACTGGATTAAAAAGAGTTAAAGAGTCATACAAAAAACATGTTAAGGATTTAACTAAAAAAATTGTTAAGAAAAAAAATTGTTGAGAAAACAAAATAAAAGGACATAAGTAAAGAAAAATATTGTTGAGGGCAAAAAAAAAAATAAATGGACAAGTGTCACTCAAATGATAGTGAGAAGACAAAAATATATATATGTATAGATATATATAGTTTGTATATGAGACATTGACAATGTATAGTTTTTATACACTGTCAATGCACCAGAAGTTGACACCTTATCAATAGGCCCTCATATGCAAATATAAATAAATTTTTTTAGTTTGCTCATAAGGGCCTATTGATGAGATGTCAACATCTGATGCATTGACAGTGTATAAAAACTATACACTGTCAATGTCTCATATACAAACTATATATATATATATTTATATATTTATTTAAAAGATAATTACTTTGTACATCATAGGTGAATTTTTTTTATTTTATAAACGATGTTAAAATTGTGACATATATCTTATAAAAATATTAAAAAAACAAATAAAATAAGATATTTTATCATGATCCTAACACTATTTGTAAAATAAAATATTCACCAACCATGTGTGTATACATGTGTGTGTGTGTGTATTTTCAATGTGGTTTTTTTTTTTTCAGATTCAATGTGGTTTTAAATTATAACATTTGCATGTTCATATTATATATTTTAGAATCCCAAATGAAAAATAGTACAAGAGGCTTAGGCCAAAAGTCAAAAGGGGCTAATCTAGATAAAGCACACATCTAGATTATGTAATATTAAAAGAGACATAATTGTAAAATTTAAAAAAAAACATAAAAAATATAAAAGTAATATAAATTTAAATAAAGCAAAAAGTAAAAATTTAGTAAAAATTAGAAAAAAAAAGTTTTGTGATTGACTTATCAACATAAATTTTGATACAATGATTTTTATGTTTTATATGACATAATTTTAAACACAAACGCTATCTATGTAACATGATAATAAATATATACAAAGTGAGAGGTCTATGCAAACCTATTTAAGCCATTATGTTTTTAGTGGTAAATTATGTTTATATTGAGTAAAAAATAAAAAAATATAATGTTAAAATTTGTGTTTGCATGTCGAATGACAAATATTTTTTAATTTTTATCATATTCATATTAAATTTTTATCAAATTTTAACTCATATCATACGTATTTTTTATCTTATTTTTATTTCAATTATCATGTCTAAAATTACCGTACCTTATCATTAGCCATTCAATTATCAGCATGGGCTTAAAGTATAGAAATCCTTACATGGTTTCTTATCTGCAAATGTATTGGAGTCTTTTTTTTTTTAACTAAATTCATACTTGTTTAATATATGGCATAGATGGATGGATGGATGGATAGAAAATTGGCATTCGAAATATCAGTTTGGCCAGTTTCTTGGAAGACAAATCTTTGCTACCTTAGTCAGATAAACCCAACGAGATTAGAAAAATAAAGATGTTAAAAGGTCAGACCCAAGGAAAAAGAAGACCCCGCTGCCGTAGGGCCGGGGAGGGCTGCTGGCTGCCACTGGAGAATGGTCAAACTCAAAGACCACTGGAATCATTTTTTGCCTTAAATTCTCGCCAATTATAAGTCTTAATTAAGAGTTTTTTTTTTTTTTTCAAATTTCTAATCTACTTATCCGATATAAAATATTAAACCTCTAATTTTTCTCGATTCCAAAAAATTTTTTAGTTTATCCAATATTTCAATACGCACACTATCTTAACTAAGCAAAAGCATGCTTGCTTAATTATATTTATTTATAGGTCTTAAGGTAAGTATCCTTCTGGCCTTTTATAATTTATTCCGCCAATAACAGTGAGACACCACTCATCAATACGCCCTAAGCATTTCCTTAATATTTCGGTTAACCTCTTATCTGAATATGTAGGCATTTGTGTGTGGTATTACTTTTTTTATTTATTTACCTTAATTATATTAATGAAAGACAATAGTTGCTTTAATAATATTAGGATTTAGGAATAATTTTTGTCAGCTAAAGCTGTGTAAATTAATGATAAAAGTAATAAAAGTATCTTCCAATTAAGAAATAATTGAAAACGCAAAGATAAAAGAATTGAAAAATGAGAGTCGGGTCAGCAAAAAGATGGCACGTACATCTAACTATATATACAAGATTATCGGCCAGGATGGTTTTAGACCCAAATGTAATCAAATCAAAATGAGATGATTTAGTATCATATTCACGTTTGATTAAGTAAATTGAAAAACTTGAAGTTTAGCTTTTGAAATTTGAATTCGACTCGATAAAATATTTGAATCGTTTAAACTAAATTCGATAAGTTAAATTTGTTAAATTTTAATTATATATTATAATGTTAAAATGGTAAATTAATGATAAAATATTAAAAATATATACTAAAAAAACTCGATTATACTCACGAATAAAGGTGTCCATAGGCCGGGCCAAGCCTAAACTATACACTAATAAACTATATATAGGCTCGAGCCAGCTCGGCCTAATCATTCGGGCTTGAATCTAAGCCTAGACCTATTTATATAATTCATTAATTTATCAAAATGTAAATTTGTTAATTTTTTGTATCATTTGCAATATAGATTTAAAAAAAAAACCACACACACCATCATTCAATTTGATTGAAAAAAAAAAAAAGAATTAGAAACGATGTGATTACAACAGGCAAAATTAAGAAATAAAAATGATTACACAAAATAATAAAAAGGATCAGTGGAGAATTCACATGAAAGATTTCCTTATACTATTATTTCTTTAAACCTTCAAATTTCTTTACTTAAGAATCAAAATCAATAGAAAATAAAACCAATGATACATTCGTTTAATGGAAATGAAAAAGTTTTAAGACTTTGAATTTTCAAATTCAACACTCATTTAATGTAAATTTGAGTTTAACTTATTATTGTTATTTATATTTATTTTTTTTTGTTCATTATTTTTTTTATATTTATTAATTTATTTAGTTATCTTATAGTTGAATATAATATGTTGAATATGATTAGCACCAAAAGTGGCATAAAAAGGCTGATCTGGTAAAACGCGTGGCATAACAAAATAATCAGACAGTACATGTGCTAGGGCAACATGATTTGGAATTGGAAGTACACACCAGAATGCACATGGCAGCAGCCCACCATCAATACCGGTGAGGCAATATACACCTTAGAATCTGATATAATGTAAAAGAATATTTTTTGTACCATAAATCGTGAATTACTTATATAAGAGAATCTCCTATAATTCTATAAATAATTAAATATATAAGAAATTCTCATTAATTTCAGATAGAATTTAAATTGTAATCTTTTGAATATAATAATGTTAATTAAATCGTACTATGCAAATAAATCATGATTTTACATAAACATAATTCTCAAGTTCTTCGAACAGAATGATTTTCAGAATTACTTAATTAAAAGAAAAACATAACTTGTTTGGTAATGAATTCTTAAAAATAATCTTAACCAATTTTTAAATACAATTTTGAGAAGAACTTCTTTTTCTTACTTGACCTCTTGTGCTCTTCAGTGTATCTTTTTGATGGAGAAAAATATAATTTATCATAATGGAGGAGTTTTTTTGTAAAAAGCAACATACTTTTTCACATTTCCGTAAAAACATTAATTTTATCATAATGAAATACACGTCCATCAAGTGTAACCCTTTTAGATTCTATCATTTCAATATATCTTGTAATATTTTCATTTGTGATGATAAGTATTGGTAGCGAATAATTACATTAATTTATAATCTCATTTCATTTGATCAAAAGTCAGATTAATCACATGGGTCATTAAAATATCTAATAAATAATTCAGAAATTATTAACAAGACATATTATTTGATGACTGATTAGGCTAAGGAATATGCATAAAGCACTGAATGATAGTATCCAACATCAACGACAATTTATTCGGACTTTAGCTAGCAAATTTCAAAATTTTAAGTTGAAATCTTATTAAATATGAATTTGAATTTAATTTATTACTAATTTAATCTATTACAATTATTTATTAGCAAAATAATTTTTATAATTACTCATTGTAACCAAAAAAAAAATAATTTTTATAATTACTCATTCATAAAAATAATATGCTAATTATTATAAATTAGTAAGTGAAATTAAGACAATGACAGCAGTGAGATTGACGTAAAATAATGATGTATTTGAATATAATTACATGTATAAGTCTGATGACAACGAGATGAAAGAAAAAAAATTATCATTAAAATTTTTAAAAATTGAAAAAAAAATTAAAAATAGGACACGGTGAAATTTTTTCACCGTGCTGCACCAAACTCCGCCAGCTCCCAGTCACTTCAAAGCAAATGTACTAAAATAATAAAAAATATATATTGCATCATAGAAAATCACAAAAAAACAAAAATACATTCTTCCTCTGATTTATATAATTATATGCGGTCTAATGCGATCTCCAAGCAAAAGGAGACTCGAAAAAATTTTACTTTTTATTTCCTAAGCGAGAAATGATTTATTGAACGTACTCAATTCGTAATCCGTCAATTGTTACATTGCTACAGCTTTCTGTCATTGGTAACAGTGTTACCCAGATGCTTTCATCTTCATCTGCTTCTAAATCATTCAATACTTCCGACACTCCTAGTTTCAGATTGATCTTCCTCTTCATCATCTCTCCACCGCCGGGGATGTGAGCAAAGGTCCCTGTGAATTCCCTGAACTTTGGACTGATTATTGTCGGATCAATCAAATTTACATAAACATCGAACTTAACATATGCGTCTCCTTTCACTTCGATTCCATACACAACGATGGTCTCTTCCTCTGCTTTCTCCCTCCTCATCAAATGGTCACTGGGTCTGTTAACCTTTACCGTCAAGCTAGTCTCCAGAGCTCGACCATGGGGCCTGAAATCAGAGGTTGAAACACGGTTGCCTGACTTCTCTCTCGATTTTAATATCGGACGGGCTAGTTTCGGCGGAACTGACGGCGAGGGGCGTTTATTCAACCAAGGCCGGTCGACTTTCTCGTAAGAATAACCCAGTTTGGTGATATCAAGAACATCGCGAACCTTGACTTTTACCAGCTTCAAGTTCTCATCGTAGAAGAGAAAGAAAGAGTTAAGCCAATCTGGGTCTTTGATATCTAATTCATGTTTATGAATCTCCCTCCAGACTTCCCAAAGACGATCGATATTGGAATGGTGTGCATAGAAAATGGGGTCTTTGGCTGCTGAGTAAAACTTACCCATGTCTTCCCTTCCAGGATTCAAGCTGCTTCCTATCCATGTGTGCAGAGTGTTGTGAGGGGCACTCTCTACAGTGCCAGGTCCGTTACAGTACCCTTCGTTGGCTTTATAAGTACAACCCATGAACAATTCTGTCTTCCTTGCGCCAGAAACCATTTGGTTATACATGAATGCCAAGTTTGTATCCAATTGCACTTCACGGCTTAAATTTCTTTCGCCTTTGTAGTTTAAATCTGCCAACTGAGGTGGGAAATGTGAGAAGTCACGCTCAGTATGAAAGAATGATAAGTTAGTGTTCACATAAATATCCGGCATCATCATTCCTTCAGGGATGTCCCAAGTCCAGACGGGCAAAGCGAATGTGTCATCTCCGATGAGACTACCGAGGATGCGCTCATGGAAGAAGATCATCATGCGGTGCCAGGGAAAGAATAACCACGTTCTGTGAATACTGAGAGGAGTATCGGAGTTCTGTTGCTCGTAGGCTCCGGTGCAAAAGAGACAATGCAAGTTGGCTTGACGGGCAAAACTTCGAGGGTCATCGTATGGCAGGGACTTCATGATTGACAAGGCCTTGTTATATTTGGCGATGTAGTTCTCGTCCAGAAGATGTGCCGGCCTGCGCACGCGTACAGGCGATTGAGGGTCCGGAAACTGGAAATCGACAAAGGGCACTGGCGTTTCAAATCCCGGCGGGCAACAGTAAACAAGAAGATCTGGACGACCATATGATGGATGGCACGCTGTCATGTTCGGCCCGATGACTTTACTCTTTGCAGCCATGCCAATGCTGGGTTCGTGGTTACCGGAACTCCCGCCTCCCAGCTTGCCGAGTATCATGTTTGTTAGTTCCCTGGACAATTCGCAATCAATACAGGACAACAGGAAGGGAAAAAGAAAGGAAGTGAAATGAATGAATGGCCAAAAGAAGACGTGCATAAATGAATCAAGTACCCAATATAGAAACTCTGTAGTTGATGAGAGTCCAGGATTCGAGAAGACAAAGGCAACATTGCCACGATGAGGGCTAACACAACTGTCAGGATCCATTTCTTTTGCTCCATGGTAGGAAACACTGGACCTTGCTAAAACCTTTGTTCAATCGAAAGCCTCAAAATGATTCAGGATTCCGGCAGACAAATATCTGCTAACATAAATCGTATCTGACCGCCGGAAGTCCTTGCTTCTGAAGAGATGATCTACACAGAAGAAGCAATATTTTAAGTCAATCAACATGCAAGGGGAATAAAGATTAGACCAAGTTGTATAATTAAAAAAAAAAAAAAAAGGAAAGAACCTATTGATGCTCTTCCCCAAGAACACCAGTTTGAACTAAGTATCAGGAATACTTCCTCCTAAATAATCAAATATTTAATTTATCACGTGTTTTAAGACAGAAAAAAATATCAATATATTTCTTATTTTCTTTTATATATATATTTGCAATTCAACATATATATATATACATATATATATATATATGTAAGGGAACAAAATTGTATAAAATGATATTTTCATTTAAATCGTGTCATAATTATATTAATTTTTATGGAAAATTATTAATAAATTTATTTAATTAAATATATCTATCATTTAATTATTACTTATATTAACAAATAATTAACTAATTTTCTTAATATTTTCACTACTCAACTCTTTCCGATAATCGTGACAGCAAAAATTAACTGTCCACGTGGTTGGGATAAAATATGCAGTGACTAGGTAAATAGATCAGAGCACTTGAATATTGACAGTGGAAAATGCGTGGGGACGGTATTGCAAATAATCATTTCTCTACTCAACACTGAAAAAATAAATAAAGAAAAGATATTTGTAGATTATTCTCACTTACCCTTCAATTCAATGGCTTCAACAGTCACGTCAATCGCTACTCGATTAATTAATAGCATAAGTTAAAATTTTCAAATATTAGTCTCTTCTATGCATCATCAATTATTATTTTAAGATTAAGTTTTTTATAATCTAAATTAAAAATTATTATACACGAATGAATGAGCAATAGATGTAAGCACTAGTGAGTTTTATTTGATATATTATTTTTAATATTTAAATTATATAATAACATTTTATTCATTAATAAACATAAAAATATTTTTTAGAAAATTATTTTAAGTTTTTTAAATTAATGAAATTGCATATTATAATAGTTTATAAATTTATAAAATTTATAAATTGACACCTAAATTTATTTGTGGGTCCGATTTAGTAGAATTCTAAAAAGATATTAAAAGACATGTGGGAAAGGGAAATATATCTAATTATTGTATTGTTTTTAACAACTTTGTTGTGTTTTTTTTTTTTATCAAAATTACAGCTATTTAACAGATTATTTTAACATGTATCAAATTCTTATTATGTTCGTCAGGTGCTTGCATAAGTAATTTTAACTAAGCAATGTTGTAAATTATATAACTTAAATACATACTTGTTTAGAATACGATTGATAGATCTATAAGAAAATGATAGATCCAAAGAACTCAAGTTTATCTTTTTGTGTATGCAAGATTGAATCTAAGCTTATACGAAATAAACTAGCTTTTACTCCTGCAATGCACAAATTAATTTTAATTGTTTAATTTATAAATGTATAAAATAATAATATTTAATTTATATATTTAAAGTATATATGAAATGATTATTATTCAATATATTATTAGTGAAATTTTTAAATTTTACCAGCGATGTTAAAATAATTACACATACCTTTTAATTATTTATTTATTTATATTCATAAGGAGTATGTATCATCCTCTTAGGGCCATTATAGAGTTTAAAAACTTGACTGACAGTGTATTAGATAATAATATTATATAATATACATATAATATAATAAAAATATCCAATCATAAAAAATTATAAAATTCAAAAACATAAAATAAACAAATAGTGGAAAAAATAAAAAATGAAAACATTATAAATAATATTATTAAGCACATAAAATATGTTAAAATAAAAATTAAAAGTATAATTTAAAAATTTTCAAGTGTTAAAGCAACATTTTGAAGTAGATTTTTATTATTGAAATAAATAATTATAATGTATACGTATAATATATATATGCATTCTTATATATAAATATATAATTAATTTTATCTATTAAATATGTATATTGTCTGTGTATAAAATGCATATTTATATATAAAAGAATGATTATAACATATTTATATAATTAATTTTATTTATTAAATATGCATGTTAACATATATATTTGTAAATTTATATGTTTTATTCATGAATTTTATTTATTTAAATAATAATAATTTTAAATATTTAAATAATATACATGATATTTATAGCTTACATTTTTACTTTTAAGTTTGGTTAAATTGAATAAATTAAAATTATTTATTTTATAATATAAATAATTATTGCACGTTTCAACGACAGAAATAAATCAGCTAAGAGAAATCAGAAGAGTATGTATCCTGAAACGCCCTTTTTAATTTCTCCAGACACGAGAGACCAGAAAAGAGTATGTATTGTATCCTTATAACAAAAAAATCAAAAGGGTATTTGAATTTAGCTGAAGATTTCATTTTGTGGTGAAAAATCAATGTGATATATATATTTGTACTTGAAGCTGTCATGGAGTCATCTGTTGGGGTTTGCCTTGAATCCCACATCGAAAGTATAGGAGAAGTTATAAGGGTTATTCCCTTATAAATAAAGTGTTAGGCTTGGTTTGTAAAATATCCCAGAGAGTTATAAAGTTAAGCTATTATAAAAGGGTGTAATTGGGCTCTTTGGGTAGTTGGGTTGGGTTTGTAAGGAGTTTGCAATTTTTCTCTTCTAAAAATTGCACAGTTGTAGTTGTTTGATTGTTTATTAAATTGGTTGGGTGGTTGTAGGCCAAATTGGTTGGGCCAAACCACATTAAAATTATTGTGTTTGTTTTTGCTTTCCTCTATTTTTGTGGGTGTTTGGTTTGAGGGATATTTTTCCCAACAAGTGGTATTAAGAGCTGAAGGTTCGTGATCCTGCGAGAGGAGGAGAGCTATGGCTGAAGGTATGTCTGGAGGTATGCCTAAGTTTGAGATTCCTTTATTTGATGGTAAAAGTAATTTTATGTTATGACAAAGTACGATTCAGGATCTTCTAGTGCAACAAGGTCTAGATTTGGCATTAGAAGAAAATAAGCAAGATGGAATGTCTGATAAAGATTGGGTTAGAATTCAGAAGAGGGCTGTGAGCACAATTAGATTGGCACTTGCTCCAGAGATTAAGTATACTGTATTGACTGAGACGACACCAACCGGATTGTGGAAGAAGCTGGGAGACATCTATGCGTCAAAATCGCTGACGAATAGATTGTGTTTGAAGATGGATTTGTATTCTCTGAAGATGGATGAAGGTACGAGTCTCCATGATCACTTAAATGAATTTAATAGATTAGTTTCACAATTATTAGCTATTGATTCTAAAGAGTTGAAAGAAGAAGAGAAGGCATTGCTGTTGTTGTCATCTTTGCCCAAATCCTATAGACCGTTAGTTCAGACTTTATTGGTAGGTAAAACTACTTTGACGTTGGATGATGTGATTGCTGTGCTGCGTGAGAATGAAAGATTTATGGGCAAAGAAGATTCTTCATCTGCGAGAGGTGTACTAGCTGCTGTGGAAGATTCTACTCGAGGGAGGACTAATGAGAGACATGGTGGATCAAGAGGGAGATCAAGATCAAGATTCAGAGATTATAGTGAGGTGGAATGTTATTATTGTGGAGAGAAGGGTCATATTCAAGCACGTTGCAAGACATTAAGAGAGGATATGGCTGCATTCAAGAAGGCTCAACAAAAGAGTGATGATGGAAAGAAGAATGAGACATGTGTTGTTTTGACTGATTCGGATGATGATGTATTGGCAACTTGTTTAGATGGGCCTCATACTTATGAGAAAAGTTGGGTTTTGGATTCAGCTGCATCGATGCATATTTGCAATGATAAAGATCGGTTTGATGAATTGAAAGAGGTTGAAAGTTTAGGCAATATTGCGGTTGGGAATGGTAATCGAGTGAAGATTGAAGGTATTGGGAGTGTTCAACTCAAGCTTCATGATGGTGGTGTCAAGACTCTTCGTAATGTGAGGTATGTACCCAGTTTTAGCTACAATTTGATTTCTTTGGGTGAGTTAGCTTCACGTGGGTACACATATGTTGGTAATAATGATTGGTGCAAAGTATACAAGAATGGTGGTTTAGTTTTGCAAGGAAAGAGGAATGAGAAACAACTATATTTGCTTGATGATGCAAAGGATAGAGTTGTTTCCAAGAGTAAGAAGATTCAGAGGCATGTTAGTTTTTCAGATGTTGTTAAGCAGTTTGGGGATTCAAGTCAAGGGAGGATTTGTTGGGGTTTGCCTTGAATCCCACATCGAAAGTATAGGAGAAGTTATAAGGGTTATTCCCTTATAAATAAGTGTTAGGCTTGGTTTGTAAAATATCCCAGAGAGTTATAAAGTTGAGCTATTATAAAAGGGTGTAGTTGGGCTCTTTAGGTAGTTGGGTTGGGTTTGTAAGGAGTTTGCAATTTTTCTATTCTAAAAATTTCACAGTTGTAGTTGTTTGATTGTTTATTAAATTGGTTGGGTGGTTGTAGGCCAAATTGGTTGGGCCAAACCACATTAAAATTATTGTGTTTATTTTTACTTTTTTCTATTTTCGTAAGTGTTTGATTTGAGGGATATTTTTACCAACATCATCCACGCCTATGCTTTCCTGCGCAATATCTTTGAATGGATTTTCTGCAGCGGGTATGGAAGCAAAGTCCTCACAGCTGGAGTTGCTTCCATCTCCATACATGTCGTTTTCTCTATTTATTTGATGTTCCCAGCTGCAGCGAATGTAAAAGATCTCACATCACAGTAAAGAGAACCAGATTAAAAACTCTTCTTTTGGTAACATTGTCACCGAAGACGACAGGTGACCATTGGAACTGGGAAGTGGGAACATCAAATAATTGAAGGCCAACAGTGATACTTTGAACTTTAGGCGGAAAGTTGATGTCCTTTGGGCTTTCAAACTGACCACTCGCCTGCCAGCCTCCAGGCTGCCACCAACCCTCATTATATTCTTTAACTCGTGCTATTAATTATTTTCATACACTGTAAAGAAAATTTTTAAATTTTATAAATTAGATTAATATAATAAATATATATTTTCATAAAATAATATATTAAATAAAAAAAACTTAATACTTAAATATGTTCTTTATGTTTATCACAAAATATAATTAAGTTTTAAACATTCAGTTGCATGAAAATTAATCTTAAACGTTTCAAAATAATATAATTAAAGATATTTTCGTTAAATTTTTTTATTTTAGTTACTATTGCACGCTCAAAAAACTTAACGACATTAGAGAGAATTAACGAAAATGTCCTTAATTTTATTATTTTGAAATATTTATGACTAATTTCAATGCAAATGAACGTTGAAGACTTAATTTTATTTTGTGACAAACATAGAAAATATATTTGGATATTAAGCCAATAAAAAATTACAATCATAATTAAATAATACATTCATAAATTATTTAAATTAATCAAATAAATCGATATATAATTGGACATATAACTTATTCAATATGAGTCTTAAATTTAAAATCACTTGTAACAAATATCTTTTAAAGTATATAAGAAATAATATATATTGTTAATCGAATATTTATTATTTGCTAGCAAATCGCATGTCCTTTTATTATTATTATTGATTATTGACTAGACCATTGGCATGTTAATCACCAATATATTATTAATCAAATTCAAACAAATAGTAAATGAAATTGAAAAGAATCTTCCATCTATTCGTGTCACAGCCCGTGACTTTATTTTTCATCTTATTCTATACATCTTATATGATTGGGCTGTCTGCGATACTTTACTTTTCTTTTACATATACACAATTTCATATTAAATTATAATATGAATTACATCTCCTATATTAATTCATAAGGAAGTAGTACTGTAAATAAGTCTAAATACAGAAAATAAATGATCATACCTTATTAAATAAATCAAGCTGTCGCATCGTCCCCAAATGCACAGTAGAAGTCCTTTAGATATCAGACTCTTAGTCCTCGAAAACCTGAAATGTTAATATTAAGGGGTGAGCAAACCACGGCTCAGTAAGGGAATTATATGCATACTTGATATTCGGCTATCTATATGCTGAAAAACTTTTTCATTTTTCCTATGGGCTCTAGGCTCGTATGTAGGAAGCATACTACAGTCGGCTAGGGATCCGGATGGAGTAAGGTAGATATTTTGAAATACCTATCTTGTCCCGGAACCTAGAAGCAACTGTAGAGAGTAATAAATTTCTTTTCGTTTGAAATTTATATCCTTTTACCTTTTCATTTCATCTCATTTCCATATTCCTTTCAAAATAATGGTTATATAAAATAAAGCATTTAAATAAAATAACTAATATTCATATATTCCTTGAAAAGAATATTAGTTAAATCATCATCGTTCTCATTTAAACTCATTTCATATTTTATTGTACAATCATAATTAGTACAGTACTTTAAATAGCAAAATAAGCTATAATTTCCTTTTCGTATAACATATAAATCATTTAAATCTAATATTCAATTTAAAGTTTAAAATAAGAATATTAGATTTATTTTCCTCCTCTTTCCTTTTTAAAACAAATCACATATTCATGTCACATATAGTCTAATATTCAATTTCAAATCATAGTAAGAATATTAGACTTATAAACTCTTATTTCTTTTGAAAACATATTACATGTTCATATCATATGTCATATGAAAATCATCTCGTAGTACTAAAATCAGTACTGAAATAAGCATTTTGTAAAATGCTGTAAATCTCTTTCATTTAACTTGTCACATATCATGTAAAACATTTACATTTCACATATCACATATCATATAAAACATTTTCACATATGGAGACTGAGGCACGCCCAGCTCGTCCACTGGGTCGTTACTCGTATCATGCTATAGACCCCGAAGGGTATAAAATCATCATGTCAAATCTATGGCCATAGTCTATAATTGTCCTCGGCGGATCACTAATCAGGTGTCGGCCGGGACTACATATCACATATCACATATTACATGTCACATATCACATATCAGCATGATAGGATGCCAACTAGTCTCAAAACCGTATTTTTCATCATCTGAAAACCTTTATGGAATTTATAAAAATAATAATTTCATAATTAAAACCATAAAGGTTATATAATAAATCAAGTGAATATTTAAGAAAATATTTATAAAATATTCACTTTATCCCTTTTTCATCTTTCATTTCATATTACGTATAATTCATATATCGAGAGAATATTTAGAAAACTTTCATAAAATATTCTCTTTATCCCTTTTTCATTTTCCATTTCATATCACATATAATTCATATATCGAGAGGATTTTCGGTGATCTCATTATCACCAATTTCGAAAACATGAATATTTTAAAATGAATTTTCGTTATATTCATGTTTTATGAAAAATAATCATTTTCTCTATTTTCGTGGTTGGAAATCGTTTCTCGTGAAATAAAATCATTTATTATGATTTTATTAATTTTCTAGAAATTTTCAATAACTTTCGAAAAATTTTCGGCAGTATAACGGCTGCCGATTGGCTAGCCTCCTGCACAGAAAATACAGTTTATAATTTCAACCGGCACTTCACCACAATTTTCCAACCAATCAATTTTCATAAATTATTTCCATAAAATATTTCGAAATTAAAACATGCAAACTGAATATCCTTACAGTGCTGCACATGCATCCCTTACCTGTTTCGGGTCGGCGACTGCCTTTCGAAGGTCACGCCCGTGTTCACCTTGCCCGATTCCATCGGCTCGGTTATCGAGAGAATTTTCTGAAAATTAAATTCTAAAATATAGAATTTTTTATAATTATTTAAATAAATAAATTATTTAAATAATTTAACACTTCTCGGGATTTCTTACCGATTCCCGTAATTCTCGGGTTTTCGAATTCTCGGGATCTCCCGTAATTTCCGAAATTCTCGAATGCCGAAAATTCATCCAAACATACTGTTAAATTTTCAAATACCTAGGATTATTTATTAAGTTCATCATTTGAGTTTCAACATATGATTGCTTTGAATAGTTATAGAGATATTGGAGAACTATTTTAGAGCCATCTGATCTATTGATTTTTTGTTTATATTTTTATTGATGTAAATTTTAAAGTTAGAAAATGGTCTGAGAGATAGACTATCAAGTTATGAGATTTCTATTTTTTTCAATTATGGACTAAAATTGGAGTAAAACAGAATGATTTATTTATAATTTATTTTTATTAGCCAAAATAAAAGTCCATTAATTTTGAATGTTGATAATCTTCTCCTCCTATGGTTTGAATCTAAAACTTTCAAATACAGCAAGTTGAAGCATCTGCCAAACAAGCCTTATCTCTCTCTCTCTCTCTGTCTCTCTCTCTCTCTCTATATATATATATATATTATATTATATTATTAGATACATAACAAATATGGCAAAATGTTTATATGGATGCTTATTTGGACATTTTCTTTGAATGACAAATAAACAACTATTAATTTATTTGTAAATCAAAACAAATAATAAATGCTTTCTCACATTTCTACTTTTCTAAAATTTCACTACTTTCTACAATTTCTCAATCTTTTTAATAAAATTATCTTAAAGTAATTTTAAAAAATATATAGTTTTAGTATTATCTTTTTGAAAAACTAAATAAAAGATTAATTGTTTTTGTGCTTGTTTTATTATAATTATTATTAAATTATATTCCGTGCGATGAACGAATTTTAATAATAAAATTTTTATTTAATTTTAAAATATAATTATAGCATATCATATATATATACACATACATATATACATATATATCAATGCTTGTAATAAATTTATTATTACAAAAACATATGCGAAAGATGTATATACACGAATATTATTTATATAATAATCTAATTATATTAAATGTATTAGATAATTGTTTTACATGAAAAATATTTTTAAAAAATAGGTAAATATTCATTCAAAAAACGAATCTAACTATCTAAAAAACATTTAATAAATACCAAGACAGAGTGAAGAAAAAAAGGATAGGAGACAATAAATTTAAATAGATACCAAAAGAGAGAGAAAAAGAAAAAAAAAGGTAAGACACAACAATCATACAAAATAAAAGATGAGATGGAATGATATGGTGGTGGATGTGAAGCGAATAAGATATTAGTCATAGATCAATTCATATGGAATGTTGAAAGATTTTTTTTACATGTCAAGTTAATTATGTAATTTTGAAAAATATCTGAATAAGTAAAAAAACTAATATATTTAGATAATCTTTTTCAAATTTTTATTTTAAAATTGTAGCTTGAAGGTGAGAAATAGAGAAAACTAATTTTTTGTACTGATAAACACTTGAGGGTGAAAGAAAATAAGAGAAGAAAACCGATTTTTGGGTATTGCTAAACAATTTGGAGTAAAAAATAGATAATTAAAATTGAATAAGAATAAAATTGTAATGGTAGTTTAGGATAATGACAGTTTTTGTGGAAGTGGATTGAAGTTATGGTGCAATAAAAACTGCAAATAAAGAGAGATAAAAAGAGCAAAGAGCGTTCTAGATTTTTAAAAAAAAACTTTAAATTATTCAATTTTTTTTGGATTGTTTGACACATGTCAATTAGCGTTTTCTGAAATATAATATTATATATGATTACTATTATTGTTGTTATTAATTTATTTTTATAATAAAAATATAAATTTTTATTTTATTATAAAATCAACATAAAAAATATATAATTAAATATAAATATAAATTTATTAGACGTAAAATATATTAAAAATAAATAATTAAAATTTGATTAATAATTATTATCTTTTCTTATAAAAAAATATTAATTCCAAATTTTGATTTTTCACTATGGTATTATGATAGAAAGAAAAACATTATTATTTGTTATATATTTCATTGAAAGTGAATTTTTTTGGTTTTTTTTAATCACACGTATAATCATAATTTTTTATTTTTTGGATTTTTTTAGAACAATGGAACCCTTCCTAGGTTTGAAAAGTACAGAAGAGGTCATTCATGATTTGGTTGAGAAAGAAAAAAAATTTTGCTCCCAAACCTATGGCTGTAAGTAAGACTCCGCAAAACCCATTACAGTGTATTTGTTTGGGCAGATTTGATTTTCATTTTCTCATTTTTTTTGAGTTTTATGAAATCTGTAGATTGATTAAGGGTGAAAAAAAGAGCAGGTTTTCTGTGCAGAAAACTTGAAACGTGTAGGAGGGAAAAGCAAATAATCTTTCTCCTCCGCCCTCCCCCTCCCCCCCCAATCCACAAGAATAAATTTCCGTGGGCAAAACAAAAATTTTGGACAAGCGTATCTTTTAAAAAATCAAAAAATTACAACAAATGCCATTATTCTATTTTCCTAATAAAATTCATCATCTTCTGCTCAACTCCTCTTCTGTCAAATTTTTCTGTCTTAATCTCTCCATTTTTTTTAATTTCAATATATAAAATACGAAGTTGAAGATCATTACTCAACTTACATAGCAAATTTTTGCAGGTTAGGATATCTTGAATCCATTTTTTTTTATTTTTTTCATATATATATATAACTTTTATTATTTTTGCTTTTTTTTTCAGAAATTTCTCCATCTCAAATTCATACTTTTTTTATGGAGGGAATTTCTGAAAAGTTGATTACTAAATGATGATTCTCCCACCTTTTGCTTCTTTTTAGCTTGCGAAGGAATTGTTGAATGAGGCGATTTATTAGGATTTTTTATTCTAGCTTGTCTTAGAACCATGTTAGGGTAAAATTTGTGAAAAAATTGATAATTTGTTGAACGAAAATAGGGATGAGTTAGTGAAAGTTTGAGTTGGAAAGAGAGAGCGTCAAGGGTAGCTAGTGAAGTTTGAGCCAGAAAGAGTGAGGGTTGAGGGTTATTTTTATAGCTGTTGTTCGGGCATTCGAATTCCCAAAGGCATTCTACAAACAGAATGCCTTTCAACATGGGGCATTCAAATGCCATGTGCTGAAAGATGTTTTCCAATTAGAAAATAATAACATTTAAATATTTTATAAAATATTTGTAAATTTATATTTTTTATAAATTAATTTTAATTATTTAGAAAAATAATAATTCTAAATATTTTATAATTACTTGTAAAGTTATATATTTTATAAATAAATATTAATTATTTAGCAAATAATAATTTTATAAATAATATAAACATTTTAAGATTAATTTTATGATAATTTTATAAATTTATATATTTTATAAATAAATATATATTTTATAAATTTTTTAAATTTATATAATTTTTTATATAAAATATTTAATTTTATAAATTTATATATTTTAATATTAATTTTATAATAATTTTATAGATAAATTTATATACTTTAATATTAATGGGTATTTTTGTTATATGTATAGCAACAATATTATGGTGAATTTTATAATTACAAATATAAAATTCAAAATTTAATAAATTAATATTGAAGGGTATTTTAATTGTGATAGCAAAGTATATTTTAAAAAAATAAGGAATAAGGGTATTTTAGTAATTGTGCTAATAATAGATGTTTTTGTGATTACTGTAGGAGAGGGTATTTTAATAATATTAATTTAAATGTAAGGTATTTTAGTAAATACTTAAATGAGAAAAAATTATATTCAATTTTAATAAATTTATATTAAAAGGGTATTTTGGTCATTTTTATCTTATTTCTACCTTATTCTTTCTTTAAACCAAATGAAAAAAAAAATTCAGAAAAATTATTCAATTCCACCAGCCAAATAACATAGTACATATTCTTCTTATTTTCTATTCTCTTAGAATATATTTTCCATTCTTTCTCTATTCCATTCCGCGAATCAAACGCCACCTTAGGGTTTAGTGGAAAGTGAGATGTTTACAATTATACCCTAGGGGTGTGTGTACATACATATACATATATATATGTATACATATATATATATGTATATATATAAATTTTTTAATTAATTTTTTTAAAGAAAAATATTATCTATAACATAATATAAAAAAAATCTATAAGGATTCACATGTTGACATGTGTCCAAAAAAATTACAAAATAAAGTAATGGAGTAAAAATAATAATGGGTTGATACATTATCAAACTTTTATATGAAAAAGAAATCTTTAAGGAATATCCAAGCAATTACAAATTGGAGTAAAAATAATAATGGGTTGATGCCATAATCAAACTTTTATGTGAAAAAATCAGGGTTCTTAAGATCATTGTCGTAACGTATTAAGTTTCGGGAAACCTAATAGCTAGACACAAAACTATGGAGTCGCCACCAATCATTCTAACCTAGGTGTGATTGGTCACCTATTCAAACTAAGGATAAGGCCTGGTCTACGTTAAAAGTTCTAAGTTCGGGAGTACGGTTACGTATGAGGAAGGATTAGCACCCTCACAACGCCCATCCTAAAATGGTACCAAGTGATCTAAGGTTATCTTAATTTTGCCTTTTACTTTAATTTCGATATAATTAAATATTGAAAAATCTTTTAAGTCTCCTCCATCAATCTGGTTGGACAACTTAAAAGTTATTCTCACCTCAAGAGTATTCAAGTAGGACCAATCGCCTTTCTTGAAGAGGCTCCGTCGTCGGATTGTTTAAATATTTTATGCAAACCCTATTTTGACTTCTATCCAATTTATATTTATTATTTTATCCTATTTTATTCTATCGTTATTATTTCTTTATATAAATTATTATTTCATGTATTTTTATATCTTTAAATAAACATGAATTATTTGATATTGAATATTTTCTTAAAGACCTTCCATCAAGCTGGTAAGACCTTAAAGAAACTTTCTCACCTTAGGAATTTTTAAAGAAATTACTCAAGCGCAATTCTCTTTAAATTCCATCCTCGGAATAATTCACATTTATTAAAATATTTAATGTAATTTAATTTTTAATTATTTTCTAATTTTAATTCCAATTTATTTATTTGATCTTTATTCTTTATTATAATAAACTTAATGTTAATTTACTATTTTTTAATCTAATCTAATTTAATTTTTATTTTTATAATTTAATTTATTAAATCTTGGAAATGTCCTATAAATCTTCCATCAAGCTGGCAAGATTTAAAAGAACTCTCCTCACCTCAAGACATCTAAAAGTACTACTCAAGCACAGTCCCTTTAGAATTCCGTCGTAGGATAATTTGTATTTTTATTATTTTATTCTATTTTTTGTCTAAATTAATTTTTATAATTCATTATTTCTAATCTGATTATTTATTCTTTTAATTGCAATTAATTTTAATAATATTTTTTGAATTTTAAATATCGGAAATATCTTTTTAAATCTTCCATCAAGCTGGTAAGATTTAAGAAGAATCTCCTCACCTCAAGATATCTAAAAGCACTACTCAAGCGCAGTACTTTTAAAATTCCATCGTCGGAATAATCTCAACTTATCTCCATATTTTATGATTTTATTATTTTTTCTAATTTTTGTTTTATCTATCTTATTTTATAAGCCATATTTTCTAAAATAAAATTCCTAAGTCGACAATATAAATCGCACAATTTCATTATTTAATTAAATCCTAATGACACATGCAAGCCGAGCCAAGTTATCACAATATCAGAATATTCTCATGCAAATATATCACATTATTCATACAAATTATATGTAAACTAAATTTAGTTCTACAAATATACAAATCATGCAAAATTATCAAATTACCCAATAATCAAATTATCCAATAATCATGCAAAATCAAATTATATAAAAAAAAACATACAAATTACTAATATGCAAATCTAATATTTAAAGATTGTTAAGTCAAATCAATTATATGCACTAATTTGAATTTTATATGAATTAACAGGCAAATTAATATTAGATAGAATTATTATGCAAAACTTAGTCAAATATTATATAAACTAAATCTATCAAATATTATATTAACATGGGATTTAACAAATTATCATTTTATTACATTCTCACTTAATCATGCATCAATTAAAATACTATTAACAAGTGCAAATTAATAAGTAAAAAAAAAAATTCTTTTACCTCACGTCACTTTCCTTTCCTTTCTTTGTATTTTCCTTTGTTTTCTATTCTTTCTTTTTGATCTTTCCTTCTTTCCTTTCGTAATTCTTGCAGTAGCTGGTGATGGTTGGTTTGGAGATGAAGACGACGATGGTGGTGATGGCAGCGGCAAGCTCGGCTGTTGCAAAGGGGCTAGTGATGATGGTGCAGTGGAGTGGGCAAGTGGGGTGGCTCGGTAGGAAGATGGTGAAACAAAGGAGTCCCGTGGTGAAGATTGGGTTTGGCCGTGAATAAGGAAGGAGACGCGCGATGCAGGGAACGATGGCTTCGGACAGAGCTGGCGATGCAACAGGAGGCAACAAGTAGGAGCAAATCAGTGATGGTGCAGTGATCGGCGCCAGACAGAGCAGGGATGCAGCAGTGTGGTGAGGCAGAAGATGGCGCAGGAAGTCAGGGAGGTGAACGGTGAAACAGAGGGTGCAGTAATGAAGCAGCAGCATGCAAAGTAGGCGTGGTGAAGTTGGCAAAGAAAGGTCGTTCCTGGGCTTTTGGTTTGGTAGCAATAGAGGTGAAAAAAATAATGATCAATGGTGAGCAGTGAGGGGATGATGATGATCAAAATCGAGCAGTGCCCAGGTTTTTTTCTAGGGTTCTTCCAGGGTTCTTTCTAGGGTTTTTTCTTAGGGTTTTCTCTTAGGGTTTCTCTAGGATTTTTTTCTAGGGTTTTTTTTTCTCTCTTTTCTTTCTGCCTCCCCTCCTCTAGGGTTTTCTCCCCTTTTTATAGACCTAGAGTTTTTTTTTATTTTTTGTTTTTTTTTATTTTTTTATTTTTTATTTTTGGTAATATATATATAAAATTCAAGAATCAATTTTCTAGGAAAAATATTTTAGATTTCAAGAATCGGACTTGAATCCGATATTAATTTTGACTTTCCTTTTCACAAAATTTTGATTTTCAATCTTTAATAGTCTCATTTAATTTTACTTTCCTATTAAAATTAATTCTGATTTCCTTCTCTTTTTTTTTATTTTCTTTATTTTATTCTATAAAAATCAAAATCAAAATCCAAAATTTATTTCTAAATCTAAAAATTAAAAATTAAAAATTAAAAATCAAATATAAAAACTAATTAATTAAAAATGTTTGAAAAAGAACCGGACAAAAATGGTGTCTACAATCATCATTATCGTCAGAGCCTTTATCGCAAGAGATTGGGATAGGTTATATGAACCAATACCTGTACTCCTGTTAGATCGTCCATATGTATTCTTCTTCTCCACACATTTCTATCTAAAGCCATGTGTTAATCAAACTCTAATACCTATATATCTTTCCAAATTACTTCATTCCAAGTCTTTTTTGGTCTTCCTCTAGTTTTAACTCTTTTCTCAACATTCATAGTTTCTATTCTCTTAACTTGAGCATCTATATAGGTTTACGTCATACGTGTCCAAAATAATGTTAACGACTTTCATACATCTTATCTTCAATAGATACCACTCCAAACATCTTACGAATATCTACATTTTTTATTATATCTTTTCATGTATATCTACATATCCACCGTAATATATGCATTTCTGCTACACTCATCTTTTGTGTATGCAGTCTCTTCGTAGCCTAACATTCACTACCATATAACAATGTTGGTCTAACAACTGTTCTATAAAGCTTGCTTTTCAACTATATAAGAATTCATTTATCGCACAATACACCTGTAGCACTTATCCACTTACTCCATCTAGCCTGGATCTTATAGGTCACATCACCATCAATCTTTTCATCCATTTGTATAATCGATCTTAGATATAGAAAATGATCCCGTTTATGTATCGCCACCCCATCTGTTCTATCAATGTTCTTAAGATGATTAATTTTTTATATTGTTAAAAATCATTAAATTATCCATTAAGAATTAAAAGGTTTTAATGATTTTTTTATTTTATTTTTACTTTTTATATATTTTATTTAGAATGATTTTTAAGATATTCAACACTTTGTTTTTTTTTTCTTTAATATTTCTTGAATTATTAAGTTATCCATTAAAGATAAAAAAATTTTAAGAATATTTCTAGCATGTACTTTGGACGTTTTCTAATTTTCTTATTTTATTCTTTTTCTTTCAAATATTTTATATTAAAAATAATATAATTTCTAATGACTTTTAAGAAAAAAAAAATATTAAACATGAATCTGGTTCTTTCCTTGACATTTGATTTTTTTTCTTTATGCTCCTAAAAATTATCAAATTGTCACTTAAGAATTAAAAACTTTTGAAGATATTTTTATGTTTTGGTATGGATATTTCTTAAATTTTATTTTTTAATTTATTTTCAAATACATTAAATTAAAATAATATACTTTAGAATTTTTTTCAAAACACTTGACACTTTGATTGTTTATTTAATGTTTTTTGAATTACAAAGTTGTCCTTTAAATATTAAAAGGTTTTGAGGATATTTTATCTTATACTTGGGGTATTTTCTATTTTTTTTATTTTATTCTTTTCAAATATTTTAAATTAGTAATAAATAATTTAAAATAAAATTTAAGAAAAAATTAAACATGTAAATTCAATCAATGAATTTGATTTTTTTTTTATAAATTTGAGCAAAAATATTTAAAAATAAAGAATGATATATTTGGTCGGGTTTGAGCTTTAAATGTCGAGCCTAAGTATAATTGAGCCTAAGTACAATCCAATTTTTTATCAGCTCTCAATTTTTAGCTCATGCCTTTATAATGGGCTTAATATTTTTATTAGAGCCAAACAAAAAATTGAACCGACTTTCGGGTATGAGCGAACTTCCAATCTATGGATACGTTTAATCTCCTCCAAAATATTTAAATTATCGTAAGTAATTTTAAACAATATTTTTTATTGATAATTCTATTTTTTATTCTTGCATAAAAATAATAAAAATAAATAAATTAGAAGACATGCTTACTTAGTTGTGGATGGATTAGAATGTTATTATCAAATTAACAATAGTGTTTTTGCTATGCATCAAATTTGAAGAATATATAATTAAATAATTTTTATTTAATTAATTTTAAATTATTAAATTAAAAAAATGATAAGATTAAGAAAATAGTGAATGAATTAAATAATAAAAATACTTATTTATAAAATAGAATACGATAATTTTTTGAATAAATAAATAAATCATAAAAATTATTAATTAAAATTTGATTTAAATAATTAAAAAAAATTAGTATATATTATCCATTAATTATTATATTTTTATTAATAAGATTCGAATTAAATCATGAAATGAGCTATATAAAAAAAAATTATTCAAAAAAAGATTCAAATAATTTATATTTTGAAATAAAAATATTTAATTTTCAATCTCGACGTAGTGAGGGGCCCACACTAGTTTATATTTAGTTTTTTTATTTTTTCAATTTAATTTTTATTTAATATATAAAAATTTATTATTATATAGTAAATTAATATATGTATAAATTTACATAATATTTTTTAAATATTTAATAATAAATGTATATTTGATATAAATTTTTTTAAGTTATTAACAAAAATAATATTCGATATAAAATGATTTTAGTAATTTTAATTTTTTATCTAATTTACAAAATACTAAATATATACTATAAATTTCATTATATACAAATTTTATCTAATTTACTTAATAGTAATTTTTTATTCTCACTACATTTCATCTCATCGTCACCACTGTATTTGCATCTAAATGTATATCTCACCACTATTTTATTCTTATTGTTATAGTACCCAATATCATCTCCACCACTGTTTTTTAATCTCACTGAAGTCAATTTCATTATGTATTCAAACTAAACCAAAATGAAAGCGACGAGTTATTACGAGAAAACCTCATTGTAGTATTCTAGAGAGCGTAGAGAGCTTACATTTTGATTCGGAGGAGAGATTGTCCATTGGTTAGTTAAATCGGGGAGACCCTTGATATACCAAATGATATTAAACCTTCTTTTGATTTGGATTTTAATGAATGGTTATCCATTAATATTGTTTCTTATGCTAATTCCAAGTTTGGGGATATCCCTTGGAATTTTGTGTTTCCTATGGCCACCTGGTTGATTTGGAGAAATAGGAAATGATCTTATTTTTCAGTACAATTAGTGTAAGCATGTTTGGTATAGGAAACTCATATGAAAGTTGGTGAATATTGGGCTATTATGGGTCTAGAGGTGTTAACGAATAGAATGATCGACAAATTATTTGTGAATTTATTCGGTTTTTGTTCGTTTATTAAGCTTAACGAACAAATATGAACAACATTTTAGTATTCGTTTATTAAATGAACTGAATATGAACAGATGTGTGATTCATTCATTTTTGTTCGCAAACAGACTTGTTTATGTTCGTTCATTTAAAGTATCATTTTTTATTTGTTTGTTTATGTTTGTTTATAACTCATTCATTTAAAGTGTTATTTATTGTTCATTTGTTATTTATTAAAATACTAAAATTACTTATATTATATAAGTTATATAATATATACTCTATTTTTAAGATATTAACATCAAAAAATAGAACTTAATTCTTAAACATATTTATATAATACAACTATGTTGGCTTAAAAAATTAATAAAATATAATAATAAAATAATTAGAAATTGAATTAGTTAATTATGCTTAAAATAATTATTTTTATAAAATTTTAAACATAATGTATTAAAATTAAATTAATAAAAGTTTCATAATAAATTAAGATCTCATTCTTATCTATTGACCATTTATGTACACAATACACATATATGTGTATACACACACATATATGATACTTTAATATATGTATACCAATATATGTGTATATACAAATTTTACTTAAATTTGTAATTATCAATTTTAATAAAACATTGTTGACATAAGTTTGTTGTATTTAAGATTTCGTGTTGGATGATTTCAATTTGTTTGTGGGATTTAATCTTTATGTACGATTTTTTTTATATTTAATATTTAGTTTGTTTTCATGAACATGTGTTCATGAATGTATTTGTTTAATGGTTTATGAACCTTTATTTGCGAACGCATTCGTTTAAATGTTCGCGAACGTGTTTGTTTAGGACGAACAAGCTTGTTTGTGAAAATTTAACAAACAATTCCTACCAAATTAACGAACAAATACGAACGTAAAAATCAAATTCTTTATCGAACACAAACGATATTAAAAAATAAACAAATGAAAAGAGACATCAATTTATTTATTTGTATTCGGTTTGCTTACAGCCTTGCATGGGTCCGGTGAAGACAATCTAGATTCAAGTTGGCTGGCAGCCACCACCGTTGGATGTTGTCAAGCTTAACTCTGATGGATCGTGTGCTTGCAATCCAGGAAGGGCTGTAGTTGGTGGGATCTTCAGGGATTCCAATGGTAATTGGCTTAGGTGGTTATTCAAGAAATACTGGGGTAGCCACAAGCCTTGCAGCTGAGTTATGGGGACTAAGGGATAGACTTGGAATGGCAGTTGAAAGAGGACTCAATACTTCTTATGCTTACAGTGGAATTGTTTATGATTGCAGGGTGCTCATGAGAAAGCTGGAGAGTGCAAGGTTGATCCGTAACTATGGGGAAGTTAACTCCTGCGCTGATATTTTGGCCGAGATGGGGAGCTAGCTGGATGTTGATTTTGTCTTTTTTAGCACTCCTCCGGATTGTATTAAATTCAATCTTTTGTTTGATCGTATGAATTGATATTTGCCTAGATGTGTTGGTTGTACCCAGGAGGGAATGGCTCTAATTTATGTTTATTTTACAAAAGAGAGAAGGCTTACATTTTCCCAGCTCATGCGATATGCGTTGCGACAAGTCAACTTATGTCGCTGCTTTCATTTTCTATAAGTTTTAGCTATCGCTACCACAATTTTAGATATTTGGAATGGGTTGTATGAAATAATTAATTAATTAATCCATGTTATCATATATTTATTTAATTAAATTATGATAACCATTAATTATCAAAATCAAATTATGATAATCATCTTTTATCAATGGAATTAAGACGGTATGCAAATATCTAAATTCGAATATTCACGGTCCTTCGTTTGTCATAAATGAACGTTTGTCATAAGTAAAAGTCTATTAGATTTATAAACTCATTGATGAGGTAACCTCTCTACCCCTAAACCTTTTGTAATAATAATAAAAAATAAAAAAATAACAGTAGCTTCTTATTAAAAACTTCAAATTAAGTTACAATACCCTGAATGCTTAATTTAAGCACAAAATTTCAAAAAGCAAAGGAAATGATGATCCATACCAAAACCAGAAGCAACACAAAAGCCGCTATCCAGCGAGCCCAATTCCTTTTCTTGTTCATTTGCTTTGCATAAAACAACCCATTAGTTCCTCCATTGATATGGATACCACCTTGAGCCACATTGTTTTCAATGTCATTGATGTTCTCCCCCTGTGTCTCCACCAACACAGCCATGTCAAGGAAAAGATAGTGCAGCTCTGTCAAACTCCTCTGTATTTCCTTCAATGCCTCTTGCCTTTCTGAATTCTCCAACACCAATTCTTCTTTCCCTTCAAACACTTTCTCTAATTGCCCACCGGCATCACCGCCGGCGCCACCACTTCCCAAAATCATCTTCGCCACCATTTCCTCACTCGGCTCCTCTCCTGTCACGTTGTAATACCTCCTTTTTAGCCCCTGTTTGTGGTCTTCCACAATCTGTTCCCTCAAAGACTGAAAATCAATCATCATTTCTCTCAGTTTAACTCTCAAACCGTTGGTCACCGACGTCCTTGTTCGATCAACATGGCTCCCTTCTTTGAACGCCATTGAGTCGACGTCACGATTTTCTATGTTGGTTTGATCGAGTAATTCCAATCTCGATTTGATGTTCCTTGCTTTTCGAAGAATGGTGACCATGTCTGAGTTTATTCTGTCGCGAATGCCCCTTAGAACTTTTGCACTGTGAGTGGTCTTTGCCTCTTGTTTCAAGTCTTGAAGATCAAGTAGAAGATTGGTAATCTCTTCCATATCATTCTTGATCAATGTCACTTCTTCGAAGAATTTGGAGAGGTTCTGCTCATCTCGTGGATCAAACTGGCCCATTTCCAAGTCAGCCTCCGCTTCAGCGTCTTTCATGGCCTGTTTCTTCAGTTCCACGTAACTAAGGAAAGATTTGGTCATGAGATCATTCATGGTTGAAAAATAAGATATACCCAACCTAGAAAACAAAATGAATTCCATTTTAAGCCACAAACAAACAAAATTGAGTAAAGAGAATCAAGAAACAAAAATATTATTATTCACAGTTCATTCAACAAAAAAATACTGATTTATCCGGTGCTGCAGTTCTTGTGCTAAATTGCACTGATAATCGAGTGGTCACTGATATAATCATCTAACAAAGCAAAACATCACTACATCTATAGGTAAAAGTACTGCAAGAAATGAGAACAAGAAGAACCTAATCTTTGTCTTTGAAAAAGCAGCTCAAGGATTAAAAACCCAAGATCAGAAAAAGTTCAAAAGAAAAATTTGAGTGCTTGAAGGGTTTTGTATAAAGGAGAAAGTCTCTGCAACCAATTGTCAATTTTTATTTTAAAAGCAAAGATTTTCAGTTTTGAAAAGTCATGAATATTGAGAATGGTTTCAATTTTCTGTTACGTTTTGTATCCTGTTTCAAAATTTAAATTTAAGGGTTTCTACGCATAGAGTCCATCAGCCTATAAATCCGCAGGGTCCCTTTCCTGCTAAAAACGTTGTCGTTTACCCATTGTTCATTTCACTTGCAAAACAGTCTCCAATCCATTGAACAAAAAAGGGTTTCCCAACTTCCCAAGCTGTGTAGGGAAGAAAGAGAGAGAAGCAGAGGAAGGAAAGATGGAGGGGAAGAGCAAAGTGCTGATAATAGGAGCAACGGGAAGATTAGGTTACCACTTAGCCACATTTTGCCTTGATTATGGTCACCCCACTTTTATTCTCGTCAGAGACTTCTGTTCTATTGACCCCAACAGAGCGCGAAAACTCGACTTTCTCTCCAGTGCCGGTGCCATTCCCCTCAAGGTCACTTCTTTGTAGTTTTTTTTTTTTCAACTTCTTCTTTATGATTTGCAGATACCCAAAGGATTGTTTGTTGTTTTTTCAAATTGGGTTGGATTATAGGGTTCACTTGAAGATGAGAAGAGTCTCATGGAAGCAGTGAAGCAAGTGGATGTTGTCATCTGTTCAATCCCATCAAAACAGGCTCTTGATCAGAAAGTACTCATCAAGGTTATTAAAGACTCTGGGTGCATTAAGGTTTAGTAACACTTTATTCATCTTATATTTGCCTTTGAGGGATTTCTTTTGTTTTCTTTTCCTGGTGAAAATGAATCTACATTTGCTGTTAAGAGATGTTAGTTAAGGATAGACAAAATTGAACCAAGCAAGGGATTTCTGTTTCTCTACTACCCAGTTTTGATTAGTTGGGAAAGCATTTATTTTAGTGCCATCTTAATTTGTGAATAGAAAATGCCAATCCTTTAGTTAATTTTTTGGATAACAGACTCATAACTCTTATTCGAATTCAATAATTGCAATGGTAACAGAAGTTCATTCCATCTGAATTCGGTTTAGATCCTGACAAAGTTCAGATATCTGACTTGGATCATCAATTCTACTCTCGAAAAGCCGAGATTAGGCGTCTTGTCGAAGCTGCAGGCATTCCCTATGCTTACATTGCTGCAACCTTTTGATGAGTTATTTACTTCCATGGCTAGCTCAACCTGGCTTAAAGACTCCCCCAAGAGACAAGGTCACTATTTTTGGAGATGGAAATACCAAAGGTTTGCTCATGGCCTGCTTGCGTTAATAAGTTTATATTTCCTATGGAGATTAAGAGATCTATAAAAGCATTGCAATGTGCCTTTGCTATGGTTTTCTTGCAGCTGTCTTCATAAAGGATATTGATGTTGCTGCCTGCACCATCAGTGCCATAGATGATCCTCGAACACTTAATAAGACTTTGTATCTGAGACCTCCAGGAAATGTGTACTCCATGAATGAGATGGTGGCAGTTTGGGAGAATAAAATCAATAAGAAACTTGAGAAGAATTATGTACCAGAAGAGGAGCTTCTTAAGAAAATCAAAGGTATGTATGTATGATGTATCATTATGTAGCAAGTTTATAATAAATCTACTTATTAGCAAGTTGAAGAAAGTGAGGTGTTTAAAAATGTATTGAAAAATTATTTAGCTTCTGTTGCTTGTTATAGCAACACGAGAATTACATGATTAAATTAATTAGGAATGTAGCTCTGAATTATTGCTGAACACCTAGTTTTGGCAGCATCTTGATTGCGCGGAGCAAATAAAGAGTTTTTATATCCCATGAATAGCTAAGGTTTTATAAACAATATGGTGGTTGAGTCTTAGGTGTATCACTAGCCAATCCGCACAAAAGAACAATTTATACGATTGCTGTTTCACTTGCATGTAATTATTCACTGTTTCATGTTAGGTCAGATTGTAATTCTAGATTAGAGGTGCTATATTCACCAATGTAAACTTGAAGCAGAAGAATGACTACCAACAGTGGATTCTTGCATAGTAATATACATTATGCATTCACTTTCTTGTATGTTATAGCTTTTAGATGCTTTTTCAAGCCATTTTCTCAGTTATTGGTAGTTTTATTCTTGTTTCTATTTTGTTTTAGAAAAAGTACTGAAGTTATGTA
Source organism: Heritiera littoralis (assembly GCA_031772115.1). NCBI lineage: Eukaryota > Viridiplantae > Streptophyta > Magnoliopsida > Malvales > Malvaceae > Heritiera > Heritiera littoralis. Next base: position 519,303 of record JAPDPK010000207.1, read on the forward strand.
GCTTGTGGAATTGCAGAAACTCCATATCCAGACAACATGGAGATGATTTTCATATATTCTGCCTTTGTTAAGGGGGATCATACATATTTTGATATCAAGTCTTCTGGGGTTGATGGGACACAACTCTATCCACACTTGAAATTCACTACAGTCAGTGAGCATTTAGACACCTTACTGTGAGAATTATTACTTATAAACCAACTTTGTAATGGTGGATAGACTTTAGAAGAATTGTAGTTTCTGATTTCTGGAAAAGAAGAAAGGCTGAGTCAATGATGCTTTTTGCAATTCTTTTAGGTTCAATTGTGCAATTCATCTCTGTACTTTGTGTCAAATAATGGATTTAATCCCTATACTATATATATCTTTTCATTGTAATTATACCACTTAATCATATTACTATACGTAAAATAATTAAATAATAAGTATTTATTTTAATAAATTTATCAGTCAATTTAAAAATGAATTATTAAATATTATAATAATATTATTACATGTGTGATGACGCAAACATGAAACATAAAATGCTAATTATTGACAATTGTCGATTCAAAATTTAGCGTCGATGACCATTGACAATTCAAAATTCTTACATAAGAAAAGAAATAAAATGAATCTAGACGGATTGCAATTCCATGAACAAATCCTATATTAAACTAAAAATATCTCCACGACTAAAGCGTTCTACCGAAAGTTCCGTTGAAGAATACAAATCGAAGACCCGTCAAACCTAAAGCAGGATGAATTTAGAGACCAAATGAAAAAGGACAGAGGCAAAATCAACAATCCTAGCAGCCTTTCCAAACCTATACCGTCTCTGTTTTTTTTTTTGTTCAGATATACCGTCTATAAGTACATACATGAACCGGGCTGATAATCATAAACTGTAACGTCTTCTTTCCATTTATCTACTTCTCTCTTTGGTGATCGGAGATACGCATAGTTGCCGGAATACTTTTCTGATGGCGGAGAAAAGCAAGATTCTGGTGATCGGTGGCACGGGGTACCTTGGTAAGTTCATCGTGGAAGCGAGTGCAAAAGCCCGACACCCAACGTTTGTTCTGGTTAGAGAATCCACTCTCTCGGACCCTGCCAAATCCAGCATCATCGACAAATTCAAAACCTTGGGTGTTAATATTCTTTACGTGCGTAATTGTTTGCTTCTTTTTCTCGCCAATCATTCATGTCATTTCGTTAAGATAAAATGCGTTTTTTTTTTTGAAAGGAGATAAAATGGGCTTTTTTTTTTTTAATTACATGTAGGGAGATTTGTACGATCATGAAAGCTTGGTAAAGGCGATAAAGCAGGTGGACGTGGTCATATCAACCGTTGGTCAACTTCAGTTAGCAGATCAAGACAAGATCATCGCTGCCATTAAAGAAGCTGGGAACGTTAAGGTACAAGATCACTACCATAATTTCATTAACTCAATCTATTACAAATGTTTCTTTGGTTTTCATTTTTTTTTTTGTTTTGATTTTTTGAAGAGATTTTTGCCTTCGGAATTTGGGAGTGACATCGATCGTGTGAAAGTGGTGGAGCCGGCGAACTCAGCCTTAATTCCAAAGGTTCAAATCCGACGAGCTATTGAAGCTGCAGGAATACCCTACACCTATGTCTCTTCGAATTATTTGGCTGGATTTTTCATTCCCACTTTGGGACAGTATCCGGCCACCGCACCCCCGAGAGATAAAGTCGTTATTTTAGGAGATGGAAATCCCAAAGGTGAATTTTTTTTTCCATTTAATTTAATCTTATGCTTATGTAGGAAGTGAAATCAAGCTAACAATCATGGAAGTTTAATGGCAAAAAGTTGTGATAAAAACCCATATTTACAACCTCATGTTTTGATTTGCAGCTGTCTTCAACAAGGAAGAAGATATAGGCACATATGTTATCAAAGCTGTAGATGATCCCAGAACCCTGAACAAAGTCCTCTTCATTAGACCCCCTCTCAACACCTATTCATTCAATGAAGTTGTGGCTTTGTGGGAAAGGAAGATTGGCAAAACCCTTGAGAAGATCTATGTTTTAGAAGAACAACTGTTGAAGAACATTCAAGGTCAGTAAGAGATTCGGTTTGAGAAATTTGGACAAATTAAATCCGTTTTAGAAATGGGTTTCATGAGATTTCAATAATGGCTGAATATTAAACATTGGATGATTCACTTTCTTGCAGAATCTCCCATGCCACTGAATGTTCTATTGGCATTGCAACACTCTGTTTTCGTCCAGGGAGATCAAACCAACGTTGCAATTGACCGATCATTTGGAGTTGAGGCTTCAGAGCTGTACCCGGATGTCAAGTACACTACGGTTGAAGAGTATCTCAGCCAGTTTGTCTGATCATCCTGCATTAAACGCATCAATCCGAATAAATAAGCAGATGCTGGCAAGCAGTATAGTTTTCCTCTGCTTGTGCAGTTCTGAAGATCTAGTAAGTTTGTAACCAAGATATGTGTGTTGGGGAGAGCTGGAATTCAGGAATTGCAGTTTTCTTATTGCGTAACATAGGCAAATAAATATCTTCCAGTGAGTGAATTACCAATTGCCTTTGTTTCTTCCTTTTCGCTTTTAAATCCAATTGCGTTGTTTTGTGCAACTGTTTTTCTTTTTCCTGTTGAAAAGCAAAACTCCAGCAACAGTACAAGAAAAAACATGTTTAAGCTTGATGAACGAGGAAGCAGAAGAACAAGCACAACGCGTGTGCATAGATGATAGAGATAAGTAAAAAAAGGATTAGGAAAATATGCAGAGAAATTAAACTGGAAATGACAAAATAAAAAAGAAAAGAAAAGAAACGAAAGAGTGAACAGAGTGCAGAACCTGGTTGCCAGAGCAAACTGAATGAAAAATAAAATGGGATTGTGCATAGTAATGGTGCAAGAGCTGTTTTAATGGTGCAAGATTTATGCTTTGAAGCCTTGATGGCAACGATTAACCAATCATTCAATCCTACCAGTGGGCATGTGGTCCGATGTTTTTCAAGCCATGATCCATCCCAAGTGCTTGTAGTGTCGGTTCTAATTCGAGTCATATCAGCCTGTCATTTCTTCAATCAGAGAAGAACATCCGAGAGAGTCCAGGACTAGAGCTGACATTAACAAGCGCACAAATGGTAAATAATCTGGATTTTACAATCAATATCTTAATCACAACAGTTTTGTTTCTTAGTTTGCTATAGCTTACTAGCTTGGCCTCCAGAGAGGTCCAAACCTTTTCAAGTGAAATGAAGATTGGTAAGAAAGAAGCACAAAAAGAACCCCACTGACATGGCAATGCCCCAAGGTGAGATCATGAAGAAGATAAACAGAATTGGCAAAAACAAAATGAATAGCTGGAAATTTAATGCTGTGTAATGTAACTGAGCCTTGTAGCCAGTATATTGAAAGAGCAGCAGCAAAACAATGACAATACCAAAAATGGTAAGCAATGATTAATATTTAATAATTAAAGTTTAAGAAAGGTTAATTTTTTTGGTACAAGAATAAAGGTTAAATTGCTTATCTACTAATATATTTTTTAATTAATGTCTAATATCTAATGACAGAAAATTTTTAAATACACTACACTTGTTTATCTCTGCAGTCCATTTTTAAATATACTACATCAAATTACTATTTTTACCCATTAAATTTACAAATTTATCATTATTCTAATTTCATCACCATTTCCTCTCTTGACTCACCTATTGTCTTCTTCATCTCTAAACCCTAAACCCATTTCCTAACTTTAAATTAAAATAAAAAAATCCCCAAATTAATTATCAATCAAACATGATTTTAATTTATGATTTATTATTTATTGAATCTTGAAAGTGAAAATTGTAAAATCTGTTACCAAGAAGTGGAACACCGAGAACACTGGTTCTACCACTTGCAAGGTGGATTGTTCACGTTCGTTATGAACCCATCAAGGAGATCATCAACACTTGTGTGAATGATCAAAAGGATAAGCTCTGGCCCATGTTGCAAAAGCTTGGCGTCAACATGAAGTCTCATGGGAATGACTTGATGGGGAAGGCCCTAATGAAGCGTGTCATGCAGACTTGGCTTCCTGCTGGTAATGCTCTCTTGGAAATGATCTTTCACCTTCTCTTTCCTAGCTCTTTGCTCGCATGTTAGCTTTTGTTGGGACATGACTTCAGGGTAAGTTTATTTGGGCAAAGCATGGTTGTTAATACCGTTTCGGTTTCGGTCGTATCAGCTAGTACGTGCTAATTTTCTTAAAATTCGATACACTTGAGTTGATTTTCCGTACCAGTTTTGATACCGGATAATATCGGCTGGTTTTGTGAATTTCGGATGGTTTCGATCAATTTCTACAAAATTGACTGTTTCGGTTGGTACGCAAACATTACAAGAAAATTCAATTTTTTTGTTTTATTATATGTTTTGATATTGAATTAAAACTAATAAATACATAAATAATGAATTAAGTAAATGCATTAACAATTTTAACAATTTTAAAAATAATTATTATTTGTTGTATGAGTAATTTTATTAATTTTATACTTATCATTATTAATATTAAATATTTTATATTTTATTTTACTTATTATTAATAACATTATTACATGTATGAAAAGTTTATAAATATTTTAAAATTAAACCGAAAAATCCAAAATAATATACCGAAACAACCGATACCGATATATCTCATTGTAAAAAGAAAAAACGAAACGTTCTCCGGTACGATATTTACAACTTTGGGGCAATACGTTTTTCGCGCAAGTTAGTTTGTGCGAGTAACAAGATGCAACTCAGACTTTTCTTTTGGAATCTTATTTTATTTTTTTTATTTTTATGTTATCAAGTTCTTTTATCTTATCATAATAGTTATTTTCATTTAAATTATAAAAAAATTATCAATTTTTTATTTTAGAGTTTATGGAGAATAATTAGACAAATATTAAGGTTTAGAGAAAGAAGAAGAAGAACTTGCTTTATTGGGTGTATTTATTAGGGTCAGAATCATCTTTTGATTGAAGGATGTTTTCATCTTTAAAATATTTGAAGTGTGAAGATTAAAAGTTGAACCGTAAATAAAAGCTCTCTTAATGATAATTTGAAAAATTAATTTAAAAAGTTATTAGATTAAAACTCTTTTTATTTTAAAAATATAATCAATGGTTTATATTGATTCTTACTAATTAATCTAAAGGTTATTATTGGTTGATCTTATAATACGATCAAAATCTTTAAATTTACTGTAAAAGTACCTAATCCATCACTTTTTTTATTTTTACTTTGGCAACCAACAATTAGGGATGTAAGTGACTGTTTGGCCTAGCTTTTTCAAGAGCTTATCTACTTAAAAAGCTAAAGTTGGGTGTTTGGCAACATCTTTAAAACTTATGCGGACATCATTTTATAGCTTTTGGACAACCAAAAGCTGAAGCTACAAATTGTAGCTTCAAGAGAAAGGGCTTTACATGCTTATGTAGCTAGACTTTTTATTTAATGATTTATTTTGTTTATTCCTACTTTACTCTTACCAAATTCTTAATATTACATGCCATCGTTATTAGCCCTACTTTTTACCTACTCATCTTTTTACTCTTTTTATGCACCAATGCTGTCTACTTTTTACTCTTCTCATCAGTAATTTATTGATTTCACAGCTCACTTTTTTTTATTTGAAATTACACACAAAAGTAGCTTGGAAAGCCACCAAAAGTTACTACATATATTAATTTTTTATTTTTATTTAAATACATTAATTTACATTATGTTGCAAGTCATTATTCCTTTGTTATTTTTATTTGATTTAAAGATAAAAAAATCAAAACTATTATTATTGATTTTATTATTGTTTGGTGATTTTTTGTACTTTATTAGTGAATTGATTTTCATGTATTTTTATATTTTTTAATCCTTTTAACAAGTTTCTTTGGGTCAAGTAGCAGTTGGAATTTGTTACATGCATGTATATCCTATAAATACTACTGATAATAAATTTTGAAATTTGATTTGTCACATAATTTTAACTTTGTTAATAGAACATTCTAAATATATTTTGAAAATTCTAAAACGTAAGACAACAACATGTATTGAATTTTTTTGATGCTTTACTATTAGACGTTTCTTTACTATTGGGTGATTAATCAAGTTAGTAGATATGCCTTTGCATTATGTAGGATATATTAAATTCAAATTAGCCACCTCATGACACCTTTCAAATTGATTATGTTGGCATTCTTAATTATAATCCAATTAAAAGTATTAAATTAAATCATTCAAACAAGTCAATTAATGAACCAATAAATTTAATGTAAAATTAAACTAAATCTTGAATTGTTTTTCTTTCTCTTTTTTATTTTTTTGGTATGTAGTATTTTGTTGTAGTAAAATAGGTAATGATCATCCATTCAATTGTTCTTTTTTATTTATAAAAAAAGTTACTGCTTATATAATATGAAATGATGTATTAAATATTTAGTTAAAATTTTTTTGTTTAAATTTATAATTTTATAATTCTAATAAAAATTATGCATACAATGAATATCCAATTAGCAAATCAATTAAGTATAAATTTAATAAAAAAAAGGGTACGTATAAAAATGTCTTACCAAAATACCCTTTTTTCGTAATTTTAATAATTCACAGCTTTTCTATAATATTGTTACCAAACAGCTTTCTATTTCCTACAGTGCTTTTGTATTAAATTTGCCAAACGCTATTTTAGCTTCTTTTATCAGTACTTTTAAAACAACTTTACTCAAACAACACTTTTTATATAAGCTCCAACTAGGCCAAACAGACATGGGTATCTTATAAACAAATACTTTGTATTATCTGACCCGATTAAATAAGGTTATGGTAGTTAATAATCGGGTTTGGATAGTGATCGTAGGTACCTTACTACTTTCGTACCATATTATAAATAATAATTTTTAAATATTATTATATACATTTTTATTTATGAATTATTTATTATTAATATAATACTTAATTAATACAATCCTTAACCGAGTAGTTAAGGATGAGTTATAGCATCTTGTAAGGCTTGTGTTCAAATCCAAGCAACCCTTCCCATGTCTCCAGTTATTTAATATTTCTCTTATATTAAAAAAATAATACTTAATTAAATTAATTCATTAAGCATTTTAATTATGATTTTTAATATTATTTTATTTTTATGAGTTAATTTAAATTTATTAATTTAATTTTTATTAATAATATGCATTAAAAATAAATTTAAATTTAAATTTGAGAGTCAAATATTGATTAAATAAACAAGTATTTAAAGGATTTGGATAGTTAACAAGCATTTCTTATATTATATGAGTAAAGTTTGGATAGTAAAAATTAAAATATTCAAATATTTAATCGAATTTGAGTATTTTAAAACATAATCAAATTTTTTTTGGTCGAAAACCCCCCGGCATCTACTTTCGGTTAGAGCTGTTAATGGCCCGAATCGGGCCGATTCTCATCGGTTCCGGTCCACTAACAACTTAAACCGGTCCGAGCCTGGCCGGTTCATATTATTTTTACTTGCGAAACCGACCCAGTTCATGGACCGGTTCGCTATTAAACCGGACCAAACCGGTTTAAACCGGTTCGGTCCTTTTTTAATTTAAATTTTTATTTTTTAAAATTTATATTAATTTATTTTAATAAAAATAAATATATATTAATATATTTTTATAATTTAATCAAACAAATTTATTTTTATAATAAATAATGTTAATAGTTTAATTTAACAACAATTTATTATAAAGTTATTATAATTTATTTAATTAATGTAACAATAATGTAAAAATAAATTACTATAAAATTATATAATAAAACTATTGTTATAATAAAATAAAGTTATATTATGAATATGATATTATAATAAAATTATTATGATAAAAAAATGAAATTTAGAGAATAAAATGATAATATTATAAATTTGGAATAAGATAATTTAAGTGAATTTGAGAGAGTTTGAGTGATTATTGAGAGAGTATAAGTGAGTATTAAAAGAATAAGAGTGGATGAGTGTTTAGATTTTGGAGAAAATATGAAAAAAAATTTTTAAAAAATGAAAGAAAATAAATTGATATTTATAAAAGAAAAATGAAAATTTAAAATAATTTAAAATATAAATTAAAAAAAAAAGGAAGGAAATGCTCCCACCCTTTTTTGAGTTGATGGGCAACGGCAAGCTGTCAGTGGCAGGCTGCTTTTTTTTTTTTAAATTTTGGTTGAACCGGACCGGTTCATAATTAATTGAATCGGCCCAGCCCGATAAGATACCGGGCTGGGCCGATTCGGAATCGGTACTGTACTGGTTCGACTTTTGGGCCGGATTAATCCGATCCGGTTGCGAGCCGGGTCAGGCCAACCCGGCCCAATAATCACCTCTACTTTCGGTGACTAATCCGGAGTCGGGAGAAGCAGAGCGTGGTTAGGCAGTCTCCCTCCCAACACTGACACTCCATACACAAGTCAAGATTCGAACCCTGACCTTGCTTAAGGGACGAGAGTAGCGCTAGTTGTTGGTAAAACATAATCAAATTTGGATTCAAGATATTCATCCCCGTTTACTACCAACAACTAGACTTTCTTCTTTTATTGTCAACCTTCCACAATCCATACAATTACTATTACTCAACTATCATATTTCAATTGAAAGGTAGGATAGGTAGGCAGCATACACATGCAAACCTAACCCATCCCAGTGAAATCCTGATGTTTTGCTAGAACTTAGGAATTTTGTGTCAGCCGGTTAATGACATTGCCATTACCATTAATCAAAAGTTTGGTTTAATGATTATGAGTTTGTATATGATGCACTGACAGTGTATAGTTTTTATATACTGTCAATGTACCAGAAGTTGACACTTCATCAATAAGTCCTTATGGGTAAATTAAAAAAATTTATTTATATTTGCATATAAAGACCTATTAATGAGGTGTCAACCTCTGATACATTGATAGTGTATAAAAACTATACAATATCAATACATCATATATAAATCCAATGATTATTTATTGTCCCTTTTTGCACAATGGATTAGATTCAATAGTTGAATCATTACCATTTTTTTGTACTTTTTATAAAAAATAAATTGCCATTACCATTAATTTTAGTACTAATTAAGAAATTAATCCAAAATCTTTCGTAACAAGGGAAATGAATGTAGACGGATTACAAGGTCTTCTATTCTTTATTGCCACACAAAAATCTCTTGCAAAGGCAAAAAATTCAAGGCCCCTTGAACTTAATTCCAGATGAATCTAGACGCAATAAGGGACCAAAGTCAAAAAGGGTCAAAGTCATTGCACTGCCGACAATCCTTCCACCAACCCTATCTCTTCTATAAGTCTGTTATCACCGTAAATGTAACGTCTTTTTCCCATTTCTCTTTTTCTCTCTTCGGTGATCGGAGATTAGCGTCGTCGCCGGAATACTTTTCAGATGGCGGAGAAAAGCAAGATTCTGGTGGTCGGTGGGACGGGGTACATTGGTAAGTTCATAGTGGAAGCGAGTGCAAGGGAAGGTCACCCAACGTTTGTTCTGGCCAGAGAATCCACTCTCTCGAACCCTGCCAAATCAAACATCATCGACAAGTTCAAGACCTTGGGAGTCAATTTTCTTATCGTGCGTAGCTCTTCGTTTCTTTTTCCAGTGAATCATTCATTTCATTTCGTTAAGATGAAAAGGGGTTTTTATTTTTCATGTAGGGAGATTTGTACGATCATGAAAGCTTGGTGAAGGCGATAAAGCAGGTGGACGTGGTCATATCAACCGTTGGCCACGGTCAGTTAGTTGATCAAGACAAGATCATCGCTGCCATTAAAGAAGCAGGGAACGTTAAGGTATATGTTCACTACCATAATTTCATTAACTCTATCTGTGATGAATGTTTCTTGGTTTAATTTTCTTTTTGGGTTTTTTGAAGAGATTTTTGCCTTCGGAATTTGGGAATGACGTCGACCGTGTCCATGCGGTGGAGCCGGCGAAGACAGCCTTTGCTGTAAAGGCTAAAATCCGACGAGCTGTTGAAGCTGAAGGAATACCCTACACTTATGTGTCTTCGAATTTTTTCGCTGGATATTTCCTCCCTACTTTGGCACAACATGGTGCCACCGCACCCCCAAGAGATAAAGTCGTCATTTTAGGGGATGGAAATCCCAAAGGTTTTTTTTTTTCTGTTTTAATTTTATGCTTATATTGGTAGTGGTGGAACCTTGAAAATTGGAGATTAGAAGCTAAGGAACTCGGTTGGCAAAACGATTTGATATAAAAACCAGTTTCTTCCCTTGTTTTACTTGGCAGTGAAATCAAGCTGACAATCAGGGAAGTTTAATGGCAAAAAGTTGCGATAAAAACCCATATTTACGACCCCATGTTTTGATTTGCAGCTGTTTTCAACAAGGAAGATGATATAGGCACATATACTATCAAAGCTGTGGATGATCCCAGAACCCTGAACAAAGTCCTCTACATTAGGCCCCCTCTCAACACCTATTCATTCAACGATATTGTGGCTTTGTGGGAAAAGAAGATCGGCAAAACCCTTGAGAAGAGCTATGTTTCAGAAGAACAGCTGCTGAAGAACATTCAAGGTCAGTGAGAAATTCGGATTTTTGAAATTTTGACAAAATCCATTCTAGGAATGTGGTTTGATGAAGTTCCAGAAATGGGTGATTAAACATTGGATGTTTCTTTCTTGCAGAAGCTGCTATTCCACTGAATGTTGTATTGGCAATCGCACACTCTGTTTTTGTCAAAGGAGATCACACCAACTTTGAAATTGAACCATCATTTGGAGTTGAGGCTTCAGAGCTGTACCCTGATGTCAAGTATACTACCGTTGAAGAGTATCTTGACCAGTTTGTCTGATCATCCTGCTGCACTAGGTTGTTGTTTCCTCTGCTTGCGCAATTCTGGCAGACTGTGTAAGCTGGTAGCCAAATATATGCGTGCATTAGGGACAGCTGGATTTGCAGTTTTCTTAAGAATATAACGTAGGGAAATAAATATCTGCCAGGGAATGTATTACCAGTTGCCTTTGTCGCTTCGTTTTCTCTATCAATCGAATTGCGTTTGTTTACTGTTTCTTTTTGCCGTTGAGAGCCAAAACTAATGAGAAGGAAAAAGAGGAGAAACAGAAGAGCGAACAGTCAATGAGATGAACAGTGTGCAGAACCTGGTAGCCAAAGCAAACTGAATGCTTAATAAAATTGACTGTTAATAGATTCCACCAATCTCAATTTCGTGCCGGAAATTGTACAGCCAATAGGTCCATCCAGTGGTGAATAAAATTGTAGATAACAATCTCATCAGAGACACAAGAAGAATAGGATAGAAGGAAATTTTCAAGAATGCAGAAACTCTACAGCCACTCCATTCGTTACAATTACACCTTGAATCAATACTCAAAACATCATTATTTTATTTATCAACCGCAACAAAAGGGATAAAAATTTAGAATAAATTCAATTTTAATCTGAAAATGTAATCTTTCAAAACTTCAGTTGTTCAGTCATGCATGCTCACCATTTTTCCCCTTGTTTCCCTTCCTCCATGAAGCCTTGACAGATACTTTACCTTTCCCAACTTTTCCGTTCTTTCCCTTCTTTGAGGCAGCTTTTCCGGGTTTACCCATTCCTCATGCCCTGTGTCATGAGCCAACCTTGTATAGAACCATGGCCGGGTAGAAGGGCCTACGAAAACAGAATCCTTGTATCAGGAAAATAGAATCCAAGAGAATTAGGAAAAGTGTCCCCGTTTCAAACACTTTAATGGTTACTGGTAGAATAACTGTAAAATCTCTTTAGCTCTTTAGGGGGGGTGAGCAGTCGGCGGAATGTTGGGCTGTCTCACTGGTTAAGGTATGTGCAAGCACACCCATCTAGGACTGCCCTCCTTGGCCCCGACGATGGTGTGGAAGAACTTAATCATTTTGTAATCTCTTGTAAACTCATTATCATTAATAAAACAAAATTTTCTTATATGAGCACGTGTGGTTATGAGTTATGAATTCTTTATGCCCCGCGATATCGTGGCGTGCCCTTTAGTGACTGATTGCTTGATTGTTAATGTTCAGATCCTTTCGATATCTTGGCTGACTTGTGTGGGGGAGACCATTCAAGTGCCGTGCGGCCAATCGCTTTAGTGAGAAAAAGCCTTGTCCGTGACACGTGGTATCCGAGCTTGGTTAATTGCACTAGCAAATGAAAGGAAAATGGTGACGACTCGAGGAGGGTCAGATGAGAGAATGAGAATTAAGGAGCTCGAGGCTGCGGTGGCCGCTTTGAAAGCTCACATGGTCACTAACGACCGATTGGGGGAAATCGAGGCAGCCCAGCGGGAGCTGTCCGAGTCGGTAGCTAACTTGGGGGAAGAGACTCGAGATGCATTTAGAATCATTCAGAAAGAGTTCGAGGAACTCAAGGCTCAAATTAGTGTGCTTCAACTAGCTGTGGGCAGGGCTGGTGCTAGCACGACGGATAGGGGGAAAAGAGCTAAGGTGCCGGAACCGCGCCGTTATGAGGGAGCAAGGGATGCAAAAGAACTTGAGAATTTCTTGTTTGACATTGAGCAATATTTTCGAGCGGTGCGCACAGAGTCGGAGGAAGAAAATGTCGCAATGGCCTCGATGTATCTCGCTGGAGATGCCAAGTTATGGTGGCGTTCAAAGTTCGTAGGTGATGTGTGCCCCATCAAAACATGGAGCGATCTAAAGCAAGAGTTGAAAAACCAATTCTTCCCCGAAAATGTTGAATACTTAGCTCGGAGAAGGCTACGAGAACTGGTGCAAACAGAAACGGTGCGAGAGTTTGTTAGGAGCTTTTCTACCTTGATGTTGGATATTAGAGACATGTCCGCAAAGGACAAGATGTTCTATTTCCTTGAGGGACTTAAGCCTTGGGCTAGAATAGAACTCCAAAGGCAGAAGGTACAAGATGTAGCCACAGCAATGGCTGCCGCCGAACGCCTCAACGATTACAATGACAGCTCAAGCAAGCGCAAGAACCCTCCATCAGTAGGCAGTAACTCCAATTATGGAAACGGAGGAAAGGCGGCCAGGGTGGATAGACCCTCAAGTGGGGGAGTGGACAGGAGACCACCGGGTAGAGACGCCCCTCCATCTAAGACAAACAACGCTCCGACACTCAAGCCTAGACAACCACTAGCTTGCTTCTTATGCCAGGGACCGCATCGAGTGGCCGAGTGGCCGAGTGTCCCCATAAAGGTGCCCTCAATGCACTAAGGACTTCTACCCAAGAAGCTCCCCAATTGCCGCCAGTGGCCGAAGAAACTGTGGAAGAACCCGCAAGAATGGGTTCTATCCGATTCCTTAACGCCCTTCATTCGCAGCTAAGCCAAATGAAGAAAGACCCTGCGAGGGGCTTGATGTACGTGGAGGTAATGCTCAATGGGAAACTTACAAGGGCAATGGTCGACACGGGAGCAACCGATATTTTTATCACACCCGAGGAGGCCAAGAGGTGTGGTCTAAAGGTTAGTAAGGATTGTGGGCAGATGAAAGCAGTGAATTCTCTAGCCTTTGCCATCTGTGGAAGTTCTAAGAACGTGATGACCAAACTTGGACCATGGGAAGGAGGCATCGACTTCACCGTTTCCCCCATGGACGATTTTGATGTTGTCTTGGGACTAGATTTCATGATGCTGGCTTAAGCGATCCCGATTACAGCTGCCAGTTGTCTATTGTTCTTGGGAGAACGCCCATGTGTAGTACCGGCCACGATCCTCCCTAGGAGCGGCAAGATAATTTCAGCTCTGCAGTTTAAGAAAGGAGTAAAAAGATGGGAGCCCTCATACGTGGCCATGCCGATTTACAAAGAGGGGCCCGAGTCAGAGTTTGTGCCAAAGAAGATAAGACAGGTGCTAGAAGAGTTTAAGGAGGTAATGCCCGACCAACTACCAAAGGTCCTACCACCACGACGATCGGTAGATCATGAAATTGAACTCCTCCCTGGAGTAAAGCCTCCATCAAAAGGACCTTATCGTATGGCTCCCCCAGAGTTGGCCGAATTGAGAAAGCAGTTGGATGAGCTATTACAAGCCGGCTTCATCAGACCTTCCAAAACACCGTTCGGGGCACCGGTGTTGTTTCAAAAGAAGCACGATGGGAGCTTACGATTATGTGTGGATTTTAGAGCTTTGAACAAGGTGACTATGAGGAACAAATATCCAATTCCCCTAATAGCGGACCTCTTTGATCAGTTAAGTCAGGCCAAGTACTTCTCTAAACTTGACTTAAGTTCCGAGTATCATCAAGTCAGAATTGCTGAAGGAGACGAGCCAAAGACTACCTGTGTAACTCGGTATGGTGCATTTGAATTCTTAGTCATGCCTTTTGGACTAACCAATGCTCCTGCCACTTTTTCTACTTTGATGAACCAGGTATTTCATGACTACCTTGATAAGTTTGTGGTCATATATTTGGACGACATCTTGGTCTTTAGCTCTACCTTAGAGGAGCATCAAGATCATCTTAGACTAGTCTTCACAAGGCTTCGAGACCACCAGTTGTTTGTCAAAAGGGAAAAGTGCTGCTTTGGTCAGACCCGAGTCCATTTCCTAGGCCATGTTGTGGAACAGGGACAAATTCGGATGGATATGGAGAAAGTCAAGGCGATTAAGGAGTGGCATGCCCCGAAAAATGTTAAAGAGCTTCGCTCATTTCTTGGACTGGCCAACTATTATCGGAGATTTGTGGAAGGATACTCCCGTAGGGTAACAGCACTCACCGAATTATTGAAGAAAGATAAGAAGTGGGATTGGTCAGGGGAATGTCACAAGGCATTTGAAGATCTGAAGCAAACCTTAATTGAAGACCCAGTATTGGTCCTCCCAAACCTTGGGAAGCCCTTTGAAGTGCAAACCGATGCTTCAGATTTTGCCATTGGGGGAGTGCTCTTGCAAGAAAGACACCCCGATTGCCTTCGAAAGCCGTAAGTTAAATGAGGCCGAAATAAGATACACAGCTCAAGAGAAGGAACTTTTAGCAGTAATCCATTGTTTGAGGGTCTGGCGGCATTATTTACTTGGGTCCAAATTCGTTGTCAAGACAGACAACACAGCAGTGAGTCATTTCCTCACTCAACCAAAGCTCACAGCTAAACAGGCACGATGGCAAGAATTTCTCGCGGAATTTGATTTCCATTTTGAATACAAAGCAGGGAGTGCCAATTAGGTATCCGATGCATTGAGTCGACGGGGGGAATTAGCAGTGCTTAAGAGAATTGCCCCGATGTCGGCTACTAAAGTGACCACAGATATTCGTAAACAAATCGAAGAAAATTTGAATAAAGATCCCCAAGCCAAGTCCTTAATGAAGATGGTAGAAGAAGGGAAGTCAAAGTATTTTTGGTGTGAGAATGGGGCTCTGTTAACAAGAGGTCCAAGACTATTTGTCCCAAGAGCAGGAAACTTGAGACAGATGTTAATGCGGGAATGTCATGACACCCCTTGGGCAGGACATCCGGGTTGGCAACGCACTTTTGCTCTATTAAAACAAGGCTATTATTGGCCGTATATGAGACAAGATGTGATGGATTACACTAAGACATGCCTCATCTGCCAGCAAGACAAAATTGAAAGAAGGAAGCAAGCGGGCTTACTCGAACCATTGCCAGTGCCAACAAGACCGGGGGAAAGCATCTCTCTAGACTTCATAGCTGGGCTCCCTAAAGTTGGCGACCTTGGGTCCATTCTTGTAGTCATTGATCGGTTTTCAAAATATGCCACATTCATCCCAGCTCATAAGTACTGTACTGCGGAAGACACAGCTCGTCTAATCTTCAAGCATGTGGTCAAGTATTGAGGTATTCCAGAGAGCATCATTAGTGATAGAGATCCCAGATTCACAGGGTCATTTTGGCGAGAACTTTTCACTCTCTTGGGATCCCAACTTAACATCTCCTCAAGTTATCATCCTCAAACAGATGGGCAGACAGAACGCTTTAATGGGTTGTTGGAAAAGTACTTGAGACATTTTGTACAAGCCAATCAGAAGAACTGGCCTCTGCTATTAGATGTGGCTCAACTGTGTTTTAATTCGAGAAAGAGCTCCACCACGAACAAGAGTCCCTTTGAAGTAGTTACTGGACAGCAATCGAGACTCCCCCACACTTCTCTTGAGCCGTACAAAGGGAAAAACCCTCGAGCTTTCAACTTCACCAAAGAGTGGAGACAAAACACCGAGATTGCTAGAGCTTACTTGGAGAAAGCATTAAAACGCATGAAGAAATGGGCAGACAAGGGCCGGAGAGCTCAACAATTCAATGTGGGTGATTTGGTATTGGTCAGACTAGTGCCTGAACAACTTAGATTCCTACGAAAGCGAGACCGCCGATTGGTGCGCAAGTATAAGGGTCCTGTGAGAATCCTTGGTATGGGACAGGCCTCCTACAAAATTGATCCCCCGAAATGGATGAAAGTCACCCTGTGTCCATGCAGACTCAACAAATGCAAGCCGAAGTAGAACAACCAGGGCCGCCATCAGCACGAAGCCTCCTTCATGACGCCGAGTAGAGGAAATCTTGGCTGATAGACGATCCGTAGTGTCAAGAAGACCGGTCCAAGAATACCTTGTAAAGTGGGAAGGACTAGGACCAGAAGAAGTCAATTGGGAGAGAGAGCATGACCTTAGAGCCTTCAAGCAGAAGATCGAGGAGTTCCAAGCAACCAAGTCAACAAGGACGTCGACAGATTAAGTGGGGGAGGATGTCATGAGCCAACCTTGTATAGGGCCATGGCCGAGTAGAAGGGCCTAGGAAAACAGAATCCTTGTATCAGGAAAATAGAATCCAGGAGAATTAGGAAAAGTGTCCCCGTTTCAAACACTTTAATGGTTACTGGTAGAATAGCTGTAAAATCTCTTTAGTTCTTTAGGGGGTGAGCAGTCAGCGGAATGTTGAGCTGTCTCACTGGTTAAGGTATGTGCAAGCACACCCATCTAGGGCTGCCCTTCTTGGCCCCGACGATGGTGTGGAAGAACTTAATCCTTTTGTAATATCTTGTAAACTCATTATCATTAATAAAACAAATTTTTCTTATATGAGCACGTGTGGTTATGAGCTATGAATTCTTTATGCCCCGCGATATCGTGGCGTGCCCCTTAGTGACTGATTGCTTGATTGTTAATGTTCAGATCCTTTCGATATCTTGGCTGACTTGTGTGGACGAGACCATTCAAGTGTCGCGCGGCCAATCGCTTTAGTGAGAAAAAGCCTTGTCCGTGACACTCTGGCATCCTTTTTCATCCGCCTGGCAACAGGGACTTTCCCCTTGCCAGCCTTTACTTGAACACACTTCTTTGCAACCACGTATTCCTTTTGGGGCTTTTTGGGCATAGCCTTCTTGTATAGTTGTTCAATTTGCTTCCTCTTTGACTGATTGGAGATGTCAGTTTGGTTTGATATGCTGTTTGCTTTCTGGCAAACCTTCTCAAGCTTTTTCATTGCTATCCGCTTCTTTCGAGCCTTTGCCTCTGCAACTTTCTTAGCAGGTCGAGCATTGATCTCTTTGAATTGCGCTTCCATAGCAGCAAACTCTTCTTTTGTAATAGGCTTAATTGGTTGGCAGTGTCTCCTCTCCTCCTCTAAGAACCACTTGGTTCCATCATCAAGCATATTTTTATTATAGGCATAATCAAGAATTTGCTCCCTCTCCTTTTTCCTGAGCATCTTGTTTGCATAAGCTAATATCTCAGCTTTTGTATCAATATCTCCATCTGAAGATGAGTCATCACTCGAATCTGTAGCTGGAGAAGGGACAATCTCAAAATCGTCCTGTGTCTTAGAAGGCTGGAGTTGAGGGCGGTTGAGGCCTGCAGCATTGTTTGTTTCCTTTTCCCTGGCCTTGTCAGAGATAGGTCTTTCACCCTGCTGCTTCTTTAGTTTGGACTCCTCATGAACGGCTTGCCTTTCCTCTTGGTTTTTAGCCTCCATTTCATTGTCACTGTCATACTTCCCTAAATCTCCCTTCTCTACAGCTTCAGCAAAAATATCTTGACCAAACCACTTGTTTGTAATCTCCTCCTGAGTTGGTCCCTTTCCATCATCCAGTTGTACCACGAGAGGATATGCTTCAGGATCAGCCTCGCCCTTGTCTGAATCATGATCAGAAAGAATGACATCATTATCATCACCATCACCACCCTGCACACCAAAGAAGGGAAATTCTACCCGATTAGTAATAATTTTGCCAGCTTTTAATAATCAACCATTCACCATTCTGTATTAACAGCATAAACAAGGAATGATAATAGCACAGGGAAAGCAGAATTCCTGTGAATAGAATATAAAGCGAGGAAGCATAGGGGAAGAAAAGATTGTACTTGATGCAGATTAGAAGAGAGAAGGGGGGGGATAACAAAAAGAGAAAAAGGAGAGGGGAGGTGTGTACTGCAAATCAGAACTAAACAAAAATGGGGATATAGAATTGTTTTAAAATGAGAAAGACAAATTAAATTTCAATCAAATAAAGAAAAGATTGCACATTGTTAAAGTTGTGAGAAAGGTCAACATGCTGAGTTCTCAAGGACACAAAATATGAGATACTCATACCTCCAATAGGTCAGAATAGGCTCTCCGCTTTGTACTTCCATCCTTCTTGGCCACGTACTGTTCATAAGCGCGATCAAGAATCTCTTCAATTTGTTCATCATATCTAGCATCAAAATTACAAGATTAATTTACATGCAGAGAACGTTAGAAATTATATATTGCTCAAATCAATACCGGTCATAACTGAGAAGCAGGGCAACCAACCTTTTGCGTTCTTGAGAATCAATATCACTGGATGACTCATCTTCAGTTTTCTCTAGGTTTTCTTCATCTTCACTACCCCTTAAGTCAATATTCCCATCATCATACTCAGTGGAATCAACTGCCGCAAGATCTTTCTTACCCTAAAGGCAGTAAAAGACTAACATCAATAAAGCTTTAGTAAAAAGCTTAAAAGAAAACCTAAGTAACTTTTCGCGAAATACCAAAGAATGACAACTACAAGCAACAATTTATGAGGAAAATATGAAGAGTAGTGGTGACTTCATCTAAAAAATCTAATATTTTTCCAGACACTAGAAGAAAGGTTTTATTTTATCACGGCAAATTATCTTGCAAAGTAAGGCATGCCCAAGCAACATTTCAGTTGACAGAAAGAAGCCAACACATAACTGGAAAAGACATTAAGATCAAAACCTGCCTCCAGTTCAGAAACAGCATCTTAATAGTTCAATAGGGTTAAGCATCAGATATGCCAAGGTTTAGCCGAGTAAAGGGGCTTGGAAACTGGAAAGGTTCAATGTCAAAACTATGTCTCTGGTTCAAATGACATAACTGCAGTCTTTAAGTCCATTTTTTTTAGTTGTCTTTTTAGACTTGGCATACATATATTGTTAATTTTACTAGTTATGAACTAAATATTGAAGTTATCCAAATTGAAGTCATTGTGATAAGAAACAAACCTTGAGGGAAGAAAGAGAAAACAACTCATGATCAATATAGCCATCTTCCAGGGCATCTATTTGCATTCCTGTTGCTTTCCGTGATTTGGCCTGCAAAACATTCAGGCAAGAAATCAGAGGCTACATAAGTGTTCATGGCAACATTACAATTTAGAAGTAAAGAATGAACACATAAATTCCAATATAAAGGACTCATACAGAACACCATAAGCATCTAAAACATTAATGCCAAATCTAAAAGATGAAAGCTTAATTCTTCCAAAAAAAAAATTAAAAGAAAAGCAGGCATCATCTAATTTCTATCATCAGCATACAAAAACATTAGTATAACCAGAAAATTTGATCCATTTCATGATTTCTGTTTTGTGGTAACGTGCACTAAGACACAAATATATGACCCAGAGATTTTTGAACAAAGCAATAGACCTTTGCTCGTCTTTTTGCAAGAAGTTTCTTTGCTCTTTTCTTCTTATGTTCCATAGCATATGTGAACTCTTCCATTTCATTGAGTAATGTATCATCTTCGTTCTCTTCATCCCCTTTATCGCCATCTGTGGCAGTGGTAGAAGAATTAGCCTTTTCTGAAGGAGACAAAACTTTTCTCAATTGCATCCTCCACCTACATAAGAAACAAACACGAAAACACTAAATCAAGGGAATGGTGCCATGAATACATGTCATGTCTGTGCACACACACAAATCAACATTTTTTTTTTCACCTGATAAATGACTGCAATTCAAATCAAGCTCCCACTTAAGAGGTTATGACCCAGTGCATTAAAGCTTGACTTTCACAGATTTTCATTTTATCAAAATTATTTATATTTAAACTATCAATGGGGGAATTTAAAAGAAAATGTGTTTCTTACTTCAAACGGTACTTGAAATCTTGTTTTCCCAAAACAAACAAATAGTCACAAAGAGCTTTGACCTGTCAAGATAGCAGCAAAGTAAGTCCTTAAACGAGAAGTATTGAAGCCACGGTAAACTATAGCAATCGTAAAAAATAGTCACCACTTCTGTGGTGGAACTATGATCCTTAATAGGCATTGTAGCTGGATCATCAAAGGTTATGGAAGTAACAGAACAAAGGATTTCAAGAGGAGAGTCAGACCAAATAAAGTCAATAGCTGTGGACACCTTCTTCGAGATTGTCTCTCCCTCTTCATATGTAATTGGACCATAGTTAGCAACAAAGCACAACAAAGATCCCTCAGGAAACAACATCCAAAGGCACCGATAGCAAAGTGAAACACTGAAAAGTATTTATCAAAACATTTCTAATTTTCTTGTACATACTAATAACATGTTCAATCATTACCAACAAGCAGTAAATTTGTCATCTTATTATTAGAAGCTCATTCTATTCACTTCACATAGCTTTGTGTTAAAGGGAAAGCTTACCCATCATGGTGTCTCTTTTGTTTTGTTACCCTAAGCACATCAATCACCTACATCAAGTATTTGGCAGACAGAGAACTGGAAAAAAGTAATTTAAGAGATTTTGAAACTTCAAATGAAACAAAAACCTTCTTTTGTGGCTCGATTGATCCCTGAAACAGATGTTTGACATCAAGAAGACGAGGATCAATCTTTACAGGGGCTTTATACCTCAGACCCAAAACATAAAGTTCAGCTGACGTTGAACGACTAGCAGCCGGTTTATCCACCTCATTCTTCTCGAATAACTGCAAACCGAAACAAATCCACATGTCCATGTCAAAGAAAAACAAAGCTTTACATAACTATTATCATTTATCAGTATCGCAAAAACACCTGCTTGAGACAATAGAGAACAGAACTGTAGTCTTGGGACCTAAAAACCTTGGTAACAAAAGTGCCTCTAGGAGCCAAGAACTGGGTAGCAAGCTTAACAGAATCAATAACCAAGGCATTTTGGCTCATTGCCTCCTGAGCCCAGCCTCCACGAACGTTAGGGGAGCCATCATGCAAAACCACATCAAAAGCCGTAGCCCCATGCTCTTCCATGACCCGTTTAATCTTGGACTTACATTCGGATTTGGTTATGTCTTGTTGGAGAGCGATGGCACCTCGTATGGGAGCGACTGGAACAAGGTCGAAACCGAGTACGAGGCTGCCAAGCCAACAGGATATTCTTGTCATGGGAAAATGTATTTGTATTATAAAACAAAAAAAAAAATTCATATTAAAATTCATTTTAAATGTTAAACACAAAATTTTTTTTTTTAATATTTGTTATATTTATATATAATTTTTATTAAATTTTAATTAATCACTTTATCGTTTTAATATCACGTCTAAACACTAAAATTATCAAATCCACCTTTTAGCGTGGTGGTAAAAACGAAGGCAGACTGTCAATGAAAATTTTAATTAAAAAAGAAGACACAGCCCACGAACCAACCACTTGGAAACACACGTCCACGATCCAAGCCTGCAATTCACAGTGGGTTGAGGAACAGAACATTATCTCCATTCAAAAAACTCTTCAGTATTGCACTGGATTGGGAACAAACCAGCAGTTGGGAAAACAGGCTCCAACTTGTGTATGAACGTGCAACGCAACGAAGAACTGCAATTTTACACTTGCACCCATCGAATACAAAAAGAAAGAAAACTAATGCCTACAATCTGCCAATGATGGCTCCTGATAAGAAATTCGGTTTTGTCACTAACAATTGGCTACAACTAATATAGAAGATGAGCACAAGTGAAAAAAATTAAAGTGTTGTACAAATTACTTGCCAATAATCTGAAAAACTGTGATCAAATCTTCATCACCAAGTGTATAAACAATAAAGTTTAAGTTCTGGGATGTCAGCACTTCTTCACAGGGACAAACTGAACTTATGTTTGTAGTAACTGCATATTAAAAATCCATAACAAAAGAAACGCATCTGCTCCAAGGGTGAATTTCCCTTTTTTTTCCACCAGGTACTTTACTACTTTTCCCTGTGAACCAGCCAAGCTTCAATCCCCACGGGAGCCACTGCTACTTGCAGAAGCTTTCTTACCGGTGTACTTCTGTCAAAGAGAAGAGAATAAGATAGTTATCTTTCAAGCAGACAAATGTTGAAGACTTCTGTTGCCGCTAGTAATTAAAAGTACAAGCAACAGGCACTTGCCGAAATAGCTGCAATTAGAAAAGTAGAACTATTTTTTTTTTATTGGGAGCTGACCTGCTTTCCGATGCTGAAGGGGATATACTTGTATTTGATCATGTGTGCAATCTGACGCCTCATTGTAAGGACAAAAAGAACAATCCAATAACAAAGCAATATAGGCCAAAAGACGGGAACATCAAATACAGAAAAGAAAGTCATAACAAATGCTATGCAGAAAGCCTTAGTCATGGAATACCTGCAGAAATAAAAAAAAAAAAGTATCATATCTATGCTTTAATACCCAATCATTAAGCACAAGTTCATACAGATCTCAAGCAAGACAACAAACTTCAAAATGGATGAAGAAATATGATTGACTACGGCAAATAATGACTTAGGTCCACTCGCAACTAGTTCAGATTTTATTTTTTATGCTATGAAGAAATACATGGAAGCGATAATTCTTTTGAAAAACAAAAATAAATAAAAGATTCTACATTCTAAAGATGCAGTGAAATGCATGAGATTGAGGACTGACAATGACAAGGCAATGGATAATGAAATTAACAGATAAGAGCAAATACTTTCAAGCAAATTCTCCTTCATTTCAAGAATCAGAAACTTGAAGTAAAACACTGTTGCTGCTGGCTGTTGCTTGTGCACATAATGCAAGATTGTTAAAGGTAGTCTTGCTAGAATTGTTGAGCCCCTGATTCAGCAAGCATACTATAGAGACACCAGGTAAAGTGACTAAGGTTTGAATCTTCGAGATAAGTTTATGTCCACGAAATTTACATGCCATCTTACATTGCTAAAAGTTAAGACAAGAAAGAAAGTTACATACAAAAGATTCCTTCATAATCTTTTTTAACTCCATCAGAAGATTTAAAAAGTCAAACAGCAAATAACAATAACTAACACCTTAATTTCAATTAAATACAAGCTAATAAACCATTCTCACAATAAGGTAAGCCATCTTAAGTCAAAATCTTAAATCATGCATTGATATTCCTGAAGATTCGTCAGTGATGAAAAGGCATAAAAAGAACACATCATGTAACCTGGCAGCATATCTTTCCATATATCTTTTCTTTATTTGCTAAATGATAAAGGAAATGTTGCCATCTATCTCAAAAATCAGACATTTGTTTTTAACCTGGCCTAAATAGGTTAATAAACCTTGAGCAGATTGTTTCCCTTAATAAACCATATAAATAAAGATTTTGGCACAGAACACATAAAGGAACAAACACCACCAATAAATTGCCTATAAGTCATCATTATAGATGAGAAGCCAAAGATAAAGTTTCAATTACCAGAACTTAAACTCAGGTAGCCTACGAATAAACGGCTTGAATTCATCTGAACCTTTTGTTGGCAGTAGAGGCCCATCAGAAACTTCAAGTTCAGGATCAACCAGAGGGGACAAAAATCCAATAAGCAAATTCAGCAGGTAAATCCCAAGGCCATATGAAACTATGTAAAACCCCTGAACATAATATTCCCGCAAACAGTAGATAGCTGCTATAACAAGGGTTCCAATCCACCTATAAGTTGTATGAGGAGTAGTCTTATCCAGATAATATTGATAAATCCTCCAAGCATCGTGCCCCCATTGAGGCAAAGGTGATGCCACTGATGCACCGTCACCTCCAATTCCCTCCATTCAATAATAGCTTCAAATCCTACATCATAAGAGAAGAACCCAATCAACCTGAGCACAAAGATTCATTAAGTTCTCAAAAACATCACAGTTATAAGTAAACATTCATTACTACTAGCAGTAAATCATCACATATCACCACATATGACCATGTGCAACAAAAGACAAAGCAAAGTAGTTAGTCATTCCCAATCAATGAATCCAAATCAAAGAAAACCCTACTGCTATGTTTGTTTACTAAGATAAATGCAAAAAGTTTTCATGCCTGGAATCTTGGAACAGATATAAAAAGCAAAACCCATAAACCAAAGCAACAAATACGCAATCTCCCATCATCAGAAACCCAAGGATAGCAAAAGAACACGAGATCCCAGAACTTTCCCTCAGCTTTCTCACCAACCAAACAATAACCTAGTGTTTATAAAAATAAAAACCACTAAGCTTTGGAAACCCAGATCCAGAACAACCAAAACCCTAGATTTAGAAAGCAAAAAATCGTCGAAAGAAAGAATCTACTATTACCAAGAAAAAAATTGAAAGCTTAGATAAAACGAGTTGAGATCCTTAAGCATAACAATCAATTGAAGACTAAAAAGAAATGCCTTTAAAGCTATCATTTTTGAAGTGGGAAAAAGGCTGACCTCAAAGACTCTCCGTTGTTAAGCTTTGGACTCTGAGAAATTGCTTTCTTATTGTGACAAGACGAAGCGAGAAAGCAGCAGATCTACGACTGCTTGGAGTCTAAAAATGTTGAGAAACGTCAATTTCTTTTATGGCTATGGATATTAATTATAAGTTTATTTTTATATTAAATATATTGTAAATATATTGAAATAAATAAATTTAATATTAATAAATGTAAATATACAATAATAAATATAAACACATGTAAAAAATATATTTAAAGTTTATAAACATAAATATATGATAATAAATATATATATATGAAAATAAAAATAAATATAACTTTAAGAGTTGGATCCGCCAGTAAGTAAATGTAATTTTGTAAGTTAAGTCTAGTGTTTTAAGCACGTTCGGGGAAGGATTTGTTTCAAAGTACATGCAAATTGATCTGAAAATTTTTTTATCATAAAATATGTAAAAATATATATATATATATAAATTTAAGAATAAATATATGATAATAAATATAAATTTAATATAACTAAACATAAAATAAATTAATTTTCTAATAATACCGATTTTTACTCTAATGTTCCTCACGATACGGTATCAATTCAATTTGATTTGATTAGTTCTTAATCAGTAGAAGTTGCAAAAACACAACGAACAAAAAAAAAGTTGAAAAAACGGATGAACCAAAATAAAAAGAAAAAATAGAGCAGCGGATAACCGGAAAGAATATGCTTCTTGGCTTTGACTATGTGCGGCCTTTGCCTTGTTTTTGTTTTGCTTGGTAAATTTGTTAAGACCTGTTTGCTTTCCTAATTCCAATTAATTGGTAAATATTATAATGTTAATATAATAATTAATTGAATTTGACAGCTTTTCTGTTTTTTTTCCCTACAATTTGACAGCTTGACGGAGTTCTTTATTTCTCTTTTATATTGTATTTTTTATGTTAATAATTTATATATGATGTACTGACAGTATATAGTTTTTATACACTGTCAATGCATCAGAAATTGACACCTCATCAATAAGTCTTTATATGCAAATATAAATAAATTTTTTAATTTGTCTATAAGAACTTATTGATGAAGTGTCAACCTTTGATACATTGACAGTGTATAAAAATTATACACTGTCAGTACATCATATTCAAACTCTTATATTAAATCCCTTTTCCTTTTTCGTACATGTTAAAAAGAATCTGAAGTTTATTTTTCAAATAATAGATGATAATTATTTATTAAATTAAATGCTATCTTATGAAGCCATCAAAATTTAAATTTAATTTCTGATAATTTGTGGATGGGCTGATGGGCTTCGATTATTAAACCACATAACACGAGTCGCCTGGCCCGGATTAGGCAGGAAGTCGCTTTTCAAAAGAAATTCGATTTTGATTGGTGGGCCCGTTTGCAGCCTAACAACAATTAGACAATATTTACATTTTTTTTATTAGTTCGTTACATTGGTATTTTTCCGGCATATATTCAAAAGGAATATGCTTTAATCTTGTTTTGGTCTAAAAATCTTTATAATTTTAATTTCTCCCATGGATAGATTGATCAAAGTACATAGCTCTAATTCAAAAGACAAAGCTAGCAGAGGCATTGGTATGAAATTTGATTTTACCCATACGAACAACTTTTTTATTGAATAATTAAGAGATGTAACATGTTGTAAAATTTAAATTCGAATTTAAACAGTTTTAACATCATCTCCTAACAGTGTTAAATAATTTTTTTTTCTTAAGGAGGTACAATAGGGAGATTGAACTTTAAACATAATTCCTTTTAAGAAGAGATAATAATCACTAGATCAAACTTTAATTGTTAATTTTATTTTCTTTTTCTTATTTTGCCTTATTCACTACAATAGCGTGAGAGAATTTATTTACGCAACTTAATTGGTAAGAATTTTAATTTATATATAAAATAATAATTAGTGTCTAGTGATGCTTGTTAATCAAATTATAAATGCGTTAATGTGCACATATATATGAATTATTATCCCATCTATTATTAATGGAGTTTTTTAATTTCACAAATTGAGTTAGGATGATGACACATATCATTTAAAAAATAAAATAAATAAAATATATGTTATCATCTTAACTCCGCTTGTGGAATTAAAAAAATTTACAAGCAGTGGATAGAATAATAATCCTATATATGTCTCAAACTATGAAATTACTACCAACATAGAATTAGTAAAGGAAAATCATATGATAAAATCGTACTACAAGTAACTCATCTCATTTCTGATCGAAAAATGAAAAAAAAAAAAGTTTTAACGATTGTTCAAAGATGTTGGAAAAAATTATTCTACTTCTCTAGTTGAATTTACTTTGTGTTTGACACAAACAAACGAAAATACTTTAATTAATTAATAGTATATTAGTCTTAGATTTAAAAAATAAATAAATGATTTTTATGAAAATGATTAATAATATTAATTATTTAATTATAATGTATAATGTGTAATAAATAATTTAACTGACTCAAGGGTTGTGATTCAGTTGACAACGCAGGTTGAGTTTATGGAAAGAACTTTCTGATTGAACTCCCACTAAACACATCATTGGAGAAGGATAAAGAGTTTTAATTGTGACTAAATTCTGAACATGATTAATTTCAAATTTTTACAATAAATAAAGATATTTGTAGTTTAAAAAAAATAAATAAATTAACAAAAATGATATATTTTTAAGAGTTTGTATATGATGCACTGTTAGTGTATAGCTTCTATACACTGTCAATGCATTAGAAGTTGACACCTCATCAATAGGTCCTTATGAGTAAATTAAAAATATTTATTTATATTTGCATATAAATACCTATTGATGATGTGTTAATTTTTAGTGTATTGACAATGTATAAAAATTATATATTGTCAGTGTATCATATATAAATCTTGTTTTTAAGTTGCTTGACGAAATATGTAAGCGTCGATCGCGCGGTTAAATCATTTGTCGTTTTTCCCTTTTGTTAAGCAAATCATCTGTCGTTAAGCACGTGCAGTTAGCATTCTTTAAGAAACAGATCAGGATCAGTGGGCTTACTCGTAGGATGACGTGGAAAAAGGATGGCCACATCTCTATTGCTTGGTGTTGAGTTACGTCGCGTGGCAGTTCATTCGTCCAACGATGTACGGAACATCTGAAACGAAAGCCCACTTTTTTTTATGCTAATCTCTCCAGCTCAGCCTAGCCTCGGCTCAACATCCATCGAGCCGAGCTTAACCACAGTTTCCTGCCTCCCTCCTTGCGCGATTGCATCCTGCGCTTCTCGTTTCCGTCCCGACCCGAGCCATAGTGCACCTTGACTCATGCGTCACGGTCAGCGGCTCCTTTCTTTTTCGGGGGGAAAAAAAAAAAAAGGATTTGGATGGCCAACCAAACGACTATTTTTGTTGGTTTGATGATAGTACCATAACAATATAATAAAGTAAAATTTGTTTATGAAAAATTAAATATTTATTTATTATTCAATTAAAGATATTTTAAAATTTGTTTAATTTTAATTTTTAACATGCATTTAAAATTTTAGTATCACAAAAATGAAACCATCATCAAATAAATTAATCCTTGTGAACATTAAATATAATTTGTTTTCAAGCTTAATTAATTTTTTTTCAAAAAGTGATATACATAAATTATAAATGTTTAAAACATCGAATTAATGTGCACAAAATTAAATATTTGCATACATTTTATAGATTAAAAATTATTGGTCTCTAAGAGCACCAAAACAAAATAATGGATGTGGAACATAGTTTTCTCAACAAATGAAGATATTATCGAGGAGAAGAAGATATTTTCTACTTAGGATATGAGATTCTGACAACATGCAAAAAGTTTCGGACAAACCTAGTAGCAGACAGAGAAATTGAAAGTAAATAACATTGGTGATTTTAAATTTTGCATTACGTGTCATTTTGTATTTATAAAAATTATTTATTAATTTTATATATTTGTTAATTAATTTTAACATCAACTTAGATGTTAAAGGTTAATTGCTGTCATGAAACACATGATATTGATTGATATGTAAAACATGTATTTTTTTTTTCTTAAAAGGTTCAAAAGTTTAATTTTTAAACGCACTTTTAAAAGCAAAAAACATGTTATCAATCATTATTTTTAAAAATAAATTTAAAAAAATAAATGAAGATATGCCCAACTGCCCTCAAAGTATCAACTCAAATTGGAAAATTATTTCCAACCTTTGGATTTGAACTAGTTAGAGTGACTAGGGTATTGGCCTAAATTGGCAAAATCCCTTGCCCTGAGTTAAATTCTTTTTTCCTCTCTTACTTATATTTTAATGTTTCTTTTAGAGAAATACTTTGAGAATAAGATTTAAAAAATATATTATTTTATATAATTTATATGCGATGCATTGATAGTGTGTAATATTTATATATGATCAATTCATTAAATATAAAATCTTTTTATTATAAAGAGTGTGAATTAAATTTAGATTGTAATTAAGTTTAAATGATTAAGAACAATGCATTTAATTACTTAGGTATAAGATGCTTTAATATTTCTAACTTAAACATTAAGACTAAGAATTGTTGTGCATAGCTTGTTTGCATTTTTTTTTTCTAAATTCATTTTTATTTTTTTAACGATGGAAATGACATTTATATTTGAATAAGAATTATACGGTTCATTTACATACATAATTCATTCTCTTAAAATTAATATTCACCGATTGACACATCACATATCATTTGCCAAGGGCATGATTAATAGGAAAATTTTCAATCTATTTTAGAAAATTTTCATTTTTAATGTTTATCGGTAAAAGTTTTTAATTTCACTCAACAAATGAGATAAAAATAACGGTTATACATCTCATTGTTTAATTAATTTTTTTATTTTTAATATATTCTAAAAAATATATGTTATCTTACTAATTTAGTCGATAAAATTTAATTTTCATTAAAATTGTACAGACAATCTTTATTATCCATATAATAAAAAAACCCATTTATTAAGATATTTTGTTTTTATAAATAAAAAAATCCAAAAAAACTGAATAAAAAATAAAAAAGAAATTAAAAGGG
Source organism: Heritiera littoralis (assembly GCA_031772115.1). Classification (NCBI taxonomy): domain Eukaryota; kingdom Viridiplantae; phylum Streptophyta; class Magnoliopsida; order Malvales; family Malvaceae; genus Heritiera; species Heritiera littoralis. The sequence goes on from JAPDPK010000207.1 coordinate 549,197, forward strand.
CAGGGCCAATTGGAAAAGTGCACGGCAGTGGGACCCTAGTTTGTTTTAGCTCCCAAATTTCATCGGCTCGACTCTGAAAGATGCATAAATGTGGCTCCTCGGCTTTCAATGATGCTCTTCTTTCCTTCTCTTTCTTCTTTTCCTGTCACTGTTTCCTCCTACACCAAATACATCTTTCCTTGTCCACAAATTCTTTTTTTTTCTCCTATTTAACCAAAACATTTTCCTTTTTTTTTCTTCATTTGTGATCTCAATTTCTCCCGATCTGCGTTTAACTGTTGCTCTTCTGCTTGGTTTTCTATCTTTTTCATGAAGTCTGAGTTCTTCTTTCTTGTTTACTTTCAGTCTTGAGGTGAGTCCTTACAATATTGAAGTTAATTTTGGTTGTGTTTTTACCAACTACCCTTGTCTTGATTTCTTTTAAACAGCTTACTTTCAGTATGTATGCATGCGAATTTTCAGCTCGTTCTGTTGTTGTTTGATCAAAGCTTGGAGCTTGGCTACTTGTGTCACTTAGTTTTCAAGTTCTTTTCTTTTTTCTTCTTTCTTTTTGGATAGGTTCTGATTCTAAGTTTCTAAATTTTTCTTACTGAACAGCAGCTTGTTTTATTGCATTGGTAGTGACTAAAGGAAAAAGGTTGGTAAATGGTCTTTTGTGCTATTTTGTTGATCTTGATGTTGAAGGGTTGACTTCATGCAAACCAAAACAATAGTAGTGAAAAAAGGTTTGGTGCAATCTAAAGAGCCTTGGCTGCTTCAAGTTAGGTTTCTAATTCACACTTCTGCAAAGAGAAGTTGGCACATGGATTGGATAATCAAACATTTCTGTAAAGAGAAGTTGCAGTGAGAGGCAGCTTTCCCCACCCCCTAGAAATATTGTAGAGAATGTTGGATTTCCTAGAAATATTGTAGCGAATGGTCGATTTTTATTGAGTTGTCGAGCTGTGGCATGAGATTGAGAAAGGTGTTTTAGTTTTCCCCAACATAATGCATTTCTAAACACTTGACAACTCATAAGGAAAAATTCTGCATTTGTTAGTTTTTTTTCTTTGTTTATGGTTGGGTTTAGGAAGCTGATTATAGGAATTGAAAACATTGATGTGCTTCTTTCACCGTTGTGCTCCCCATTTTATTTTTCATGACTGGCTCACTAAGAATGTCTATCAAGAACAGTGGCAGTGCCAGTGCTAAACCTGCAGAAATCCAATCATCATGGTCTAGTTTGAAGAAATTAGACCAGGGAGAAAGGACTGTTGGATGTGTGCAGAAAAAAATTGGTGATGCATATGTTGTGTTGATCCTTACTTTCCTATAGACTGTATGCTGGCTCTTTATGAGCACTATTTTGATTGTTTTTATTTGTAATTTCTTATTATTTTGTCTTGAAACCTAATAGATATTATGTCTGATGGTGCTTGCTGAATTGCATTTTCAGGTAAGGTACTATAAGCCTTGAAGATCGGATTCATCTCTAATTAAAATAGAATCTGATCATATCATGTCTGATCCCGTTGCAAAATTAGATCCTGACAATGATGGAACAGCTAGGCTATCTATGAATCATTACCAATTTGCTTGGATGGATCATTGGAAGCATACAGGTCATAAACCATCCACTAAGGTTCACCATGAAGCCAGAACAGTTAACACCATGAAGAAAGGTCTGAATGTCAGTTCAATGAAGTTGGGAAAAGAAATTTTAGATGGACAGCCCTTCCCAATGTTCAGCAATTCAGGGAATAGGGAGAGTGCTATGTCTTCAAAGAATAATGTGCGAACTTCATCTAATAGTGAGCCAGTGAAGTATCAAATCGATCTCAATGATGACCTTAACTCTATTGCTATGGGTAGAAGTGAGTGGGGTTATCCTGAAATGAAATGTCTTTCCGGAGAAAGTAAATTTCAGCCTGAAGGCATTTCACGGGTTCCTGATCAGCGGGTGAAATCTCATGAATTTCTTGATGAAAATAGATTAGCTGTTTCGGCATATTTTAATTATGATGTTGGGTCAAGCTCTAAAAGTGTACCATATGTAGTGAATAATGGAGTGGCTCCAATGCAATCCTTCACACGTCAACATAAAATCACTGATCAATCAAGCCCTGTTGTAGCATCCAAAGAGCACTTCACGGATACTAAATTTCGCAGCTATTCTACCTTTTGGATCCATGAGAAGAAAGCTGATGCCCTTGTGGAGTCCGGAAAACTGGGGAGATCATTATCTAGGCTGAATGATGAACCTCTATTACTCAATGATCAGTCAACAAAAAATAGTCAGTTACCCTCCTTTTTTAATAAACAGAATCAAAAGGTGGAAAATAATTCTAGTATTAGATTGCTTCCAAGCTTGGGCTGTTCTGAGGCGATGAAATCAGAAAATGCATATGATGAACATTTCTTGCTGCCAAGTATTCCTCATTCTGTTCATGATGTCAAGACTATGAGAATATCTTCCACCATAGATTCTGTGGAAGAATTACCCAGAGGTCCTCCCGAGTTTTCTCAGACAACTCACCAATTTTTTATTACAAAGAAGACTGGTGTAAACTTAGCTGAAGAAGGACAAGTGCTCAGAGATGCCATGGTCTCCACCAAGTTGAAGGGAAATATGTTCAATGAGTTCCTGAGCTTATCTCCCAGTTTCTGCTTCCACGGTCAGCAAGGAGTGAAACTGCTACCTCTAGAGAGCTCCACGGATAGTGAAGGGAAAAATAATGTTGGAGATGTCAGAACTTCTACTGCTTGTTTAAAGAACGAATCCTCAGTTGAAACCGATGCCATGGAGTTGGATGTTTTCCAGAAGAGCCATCTTTCAAGTATGTATTCATGTTACCTCTGTAACCATGAAGTGAATGGAACTATATATGATACTCACGTCAGACTGATCAGAAGTTAGCTTAGAAATATCTGCAGACTGAGTTAATTTTATATTTACTTGGTCTTTCAAGATTGTATGTCACATTTAATAAGCTTAACATTATGTTGCAGGTGTGGCTTTATGTCCGTCAGATCAGGTAATTCTTGCCATTTTATTAATAGTGAAATATTCTAGTGAGCATAGCATGCCAGAACTGTATCTCTTTCTATGTACGAAGAGTCTACATTGAGCTGTAAAAATTAGACATAACTACTTGATACATTTCTTTCTAATCTTGTAGAACATCAAGGGAGTTTGGAATTCATCATTATCAGGAACTGCGAATGCTACTGGTGAAGAAGCTGGGAATAAAATGACCAACATTGAATTATTTGATATGAATGAAGGGCTTCCTGCACTTACAGCTGGGGCAAACTCCATAGATGATGGAGGGACAAGTACCTCAAGAACCCAGAGTTTAGATGCGGAGCATCTCCTCTGCCAGGCTGAGCAACTCTCAAATTCCAATACCACTGTTTGTCCGGATGATCCTCTGGGATCAGAGCCAGGCTGCAGATGGGTTAAACGTCTCAAGTTGAGCACTTCAGATCCCTTCGCCAGTGGCACCAAGAGCTCTAAACTTGGAGAAGTTTCATCCCGTGAAAAGGATAACAAGAAGTTCAGCAAAACTAGTTCAGAACCCACAGTAAGCAGAAGCGGTGTGAGACCACAACTGACAATCGATCAAATTGTAGAGCCATTAAAGAACGCTGACTCCACTTCCAGTGATTCAGTGAGGAAAAGTCAAGAAATGTATTCTTCACGTTCTTGGATTCAAAGATGGTGTCGTCACAGAGCTGCGTCTCCTAATAAGAAGCCTGATGCTGTGGTGCTATGTGAACCACAGACACAGAGTTTAAAGGCAACTCTGGATGAACTCCAAAAGAAGCAATTTCCAAGCACTGCAGCTATGGCTCTGATGGGAAAGGCCATGAGCAGCTTTCATCCTTGTGAATTCAGAAGGAAAGGGTCTGTTGTAGTCTGGAGCACTTGACGGATTTTGAGGTAATTCTAGCTAAAACTATTCATGGTGGGAAAAACAAACTGGCCAATTAGGTGAGCCAGTTCTGTCGGTGGATGCCATTTGTAGATGAAAGGAATGCACAGTCCATCCATAGTACATATCAATCAGATCTTTGGCTGGATATGATATCTATCGGGTCAGGATGTTGCCTAGGTATGTTTCCTGCCTGCATACACCTCATATGACACCTTAACATCAAAGCGAAAAGCTTTTGTAGCTGGGTTATTTATGGAAGGATCTTATAGATGCGTTTTCTCTTTAGTAAGCACTTGGACGGAGGATGAAAGAGGCGATCGCAACAGCTATGACTTTCTCTTGCAAGTTTTGAAGAACTCTCCATGATATTTCCTCTTTTGATCCTCCAGAATTACTTCAGGTCAACAATGCATGGACTCAACAAATTATAAGGAATATACAAAACTGAGCTGTGAATCTTCATAGTATATTCGAGTAAACTCTGTAATAATGAATAGAATATGTGTTTGTGTTACGATTACAATCTCACTAAGAGAATGTTAGTGCCTTTAGAGGAAGAGAGAGAAAGCCAGACAGGTAGGTTCTTATTAAAGTTTGCATTACTAGCTTCCGAATCATGCAAGGGGCCTTTCCCTTTCATCCCTATTTTAAACGATAATGCTATATTCCTCCCAACATATTGACAAGGAGGTTACCGAGTACTACAAAATCCTAAGATTTTTCCCTCAAGAGCAAATACTTACTATCAAGATCTTACGACAGCAACTTTGATTAACCTGAGTGTTCTGAAAGAGGAAACCTGTGTCGGAAAGCCATGTTACTATCGACTTTATGACTTGCCATTGGCAAAGGGAATGTTGCACGCTACAACCCATCGGCATTTTATTTGCACAAGTGATTGTAGTTCCTTCTCCTCTACCCTCAGTTTATTGCTTTCCCTGAAAGAAAATCAAAGAAAAGTAGCAGAAGTTGTATGCCTCACTCATCAGCCAGTCTTGCCATTCAGACCTGGTTATTCTGATGCAGATCAGCACAGTTTTGAGGGCCAACTGTAGTTAAGGTCATACTTACAAATTCTTATAGATTTTCTTTTCATCATCATAAAGCTAAACCCCACTTTCATATTATCTCTTTTCTCTTCATGTAATCGGAATAAAACAAGGGTTAATGTTCAGAAACTAGGGTTCCATCTTTGACCTGACAACCAGTCTGTTCAAGAGCGGATTCAAAGAAACCTCCTCCATCAATATTGGAGCTCATAGAGGGTGGAGCAAACTGAAGGATTATGTCTCTTAGTGTAAGGACACCTAGTGGACGCTGCAAGTCATCAACCAGGAAACTTAAATTGCTTTTAGTCTCTGCTATATTCTTCATGGCTTGCTTGAGAGTGTCAGTTTTCTTGTTGGTAATTGGCGAGTCCATTCTTGGAAGGAAGTTGTTTTGTAGTTGAAGAACCCCTGCTGATAAAAGAGCCCCTATGTCTCGTTCGATAGTAGGATCAGAGCCTGGATTACTAGACTCCATATGAATGAATTCCTCCACAGTTACAACCCTAAGTTTAAGCCAAACATGAATAGTTTTACAGATCAATCAGGCAAGAAAATGCACTTTAGGATTGGAAGGAAACATTGCTCACTTTTTATTGTGGAGGAGATTGTCATTCTCCATAAGAAGATAGACATCACTACTTCTGACACTACCCGTGAGCTTTTGACTCTGTCTATCTATGACTGCAATTGCACCTGTCTTACTTTCGAACAATATGTGAAGAGCCTTTGCTATGCTCTCATCGCCATACACATAACTTACATTCTCCTCATTTTCAAACCTGAATAGGATTGCAACAAACCATAATGGGTGATAATTAATGTTACTAAGTCAAGTCTGAATTATCTTTCAGGTTTTTCATACCTAAATTCTGATAGAGACTTCTCTGCAATACTGTCAAACCATGCGAGTCCATCGGATTGAAGATGCAATTGGACAACTGCATTCTGCCATAAAGGCAACAAATTATAAATTCAAGCATGTTCCCAATTTTTCTGAAATCAATAACCTGTTACTCTGGCTTTTTCTTACCACCCAGTTATATAGTTCAGTGGGCTCGGTTTGTGGCCTTAAAGTACCTGTGTAACAAAACCCGTGACCTGAAGTTCAGATTGCTCCACGACTGGCACAACTTGCACGGGGTGCTTCGCAGGCAGCCGCAGAACACGAAAGAGAGTATTCTCTAAGTGTACAGGGAAAAACGGATCCCATAAGAAAGATTTTGCTAACTCACCCACCTGTGTCTCACACAGAGCAAAAAACACAGGTCCCGTTGGTAAAATTCAACTTTAACAAAAGGCAATGGTGCTTTAGCGGGAAAATACCGATTTATCCATTAAAGCAATTCCAAGTGAAGAGGAATAAATAACAAGAAAAAGGTATAAAAGACCTTCGTGTGGCCAATTTGAGGATTCTGTTCAAGCAAGGACAAGAGGCTGCTTTTGCCAGTCTCCTCACTAGCATGGCTATCAGTTGGGACACAAGCTTTTTCACATTTTTGAGAAGGGCATGGCACGAGAAATGCATTTGGATACATTGAGAGAGACAAGCAAGTTGGTGACAATATGACTCAAGAAATTAAATGCGTATAGCAGATTACCTCAAGGGACCAGAGAACCATGGTAGCAAAATCAATAAAACCAATATATCGATCTGGAAACCTGCCTACTGTGATATGAGAGTCTAAAACATCCGCAATGGGAGCACCAGACACATTCTTCGTGTACAACTCAATAGCTTCCTTCACGTTATCACCAGTTTTCACCTCCACCACTTGCAAATAGAAATGATAAAGAAAAACACAGATATACCATACTCAAGAATTGGATGTAAGAAGAAACCAAGTTGGATTTTAAGCTTCTTTGAGGAAAAAAAAAAAAACTCAGTGCTTAAGACTCCTCATGTTATGGGATATGAGAATGATCATCTATATATATCTGCAGCCCTTAGTCTCCATTAAAAGGCAGGAGAATTTTATGGTAAGATCATAAATTTTGAAATTATTGTAAGGTCAATGTAAAAAATACATGATTAAGTGTAAATTTAAAGTTATTTGAGGTAAAATATGTTAAAAGTATCGTAAACACTTGAAAATTAATTTAAAGTTAATGTAAACAATATACGATTAAGTATAAATCTAAAGTTTTTAAGTATAAAATGTTTTTTTTTAAATGAAGTATAAAATATGTTAAAAGCATGTAAACACATGATAATTAACAAAAACATACATTATAGCAAAATTATCATGTGTTTAAATCTATTGACACTAATGTTTACATTGATAATTATATTTTTACGATACTTTAAACATATTTTACACTTAATGACTCTAAATTTAAGCTTAATCATGTGTTTTTTACGTTGATTTTATAATAAGATCAAAATTTATGACCTTACTGTAAAATTTTCTAAGCTATTTTTGCTTGAACATTAAATGAAAAGTTGTTTTCATTTTTGTGACCTCTAAGTAAAAAAAAAAGTAATATTTACCGTTTCACCACAGTTTCCTCTATTTGTAAAGAACAACCGTCTAAAAATAATTAAAATGTGTGTTAGAAATGAATTACCAGGAGCGTTTTTTATGCCAGGTATTGAGCTGTCATTCGCTGTGAATGGGGATGCGATCAAGAAAAAGTTGAAGAGCACTAGCAGAATCTTTTCCAGGGTTGTTTTCAACTTGATCAGCCGTGATGGTATCTTCTCTTTCCTTCATTACGCCTTCCAGTTGTCTCAAATCTGCTCTCGTTTCTTGCATCGTGATTGGCCTATACTATGTCCTCCTGTTCACCTCCTTTGTTGTTTCAGTCTTTCAGTTTTGCCTGACTCTTTCTTTCTCCTGCCTCCTGTTTCTCTCGGTTTCATGCATTTGGGGGACACGTTGTTGGATAGCTTGTAATAAATACAAGGGAACAAATTCTCACATTGTTTGTAAAAGTGTAAAGTGATATATTTATAAAGGAAAATTAACTCTTGAGAGTAATTTGAAGTCAAAGAGGAAACGGGCTTTGACCATTTGGCTTGGGCTTGAGCTTGCTTGACTTGGGTTTGGTCTTGCTTGGCTTGGGCTTTGGCTAGAGCTTGGCCTATTTTAAAAGTCAAAGATGGGCACTTAGGCTCTTTGACGTAAGTCAAAGTTTTATTTTTTGACAGAATATTTTAAATTCAAAATTGAATTTAAAATTATTTTAACTGTTCCAACAGACATATTTTCGGTTATATGTCTGGAACAGTTATGTCTGAAATGAATGGTTGTTATTTAACAGAAAATCACAACCATTCATTTATGTCTTTTCATACTCTATATAAGAGTGATGATTTCTAGAAAACACTCACTCTGCATTCTTACTTTTTACAAAAATTCTGAAGGCTTTGTTGTATCCTGGAGTAACTTGCTTCTGTGTGAAGCAATATTACACTCAAGATAGTGTAATTCTACACGCCTCAAAGCCATATACTGTGATTATTTTCATAAACAATTTGAGTGTAATATTTCATTTGATATGGCAATGGTTACCAATCCTGTGTTTATCAATTAACAAGATCCTGTCAAGTTGAACCAATTTGATGGGACAAACTTCACCAGATGGAAGGATAAGATGAAGTTTTTGTTGACAACTTTGAAGGTGTCCTATGTTCTGGATCCGAATTTGCAGCCACTGGCAGACCCTACACCAGAAGACACAGATACAGTGAAGGAAGAAAGAAAGAAATGTGCAGAAGATGAACTAGTGTGTCGTGGTCACATCCTCAACTCTCTTACTGACAGACTTTATGATTTATACTCCAACTATACATCACCAAGAGAGATCTGGACTGCCTTGGAAACAAAATACCAGAACGAGAAAAAAGGTATAGATAAATTCCTAGCACTAAATTATTTTGATTTCAAGATGACTGATAACATGCCAGTTATGGATCAAGTCCATGAACTACAAATACTGGTTTCCAAACTTAGAGAATTGAAAGTGATTGTTCCTGACACTATACAAATCGGAGCAATTCTATCCAAGTTGCCTCCTTCATGAAACAATTACAGGAAAAAGGTCCTGCAGACACCAGACAGTTTCACACTGGAACAATTCCAGACTCATTTGCAAATTGAGTGTGAAACTCGTCTCAGGGATGAGAAACTCCAGAAAGAGATGGCAGTGAATTCAAATGGGAATTCACAAGTAAATGCCATAGGAAGCAATTCTGGAAAGTTTGCAAACAAGTCTGGAAAGAATCAGAACAACTTCAAAGTCCAGAAAACTGGTGGATCTAAGAAGTCCAACAATTATAAGAAGAACAAGGCCTGCTTTCATTGTGGAAAGAAGGGGCACTACATTAAAGAATGTAGAGTCAAAATTGCAGAAGACAAGAAGAATAAAGACAATGGTTCTAAACAATATGCTCAAGCCAATATGGTTGTTGAAGATGACATGAACTTTGCTGCCATGGTTACTGAATTGAACATGGAAACAAGTGCATGAACCATGGAGTGGTTTCTCGATTTTGGAGCCACAATTCATGTCTGCAACAACAGGGAATTCTTTAGCACTTACACTGAAGAAAACAGTGAAGTTTTTATGGGAAACCATGCTCCTGTCAAAGTGCTGGGAAAAGGGAATGTGATGTTAAACTTCACTTCTGGACAAAAACTAACTCTTCTTAATGTGCACCATGTTCCTGATGTCAAGAGGAACTTAGTTTCTGCAAATCTGCTTTGCAAGAAAGGCTTTAAGATTGTTTTAGAATATGATAAGTTTGTAATATCTAAGAATGGTGTGTTTGTAGGAAAGGGATATTCCCTTGATGGCATGTTCAAACTCAGTATTAATAAAATAAATGTTGCTTCTGCCTATATCATTGAATCTTCTACTTGGCATGCTAGATTAGGACATTTAAATTATGCTATGATTAAATACATGACAAACCATGATTATATTTCTTGTAAGCATGATCACCATGATAAGTGTCAAATCTGTGTAGAAGCTAAGATTACAAGAAAGCCTTTTCCTAAAGTAGAACATGAAACAAAATTGCTGGAACTAGTTCATTCGGATATTTTTGAATTAAATGGAAAATTGACTAGAGGAGGAAATATATATTTTATAACTTTTATAGATAATTATTTACGTTTTACTAGTATTTATTTACTAAGAAACAAGGATGAAGCTTTTGATAAATTTAAGGAATTTAAATCTAAAGTAGAGAATCAAAAGGAAAGAAAAATTAAAATTATAAGGAGTGATAGAGGTGATGAATATTTCTCAACTGAATTTGATAAGTTCTGTGAAGATCATGGAATAATTCACCAAAGATTAGCTCCTTTTACACTCCAACATAATGGTTTGGCGGAAAGGAAAAACAAGACCCTAGTTGATATGGTAAATACAATGATTTTAAATGCTGGATTACCTTTCAACTTGTGGGGTGAAGCTTTGCTTACTGCCTCTTACATACATAATAGGGTTCCTTCAAAGAAGACACATATCTCACCATATGAAGTCTGGAATGGAAGGAAGCCAAATTTAAGTTATTTTAAAGTGTGGGGGTGTATTGCATATTATAGACTTCCTGATTCTCAAAGGACTAAATTAGGTTCAAGAGGAATTAAATCTGTTTTTGTAGGTTATGCACAAAATTCAAAGGCATATAGATTACTAGATTTAGAATCAAATGTTATAGTAGAGTCTATACATGTTGAATTTTTTGAAAATAGTTTTGTGAAAAATCAAGTTATGCATGAACCAGAAAATGATCAAAATACATCTACTGCCTATGATTCCTTAGTCAAACGTAAGGAAATAAGTGAACCATCTGAACCAAGAAGAAGTCAGAGGCCAAGAAAAGAAAAACATCTTGATTCTGGTTTTATTTCTCCTAATCATTGTAGACACCTAATTTTATCCTATTATTATTATTATTATTAGTATTTATTCTATTTATTATTATTATTTGTTTTTTATTTTTATTTTTATTATCTGTTTTTTATAATTGTTTTTATTTTTATTTTTATTTTTATTTTTATTTTTTATTTTTATTTTCATTTTTTGTCCAATCCATCAATCACCACCAGCTACTCTACCCCCGTCCCATCTCCACCAGCCACCCCTGCCAACCCATCTCCCCAGGCCGTCCCATCTCCGCCGGCTAGCCACCTCTCCTGTCTACCCATCCCAACACGGCATCATCCCCACTAAAAAGCCCCTAACCCTCTCCCATCCGAAGGGGGGAGAGGAACCAAAAAAAAAAAAAACCCCCACTCACCACAAACCCACCACAACCGAGACCCCCAGATCCCATCCCCCACTCACCGTCTAGTCACCCCTCACCACCATCATCACCGTCATCATCATCACCCAACTATCATCATCGTCATCACCACCACAAACCACCACAACCGAGACTCCCTAACCCAGATCTAAACCCCAAACCTGTAAAACAAACACAAAACACAAAACCAAAACCAAAATCACAAACCAAAACCATCCGGAGCATCAACCAAAAAAAAAAAACAAAAAGGGAGGAGGAGGCCGAAGGTTTGAAGCTCAGATCTGGGGCCTAGGGTGATTTTTCGGTGAAACGGAGGTCGGATTCGGAAAGAGGAGGTTGAGGAGCATCGGAAAGTGGGGGACTTTTGGGATTAGCCATCGGCGAGCGGCGGCCGGCGACGGCAGACGGCGGACGGTCCGACAGCGCCGGAATCGCCTAGTCGGCGGAGAGCTCAAGAGCTCTGGTTTTTTTTTTAGAAGAAAGAGAAAGTGATTTAGAAAAAAAAAGATTAGTTTTTATAGCAAAAAAAAAAAAGAGGATCCCCGCGCGACCCGGGGTCCGACCCGGGGTCCGCGCACCGACCCGTGGGAGAAGGATCCGTGCGTCGCCCAATTGCCCGACTCGGATCCGCGCGTCCGACCCGCTTCGGAGGAGCCGACCCGCGCTCCTGCCAACCGCTCCGACCCGCGTGTTTGGCCCGTTGCCGACCCGATCCGGCCCACCTGCTTTGGGCTCTTCTTGGGTTGTCAATTGGGCCTCCTTGCCATTGGGTTTAAACCCAATTAATTTGGGTATTTTTTTTCTTAGCCTTTATTTGTTTTATTACTATTAGTATTACTATTAGTATTATTATTAGTATTTATTATTATTATTGGGTTTTTTATTATTATTACTATTAGGTTTTGTTATTATTATTGTTATTTGTGTTTTATTATTATTATTATTATTATTATTATTATTTATTATTATTATTTTTTATTGTGTTTAGTTATTCTTATTATTATTATTAATGCATGTAGTAAAATAAGAAATTGAAAAATTTTCTTTTACTTGTATTAATTATTATTATTGATTTGAAAGCTTATTTAAAAATAAAGAAAAAATAATGAAATTTTAAAATTAAATGAATTTCCGATGATGGGATGTTATGGAAGTCACAAGTAGTGATTCCTTAACTGATCCCTAGGTGAGAAGAGTCTGCTAAATATTGTCAAAAGTATTGAGGTATTTAGTATGATTTTTCAATAATTTAAATTTTTGAAATGAAATTGAATTTTCAAAAATAATAATAAAATTTAAATTTTAATTAAAGTCCGATGATGGGATGTCATGAAACTCACAAGTAGTGATTTCTTGACTGATCCCTAGGTGAGAAGAGTCGTACTAAATGTTGCCAAAAGTATTGGAATATTTAGTATAATTTTTTCAATAATTTAATTTTTTGATAAAACATAAAAATAAATAATTTTTTTTCTCTAAAAAGAAAATAGAATAAGAAAATAAGTTTAAATTTAAATTAAAAATGAAAGTCCGATGATGGGATGCTACGGAAGTCACAAGTAGTGATTCTTAGCTGATCCCTAGGTGAGAAGAGTCATACTAATTGTTGCCAAAAGTATTGGAATATTTAGTATGATTTTTCAATAATTTAATTTTTTTTGTTTTGTTAAAAATAAAAATAAATTTTTAAAAGAAAATTAATAATAAATTTTATAATTCAATTAAATGATTGTCCTATGATGGGATGTTACGGAAGTCACAAGTAGTGATTCCTAGCTGATCCCTAGGTGAGAAGAGTTGTACTAAAAGTTGCCAAAAGTATTGGAATATTTAGTACGATTTTTCAATAATTTAATTTTTCATTAAAAATAAAAATAAACATGTTTTTAAAAGAAAATGGAAAAAGAAAATGAAAATAAAAATTAAATTTAATTAAATGAATCCCGATGATGGGATGCTATGGAAGTCACAAGTAGTGATTCCTAGCTGATCCCTAGGTGAGAAGAGTCGTACTAAATATTGTCAAAAGTATTGAGGTATTTAGTATGATTTTTCAATAATTTATATTTTTGAAAATAAAATTGAATTTTTAAAATTAATAATAAAATTAAAATTAATTGAATAAAGTGTCCGATGATGGGATGCTACGGAAGTCACAAGTAGTGATTCCTAGCTGATCCCTAGGTGAGAAGAATCGTACTAAATGTTGCCAAAAGTATTGGAATATTTAGTATGATTTTTCAATAATTTAGTTTTTTATTAAAAATAAAAATAAATGAGTTTTTAAAAGAAAATAGAAAAAGAAAATTAATAATAAATTTTAAATTTAATTAAATAAAATTCCGAGGATGAGATTCTGTAGAAGTCACAAGCAGTGATTCTTAAGAAATCTCTAGGTGAGAAGAATTATTTTAAATGCTGCCAAAAGTATTGGAGTATTTGATTTAGTTATTCAATACAAAAGGGTTCACATTTATTTACGAAAAATAAAATTTAACTTTTTAAAATAAAACAAAATAAATTTGCAAATAAAAAATGATTTTGAATAAAAAGGTTGAAATAAAAAAGGAATCAATTTTAAATATTAAAGTAAGATCATTTTATTAAAACAAAAAGGATAACACATGATTATTATGGTACCGTTTTTAACGGGCGTCGTGGGGGTGCTAATCCTTCCCCACGCGTAACCGTACCCCCGAACCCAAATTTTGTTTCGCAGACCAAAAGATTATCTTTTTAATAAAACTTAATTAATTTTGAGATTTTGTTGAAAAGATAAACGTTTTCAGGTGGCCAATCACACCTAGACAAAAAAGATTGGTGGCGACTCCAATTTTTGTTTTTTAAAAGTTTTTTTTCAAAATCGTCGAGCGCGAAGCCGTTGCGACAGCTTGGCGACTCCACTGGGGACGCTTTTTGAGGGTCAAGCCATGCATTAATCATGTGTTATCGAAAGTTTTAATCTAATAGTCTTGATTGATATTTAAACTTAATTCACTTGGATTTTGAAAATGATTTTGTTTGCATTTGCATTTTATGTATTTTATTTTATGTTAATAAATTGTGGGGCATCTAGGATAGGGGTTATGGTTTGATGAATGTTTGATGTGTTTCCTCATACACACACTTGCACTTGCATTTGCATAACATGAGCTCTATACCCGAGTTCCGTCCTTCTTAGGAGGGAGTAGAGTACCTTTGCTCTCGTGAGGTAATCACCTCCGCAATGGCAAGCGAAATACTCCCACTCAAATTAAATCTTACTAGTCCAGTGTGGATGACAGTAAGGTATAATTTGGGAACCTTTTGACCTTTTAGAGACCCAACCCAGCATGTAAAAGGCCTTAAGAAGCCGATCCTAACTAGAGCCATGTCCGATTTTTGTAGAAATTATCCTGAAATTAGGACACATGAGGGAACATTTTACTACTTTTTTCATATCATAACTCTATTGATTTTTCAAATTCATGCTCTCATCAAATCAAAAGATATTTGTTTTCAAATAAAATTTTACAATTTTACGACTTTAAAGAATAAAATGAAGATTTATTCGGTTTCTATCCTTTGTCAAAAATAACATGAAAACATCCATTCATTCTTTAATAATATTTGAAAAATAACAATAATGTTTTTTATTTCTTTTAAACTAATGCATAGACATTAAAAAAGAAAGGAATTTTGATGAGAAAATAAAAGGTAAGTGCATTGTCACATTCTTTTAAAAACAGATTAAATAAAAAAGGAAATTGAAGAAAATAAATTGTGGTGTGAAAATAAGATAATTTTGAAAGAAAAGATAGGAAAAAAGAAAAACTTTATTCTTTAAAAAAAAAAAGGGGAGAGATCATCAAAATTTAAAATAAAGAAAAAGGAGAGAATTCATTCATTGAATTTAAATAAGAGAAAATTTTGGTTCTTTTATGCTTAAATTTTAGCATGGTATAGTTCATTACATTAATGCATTCACATCACATAATAAGGAAGATATTTGTCTTTTTGGAGTAAATTAGGTCAAAGATATGGGAGATTAATTAGAAAGATAGACTATTTTGGAGAATAATCGAGAGGAGTTTGGACGTGATATACGAGAGATGAAGGGAAAGCTAGCTAGGATAATGCAGATGCTTGAAAGTTTTGGAAAGGCTAAATTGGTTCATTCTCAAGGATCGTTGTTGTTTCCAGAACGACTACATGTTGAGTCATTAGCAAATGGAGACCAATTGACTTGTCATATAAGGAGAAATGACTGATTGATGTAAAGTCCTCGATAAAAGGGAGGTGGCTACAAAACTTTTTATAGGTTTGCATTCACTTCATTCATGTGAGCATAAAACGATTTTGACAGAAAATAATAAGGTTAATAATAATTGTTTCAAAAAAAAATGATAAAAAAAAAACAATTTTAGTTCATAATTTTTTTTTCCTTTTGGTGTGTAGCTCGTGATACTCTGAAATAATAACAAGATTGAATTTTCTTTTTATTTCACAATTTCCATACAATAAAAGCTTCATATTAGCATGGCAAGCATGACATCTAACTCGAGGTTATGACTGTCATAACGTATTAGGCTTTGGGGAAAACCTAATAGCTAGACACAAAACTATGGAGTCGCCACCAACCATTCTAACCTAGGTGTGATTGGTCACCTATTCAAACTAAGGATAAGGCTTGGTCTACGTTCAAAGACACTAGGTTCGGGAGTACGGTTACGTGTAGGGAAGGATTAGCACCCCCACAACGCCCATCCTAAAATGGTACCAACTAGTTTTAGGTTATCTTTACAATTTGCCTTGTGTTTATATTAATTTCGATATGCTTATATATTGGGAGTATTTCTAAGATTTTTCCATCAATTTGGCTCCAATCTTAAAAATCTCCCTCACCTCAAGATGTTCAAGGGGTCTTAATTGACTTTCTTGAATTCCATCGTCGGATAAATAAAATATTTTATGAGGTTCCTTTAATCTTATCTCTAATTTTGACTCTATATTCATTTTATAAATTTCTTAGATTTTTTATTTTAATTATTTTTATATTCTTATTCATTTTATTTTTAAGAGAAACGTGAATTATGTTTTATTGAAAATTCACTCTTAAGCGTCCCATCAATTTGGCTCGGCTCAAAAGGAACCTCCTCACCTAGAAATTTCCAAGGAGTCTCAATTGACTTTCTTGAAATTTCATCATCGGCATAATTCATACTTATTTCTTATTTTATTGTTATTGTACTCTTGTCTTCATATCACATTTATTTATTTATTCATTTGTTTATTTATCTAATTTTTATTTATATTTATTTAAGCTTAGTCTTTATCTAATTTATATTTTTATTCATTTTATTTATTTATATTTAGTTAATCTTAAAATAAATATGAATTATATTTTATTGAAAATTCTCCAAAAAGTATCCATCAATTTGGCTCAACTTAAAGAAGAATCCTCTCACCTAGAAATTTCAAAGAGTCTCGATTGACTTTCTTAAAATTTCATCATCGGCACAATTCACACTTATTTTATAAAATCTAATTCTCAATCTAATTCTTATTTCTTATTTATTATCTTTTTTATTTATCTATTATTTTTGTTTATGCTCAGTTAATTTTAGTCTTTACTAATTAATTTTTATTCATTTCATTTATTTTATATCTATTTAATCTTAAAATAAATATGAATTTTATTTTATTGAAAATTCTCCCAAAAGTATCCCATCAATTTGGCTCAATTTAAGGAAGAATCCTCTCACCTAGAAATTTCCAAAGAGTCTCGATTAACTTTCTTGGAATTTCATCCTCGGTATAACTCATATTTATTTATTTATTATCTAGCCTTAGTAATTACTAATTATTTTCAATCTAGACTATTTCATTCTATTTAATTTTTCATCTAATTTATGTTCCCGTATTTATATTTATTTATCTATATTTATTTATATTTTGTTCATATTTAATTTACTAAGAATAAGCATGTATTATAATTTTATTGAAAATTTTTCAAAAGTATCCCATCAATTTGGCTCAACTTAAGAAAGAATTTTCTCACCTAGACATTTTTAAGATGTCTCAATTGACTTTCTCTAAATGTCATCGTCGGTATAACTCATATTTATCTTTAATAATTAATTAATATTTCTTAAGGATATTTAAATTCATTTTTATGCTTTTCTAATATTCTTCTAATTGCTATAAAATAAAATAAAATAAAATACATATCACACTAAATAAATAAATAAATAAAATCTTACTAAGTCATATCGTTAATTAGATCATACAAATTAAATCATGCAAATTAATTCCTAAAACCATGTCCTTTAAACCATATCAACTAATTAAATCATATAAATTAATTTTGAAAATCACGTCTAGCATCATACAAATTACCACACCTAAATAAACTATACTTATCATGCCTTAAATTATTAAATCCTAATTCCCTAATCAATTTAATCAAACATTATTCTAATTTATTAACTTGATTAATCATTAATCAAAAAAAAATATTATTAATCTAAATTTGAAAATCAAACAAAAAAATAAAAATAATCTTAATAAAAAAATGCTCTTATTCTTTCTTTTTACCTCTTTTTTCCTCGTCTTTCTTTCTTTTCTCCTTCTCTTTTTCTCCCACGTAGCAACTTAGTGATAGAGCCTTGGACGGTACACAGCAGCGCAGCTTGAAGGCAAAGGACGATGCAAGCTTGCACTGAAGCAACTTAGGACTTGTGGCACACAACAAAGTGATAAGGAATGCTCTCTTGTCTTCTTTTGTTGATTTCACGTGTGCTCCTTTTATTCTTTAGTAACTGATATTTTTTCTTGTGAATTGGTGTATCATCCACAGCATTCCATTCTTCAGTTCCACTATCTGGCTTACCACGACACTCCGCTGCCAGATGACCAACTTGACCACAGATAAAACATTTTTCCTGTTGCCCAGGAAGAGTGATCACCTCTCTTAAAATTGAAAAGTGAACCTCATGTGTAGCTAAGGACAACATGATCAAATCTGCATCCAGTCCATACAGGCAATGCCGTGTGTTTGGATTGAAGCCAGGAACATTACGTTGTAATCGAATATATGACATAATCTTGTGTTCTCCCTCACCAGGAACATTTGAATCAGAAAGAATAACCTTTGTATTCCGCCAGCCAGGATTGTGATTCAACCTAGATTGTATGTAATACTGAAGTGCTACAGACAACACAGCCATAAAGTGAGTGCCAGGAGTAATAACATTCGAGTCAAGTGTTTCAGGTTTTTCCTTGAGGGACAAAGCTTTCCCCTCAACCTCAAATTCTCTCCTCAATCTCTCCTCTTCAGCCACAGCCTCAGTAGCATCTTTTGCAGCTCTGAATCGTCGAGTACGTTGCTGATTCATTTTAGCTCTAGGTGCAACACCATCTATTGCCATATAGAGAAGCTTTCTAGGACGAACCAATGAGAAGAGATGGTCAATATAGTCAAAGATTGTTTTGAATACATCATCATAAGTAGCAGGTGCAGGCTTGCCGTCGGGGTGAAAACAAGGGTGAATAATTCCATTCATATCAAGATAAAGATTATGTATTCAAGACCGTTAGGGTTAGGTTTAGAGACGTCAACTGGTATTTGATTTCCACTTCCGTCTTCTCTCGGTTCTTCCTCGATCACGTCGGCGATGGCTTGCGGGTACCTATCCGCTAACCATCTGTAAAACGCCGGCACTCCCATGGTGGTGCGGTGAAGGCTGACGCCGTCAACTCCAATAGGTTAGCCGATAACGAAGGATTTAATTCAAAAAGAGAGAGGAGTATTGGGTTTTTTTTTCTCGGGGATAAGAATAAAAGGGAGAACGTTTCCAGATCTGTGCGGGCGGCGGTACAAGTAGCAAGCCTGGGGGAAGTCACAGCAACGAAAGCTGAAAATCCTTCTCATGCACTGCCGCCAGCCAGGTTTTCTCCTCTAGGGTTTTCTCTAGGGCTTTTTCTCTCTCTTTTTCCCCCTTTAAAAACCCTAGTTCTCTCTCCTCTTATAGACCTAGTTTTTTTTATTTTTTTATTTTTGGTAATAATTGGAAATCTAGAATCAATTTTTTTTAGGAAATTTTATATTTCAAAAATCGAATCTTAAATTTAATGTCAATTCCAAATTCAAATTAATTTCCAATCTTTTAATGGTTTCATTTAATTCTACTTTCCTATCAAAATTAATTTAGATTTCCTTCTTTTTTTTTTATTTTATTCTATAAAAATCAAAATCAAAATCCAAAATTTATTTCTAAAAAATAAAATTTAAAAATCAATAATAAAATATATACAAACTAATTAATTAAAAATGTTTTGAAAAAAGGAACCGGACAAAAATGGTGTCTACAGTTGCCCCTCTTTGTACATTTGCTATGAAATAGTAATTGTGCAAAGACATAGACATCCATTTTGTCCACATCCATTTTGTCCGCGTCCATTTTATTATTTTTTCCTTTTTCAAAGTTTTTTCTCTTTTTTTTTTGTTTTTGTTTTTTTTTCTTTTCTTCTTTTTTTTTTTGATATTTACTTATTCTAAAAGAAATTGGTTTTCATCATGAAAATGCTCCTCCGACCAGGGAGGCCCTGAAACTATTAAATTTCTCATCTCAAAAATGCTCCTTCGACTAGGAAGGCCCTGAAACTTTTAAAAATTTCTCATCTCTAAAGTGCTCCTTCAACTAGGAAGGCCCTGAAACTTTAAAAATTGCTCATCTCTAAAATGCTCCTTCGACTAGGAAGGCCCTGAAACTTTAAAAATTTCTCATCTCAAAAGTGCTCCTTCGACTAGGAAGGCCCTGAAACTTTAAAACTTTCTCATCTCTAAAATGCTCCTTCGACTAGGAAGGCCCTGAAACTTTTAAATTTTCTCATCTCCAAAATGCTCCTTCGACTAGGAAGGCCCTGAAACTTTAAAAATTTCTCATCTCTAAAATGCTCCTTCGACTAGGAAGGCCCTGAAACTTTAAAAATTTCTCATCTCTAAAATGCTCCTTCGACTAGGAAGGCCCTGAAACTTTAAATTTCTCATCTCCAAAATGTCCTTCGACTAGGAAGGCCCTGAAACTTTAAATTTTCTCATCTCCAAAATGCTCCTTCGACTAGGAAGGCCCTGAAACTTTAAATTTTCTCATCTCTTAAATGCTCCTTCGACTAGGAAGGCCATGAAACTTTAAAATTTCTCATCTTTTGAGGAAACATGCTCGGAAGTCTTACAACTTGTACTTGGAGGTTTTAATGAATCATACCCGGAGGTCTTACAGATTGTACCCGGAGGTTCTAATGAATCATACCCGGAGGTCTTATAGATTGTACCCGGAGGTTTTAATGAATCATGCCCGGAGGTCTTACAGATTGTACCCGGAGGTTCTAATGAATCATGCCCGGAGGTCTTATAGATTGTACCCGGAGGTTTTAATGAATCATGCCCGAAGGTCTTACAGATTGTACCCGGAGGTTCTAATGAATCATGCCCGGAGGTCTTATAGATTGTACCCGGAGGTTTTAATGAATCAAGCCCGGAGGTCTTATAGATTGTACCTGGAGGTTCTAATGAATCATGCCCGGAGGTCTTATAGATTGTACCCGGAGGTTTTAATGAATCAAGCCCGGAGGTCTTATAGATTGTACCCGGAGGTTTTAATGAATCAAGCCCGGAGGTCTTATAGATTGTACCCGGAGGTTTTAATGAATCAAGCCCGGAGGTCTTACAGATTGTACCCGGAGGCTTTGACCTTATCTCATCATTTCAATTCTACCTTCTAGATTATCTTACCATTCCTGTTTCTTCTTTTTATTATTTTCTATCACATTTTTTCATCTCATCAAATCTTTCAATCCCTTTTTCATTATCCCATCATATCCATACCTTTTTAGTTTCCTCTTTCTTTCCAAATTTTTAACATTTTTGTTTCAAAATTTCATACCTTTTTTGTCACATCTTATTCCTAATCCTTCTCACATTTTCTGATTTTCTTTTTCTTCTTTTTTTTTTTTAAATTTCCAAAATTTTAGTCATCTAGTCTTTCAGAACATCTTATTCCTTCTCATATTTTCTGATTTTTTTTTTTTCTCTCTCTTTTTTTTTTGACAAAAAATTTTTTTTTCAAAATTTTAGTCATCTAGTCTTTCAGAACCCTTTTTTATCCTATTGTCTTAACAAACAAACCTTTATTTATTTTTTTTTTTGTGTCAAAATGCATGTAATGGAATGCAATGCCATGCATGTCATGAATGCAATGCAAATCATAAACAATGCCTTACCAAGTCACATCATCAGTCTACCTTATTCCTTTCTTCAAAAATTTATCATCCTTCAATCTTCTTTTTGCCTTATCATTCAATCTTTCGCTGCCTCATCATTCTTCTTTCTTCAAATTTAGCAATCCTAAAATCACTTGCCCTATCATCGTCGTACAATTCTTCTTTCTTTTAGCAATCATCACTCATTCAGTCTTCCCATTGCCCCATCATCATCATTCATTTAGTTTTCTTCTTGCCTCGCAATTCTTATCAACTTAAAATTCATCAATCCAAATTATAACAACAAAATCATCTCAAACTACTCACAAGACCACTTCTCATATCTTCCAGAAGATTCATGCTCTCATAACAACCAAAGATTGCCCCAAGAATAGTCTTAAAAACATCATCACCACACTTGATTTCTTTAAAACAAGAACTTGCCCCCATAAAATCTCAAAACTCTCATTTTTCACTTCTTCAAGTTTCTTTTTGAAAATAGAAAATTGCCCCACATAATAACTTTCCAAGGTAAAAAAAACATTTGACATTTAAACCTCTTAAAAATTGGTGATTACTATTGAGAACAAATAGAATGAGTTACAACTTGGTTTAGTTGAATAAATGTGCTGATTTGGTGCATCCAGGATGTTTGGTTATCAAGAAAGGTTCTATTGATCAATGTCTCTTCAATCTTGGCTCACAAATGAAACAAATTCCTTGAAAATCAAAATTCCTTTTGTAAAAATAACTTTCTCAGAACACAATCCATTTTAGCACTCTCTTAATTTCTTGATACGTGGACTTTAACAAATGTCAAGACTAGCTGTGATGGCTCAAATTTCGGGGTAAGGAAACCAAAGATACAAATCTCAAGTCAAAATTTCAAGGTGATGGTTTTTGAATTTCTCAAAAGGTCTTGACTGAAAGCATCACTCCTCTGGTTTTTCTTCTTTCTTGTTATTGCCTTAGCATAGTCACAAACAATGGCCTTGAGTTGTTTCAAATTTGCTCTAGACTGCCCTTTCATGGGTTTTCACCCTAGAGCTTCATTCTCTTTTTTTTCTTTTTTTTTTATTGATTGTTCTACCATGCATTTGAGAACTCAAATTTCATTCCAAACAAAATGATGATGATGGTTTCTCAAAGAAAAGCTTTTCAATACAAGCATCTCTATTTGATCAAAATGGACTTTTAAGCACGTACCGTAGGCCAAGGTTTAGGGTTTTCAAAGAATGGATAAATAGGCCCAAAATGAGTATTTTCAAGGTTTGTCGAACCAAGGATCATTTCTTCGATTGTGAACATCTGTCCTTCCCACTCTTCGAAGCATTTTTCTTTTCTTTTCTAACATTTTATTCGCATTCATTTCTTCTTTTTTTCTTTTTCTCTCTTTTTTCATCTACCTTTTTTCATTTTTTGTTTTTTCATATTGATTTCCATCTTCACATATCTTTCTTCTCACATTTGCCCATTAACAAAGGCGTCATTTTCTTGCATTTGACATAAGACCAATCACTAATGCTTCTAAAACTCCTCTGATGTATTTGCCTCTCCAATGTGGAGGGTGACCCTTGGTCAAGGTTCATTTAGAAAAGAAATCAATAAGCTCAAAGGGGGTAACAAAGGGATGATTTCATTTCAGTAATAGGAATATGAAAGATGGCCATTTGTCATATCAAACATTGACACTTCTATTGAAAACCAATCCTCAAGATGAAAATTTTATTTTGCTTTTGAAATCGTTTGAATATCCCTCATGCATGGTTTCACAATCAATTTTTCCTTTTCTTTTCTTCTTTTGTTTTTTTTTTCACTCCCTTTTTTCTTCACTTCTTTTTTTTTTCACAACTCATGCCCAGAATGTATCAACTCAACTTTATGAAGGCCTTATGCAACAATTTTCCTTATCATGGTTTAAAATAGGAAAAAGGATATCAATCAAATTAAGAATGGTCATTAAAAGATGTTGAGGTTATCAAAAGCTTGGCTCTTTTAATCATTTTGCCTTAAGACATAGCAAAAGATGGTTTGAGTTAGAAAGTTCAAGTTATGAGAAAGAATTTTGGGTTGATGTGTTTGGGACTCTTAGCTTGGCCTTAACATCTATCAAATTTCCAAATACAAAGTCCTTAAGAGAATGCTTCATGAATTGGTCCTTCAAAACAATTCAAAAGTTTTGTAAATTCATCAATCATTTCATTGCTCATTGCCTTAATGAAGATCATTGACTTCAAAAGTTCACCATGGTGAGTAAAAATGAATGAATTTCAAGCTTGTGTGTCTTTAGGGATTCCAAGTTTTCACTGAGCTGGAAAGTATACTGGAAATGCAATGGCAAGGTCTATTCATTATCAATAACAATCACCAATGTTTTCAAAATTATTTTATTTCATCTACTTGGAAAGAAAAATGTGAAAAGCTTTTCAAAACAACTTGATGCAAATTTCAAGAATCTTGAGAACATCTCACATCCACAAATTACACATAGGAAACTTGGCTTACGGAGAAGCAAACTTCCATTGTTCAATAAGCTCTTGAGTTAAGGCACCACTACTGATGAGTTCTTCAACCTTTTCCTTCAATTGCCTGCACTTTTCTGTTGAATGCCCAATTGCCCCCATGTGATATTCACATTTACTATTCGGTTCATAACTCATTGCTGCTGGGTTTGGAGCTGTTTTCAAAGGCGTAGGCACCAGATACTGGTTCTTTATTAGCAAAGGCAATAGCCTAGAAATTAGAATTGGCAACCTCTCCACACCGTTTCTTGGCCATCTTGGATTGTTTGGTAGGGCGGAGAGTGATTAAGGACAAAAGTTAGGCTGAAAACCATTTTGAGGAATTGACTGGTAAGGATATGGACAAAGATGGTGGGTTTGTTGCATGGGGTATGGGTGATATGGGGTATAACTTTCATACTGCTTTTCATTAGTCACAGCTTGAACATCTTGACTTTCTTATTGAATGCTGCACCTCTCATTGTATTTGCCCATTCGATCTTCCCGCTTTTTATAGCATATTCGATCATCTCACCAGAGAGTACCATATCTGCAAAGTTTTTGGTGACATTTCCAATCAGTCTCTCATAGTATGAAGCCTTAAGTGCATTGACAAACAGAATTATCGTCTCTTTCTCCGTAAGGGGAGGCTGAACCTGAGCAGCAATGTCTCGCCATCTCTGAGCATATTCTCTAAAGCTTTCGGTAGCCCTCTTTTCCATATTCTGTAAGAACAATTGATCTGGTGCCATATCCTTTGCATGTTGATATTGAACTATGAAGGCCTTCGCAAGATCCTTCCATGAATGGATGCATCCTCCATCTAATTGGACATACCACCTTGCTGCGGACCCAGTAAGGCTATCTTGAAAATAGTGGATTAGCAACCTTTCATTGTGAGTATGCCCTGCCATTTTTCGACAAAACATTGTAATATGGGCCAATCGGCATTTAGTTCCATCATATTTTTCAAAGTTGGGGATTTTGAATTTCGCGGGTAACACTAAATCAGGAACCAAACTCAATTTCTCCACATCAATGTTTCCATAAATAGTGCTCCCTTCGATGGCCCTCAGTCTCTCCTCTAATGTATCACACATACGATGCATCCCCTCATGAGAACCTAGTTCAATCGCTTCCCTCCTAAACTTCTCTTGCTTGATGGGGTCCCCCATTTGTGGCTCCACTCTAATGTTAGTGTCTTCATCAACCCCCTTCCCTTTTGCCAAGCTCATCATCATCTCCACCATCTTGGCCATTTGTTCCTTAGTCTCTTCTTAGGCTCTGACAATCTCTTGTTACACCTTTTCAATTCCATCAATTCATGCCAATTGCTCATTCTCCATTATTCTTGTTTGCAAACAAGTATCGTATGGATGGTTGACAATTTTGACGACCAAGCTATCTTCTCACCTTTATTACCATAGTCTAAGTCAAGAGGCCATGATACGCACATACAAACCTATGCATGAGATGCATGCTCAATTTATGTATGGCCAAAAATGTCTAAATGTATAGCTGCAATGTTCAAATGGACATGCTATGCATCACAAATTCAAAGGAAAGCCTCATGTGATGAACAGACACATTTCATCTCTTTATTTTCTTTATTTTGATTTTTTAATATTATATTTTTTTGAAAAGAAAAATTTTTCCTTCATGTGTCCTAATCCTTGGTTATCTCTACATGGTGAGTTGACGTGGCCCTAACTTAAGTTGGTCTCTTAGGTTTCTTTATATGCTTGGTTTGGATAAGTAAGAATTCTAAAGGTTCTCAAATTGTTCCTCACTATCGTCCACATAGGACTAGTAAGGCACCCAATCCTCACCCATCACAGGTTACAAACGGAAAGGTTCAATTTGAGTGGGAGTATTTCGCTAGCCATTGCGGAGGTATTACCTCACGAGAGCGTAGATACTTTACTCCCTCCTAAAAAGGACCGAGCCCGGGTCGAGGGCTTATGTATGCAAATGCAAAGTGATGTGTGTGTATGAAAGAATAATGTTTTATTTAATGTTCGTTTTCTATTAAGATCTCTTAAGCAAATTCTAAGATAACCTAAAACTAAGTATTGGCCTGACTCTCTAACGTCCCCAGTGGAGTCGCCAAACTGTCATAACGTATTAGGCTTTGGGGAAAACCTAATAGCTAGACACAAAACTATGGAGTCGCCACCAACCATTCTAACCTAGGTGTGATTGGTCACCTATTCAAACTAAGGATAAGGCTTGGTCTACGTTCAAAGACACTAGGTTCGGGAGTACGGTTACGTGTAGGGAAGGATTAGCACCCCCACAACGCCCATCCTAAAATGGTACCAACTAGTTTTAGGTTATCTTTACAATTTGCCTTGTGTTTATATTAATTTCGATATGCTTATATATTGGGAGTATTTCTAAGATTTTTCCATCAATTTGGCTCCAATCTTAAAAATCTCCCTCACCTCAAGATGTTCAAGGGGTCTTAATTGACTTTCTTGAATTCCATCGTCGGATAAATAAAATATTTTATGAGGTTCCTTTAATCTTATCTCTAATTTTGACTCTATATTCATTTTATAAATTTCTTAGATTTTTTATTTTAATTATTTTTATATTCTTATTCATTTTATTTTTAAGAGAAACGTGAATTATGTTTTATTGAAAATTCACTCTTAAGCGTCCCATCAATTTGGCTCGGCTCAAAAGGAACCTCCTCACCTAGAAATTTCCAAGGAGTCTCAATTGACTTTCTTAAAATTTCATCATCGGCATAATTCATACTTATTTCTTATTTTATTGTTATTGTACTCTTGTCTTCATATCACATTTATTTATTTATTCATTTGTTTATTTATCTAATTTTTATTTATATTTATTTAAGCTTAGTCTTTATCTAATTTATATTTTTATTCATTTTATTTATTTATATTTAGTTAATCTTAAAATAAATATGAATTATATTTTATTGAAAATTCTCCAAAAAGTATCCCATCAATTTGGCTCAACTTAAAGAAGAATCCTCTCACCTAGAAATTTCAAGGAGTCTCGATTGACTTTCTTAAAATTTCATCATCGGCACAATTCACACTTATTTTATAAAATCTAATTCTCAATCTAATTCTTATTTCTTATTTATTATCTTTTTTATTTATCTATTATTTTTGTTTATGCTCAGTTAATTTTAGTCTTTACTAATTAATTTTTATTCATTTCATTTATTTTATATCTATTTAATCTTAAAATAAATATGAATTTTATTTTATTGAAAATTCTCCCAAAAGTATCCCATCAATTTGGCTCAATTTAAGGAAGAATCCTCTCACCTAGAAATTTCCAAAGAGTCTCGATTAACTTTCTTGGAATTTCATCCTCGGTATAACTCATATTTATTTATTTATTATCTAGCCTTAGTAATTACTAATTATTTTCAATCTAGACTATTTCATTCTATTTAATTTTTCATCTAATTTATGTTCCCGTATTTATATTTATTTATCTATATTTATTTATATTTTGTTCATATTTAATTTACTAAGAATAAGCATGTATTATAATTTTATTGAAAATTTTTCAAAAGTATCCCATCAATTTGGCTCAACTTAAGAAAGAATTTTCTCACCTAGACATTTTTAAGATGTCTCAATTGACTTTCTCTAAATGTCATCGTCGGTATAACTCATATTTATCTTTAATAATTAATTAATATTTCTTAAGGATATTTAAATTCATTTTTATGCTTTTCTAATATTCTTCTAATTGCTATAAAATAAAATAAAATAAAATACATATCACACTAAATAAATAAATAAATAAAATCTTACTAAGTCATATCGTTAATTAGATCATACAAATTAAATCATGCAAATTAATTCCTAAAACCATGTCCTTTAAACCATATCAACTAATTAAATCATATAAATTAATTTTGAAAATCACGTCTAGCATCATACAAATTACCACACCTAAATAAACTATACTTATCATGCCAATTAAATTATTAAATCCTAATTCCCTAATCAATTTAATCAAACATTATTCTAATTTATTAACTTGATTAATCATTAATCAAAAAAAAATATTATTAATCTAAATTTGAAAATCAAACAAAAAATAAAAATAATCTTAATAAAAAAATGCTCTTATTCTTTCTTTTTACCTCTTTTTTCCTCGTCTTTCTTTCTTTTCTCCTTCTCTTTTTCTCCCACGTAGCAACTTAGTGATAGAGCCTTGGACGGTACACAGCAGCGCAGCTTGAAGGCAAAGGACGATGCAAGCTTGCACTGAAGCAACTTAGGACTTGTGGCACACAACAAAGTGATAAGGAATGCTCTCTTGTCTTCTTTTGTTGATTTCACGTGTGCTCCTTTTATTCTTTAGTAACTGATATTTTTTCTTGTGAATTGGTGTATCATCCACAGCATTCCAT
Organism: Heritiera littoralis; assembly: GCA_031772115.1. Taxonomy (NCBI): domain Eukaryota; kingdom Viridiplantae; phylum Streptophyta; class Magnoliopsida; order Malvales; family Malvaceae; genus Heritiera; species Heritiera littoralis. The sequence goes on from JAPDPK010000207.1 coordinate 577,570, forward strand.
TCTTCAGTTCCACTATCTGGCTTACCACGACACTCCGCTGCCAGATGACCAACTTGACCACAGATAAAACATTTTTCCTGTTGCCCAGGAAGAGTGATCACCTCTCTTAAAATTGAAAAGTGAACCTCATGTGTAGCTAAGGACAACATGATCAAATCTGCATCCAGTCCATACAGGCAATGCCGTGTGTTTGGATTGAAGCCAGGAACATTACGTTGTAATCGAATGTATGACATAATCTTGTGTTCTCCCTCACCAGGAACATTTGAATCAGAAAGAATAACCTTTGTATTCCGCCAGCCAGGATTGTGATTCAACCTAGATTGTATGTAATACTGAAGTGCTACAGACAACACAGCCATAAAGTGAGTGCCAGGAGTAATAACATTCGAGTCAAGTGTTTCAGGTTTTTCCTTGAGGGACAAAGCTTTCCCCTCAACCTCAAATTCTCTCCTCAATCTCTCCTCTTCAGCCACAGCCTCAGTAGCATCTTTTGCAGCTCTGAATCGTCGAGTACGTTGCTGATTCATTTTAGCTCTAGGTGCAACACCATCTATTGCCATATAGAGAAGCTTTCTAGGACGAACCAATGAGAAGAGATGGTCAATATAGTCAAAGATTGTTTTGAATACATCATCATAAGTAGCAGGTGCAGGCTTGCCGTCGGGGTGAAAACAAGGGTGAATAATTCCATTCATATCAAGATAAAGATTATCGTATTCAAGACCGTTAGGGTTAGGTTTAGAGACGTCAACTGGTATTTGATTTCCACTTCCGTCTTCTCTCGGTTCTTCCTCGATCACGTCGGCGATGGCTTGCGGGTACCTATCCGCTAACCATCTGTAAAACGCCGGCACTCCCATGGTGGTGCGGTGAAGGCTGACGCCGTCAACTCCAATAGGTTAGCCGATAACGAAGGATTTAATTCAAAAAGAGAGAGGAGTATTGGGTTTTTTTTTTCTCGGGGATAAGAATAAAAGGGAGAACGTTTCCAGATCTGTGCGGGCGGCGGTACAAGTAGCAAGCCTGGGGGAAGTCACAGCAACGAAAGCTGAAAATCCTTCTCATGCACTGCCGCCAGCCAGGTTTTCTCCTCTAGGGTTTTCTCTAGGGCTTTTTCTCTCTCTTTTTCCCCCTTTAAAAACCCTAGTTCTCTCTCCTCTTATAGACCTAGTTTTTTTTATTTTTTTATTTTTGGTAATAATTGGAAATCTAGAATCAATTTTTTTTTAGGAAATTTTATATTTCAAAAATCGAATCTTAAATTTAATGTCAATTCCAAATTCAAATTAATTTCCAATCTTTTAATGGTTTCATTTAATTCTACTTTCCTATCAAAATTAATTTAGATTTCCTTCTTTTTTTTTTATTTTATTCTATAAAAATCAAAATCAAAATCCAAAATTTATTTCTAAAAAATAAAATTTAAAAATCAATAATAAAATATATACAAACTAATTAATTAAAAATGTTTTGAAAAAAGGAACCGGACAAAAATGGTGTCTACAATGACAAATTAGGTGCCAAGTGGCTAGAACATTGGAAAATTTTGGAAATAGTTTTGGACCATGGAAGAGACAGAAATGAGTCGAATGGAAAGAATGGAAAAAGCTCAACAAGAGATGGGAGAGCAATTATCACAGATGGCAGGTTTGTTGGAGAAGCTGAACAATGGAAGAAGAGGAGAACTAGCTACTCAAGAGGGGCTTCGGTTACGAAATGCTGAGGATTCTTTTTGTCCAGTTAACTTTGGCTCACGAGAAACCCAATCATCTCAAGAGCCACAAGCAATGCCCACCGAGGGTTATGTGTGCCCTAATATGCCGTCTGCAGTTGACCCTAGTCAGTTTCAAGGGCGTGCAAATCCCACCATGAACCCCCTCGAACCAATTCATGTTGCTAAAGAGCAAAGGATGCCACAAGTGGAAGTAGGCTCAAATTCTCGACAAAAGATAGAGCTTATAGAAGAAAGGCTTCGGATCGTTGAAGGAATGGATTTTCATGGATCTTTAAATGCTGCCGGATTATGCTTAGTACCTGGTGTGGTCATTCCGTCAAAGTTTAGAGCTCCAGAATTTGAAAAATATGATGGGACCACTTGTCCAAAGGCCCATATCACTATGTACTGTAGAAAGATGGCAGCGCATGTGCATGATGACAAGCTGTTGATCCATGTTTTCCAAGACAACCTTAAAGGATCTGCTGCTAGGTGGTATACACAACTGGGCAGGGGCGATATTCACTCATGGGAAGATTTGGCAAGGGCATTTGTCGCCCAATATAAGCATATTGTGGATTCGGCCCCAGATCGTTTATCTTTACAAACTATGGAAAAGAAAGCTACTGAAGGCTTTAGGGAATATGCCCAGAGATGGAAGAACGTTGCCACCCAGGTCCAACCTCCACTTACGGAAAAAGAGACTGCAAATTTGTTTCTTAGTACCCTTCATGCACCATACTATGATAGGATAATTGGGAATGTTACTAAGAATTTTGCCGACATGGTGGCCTCCGGAGAGATGATGAGAATGCAATCAAGAGAGGCAAGATCAAGATAGGTGACATGGCCGATAACAGACTTGAAGGAATGGAAGAAGAAGTGCAAGCTGTGACATTTGAGGGGCAATTTCCCAGAAATCCCACTCCACATAATCCCTATTTGGCTCACCCATCATACCGTCCAATCCTGAACAGTGTCTCCTATGATCCTTATCTTTATTCATCATTCTCACAACCAGGATTTCCAACAAACTCTTGTCCTCCAACGATTTTTCATGCGCCTATCTTCATGCCTAGGCCAGTAGCTCAACCTCCTCAACCATCAATAAACAACAGAAAAAGATCGAGAAGCAATCAAGGAAAAATCCCAATTCCAATCTCCGATCTCTTGCCCTTTTTGGTAAAAAACCAATATTTGGCCCTTATACCTTTGAGAACAGCACTAAACCCGTTGGCCAAGAGCTATGACCCGAACAGCAAATGTGACTATCACATGGGGGCAGTTGGGCATTCAACAGAAAAATGCAGACAGTTGAAGGAAAGGGTTGAAGAGCTCATAAATGGTGGAATCTTGACTCAAGAAATTATGGAACAGTGGAAGTCCACTTTGGTGTAGAGTCATGGCATTTTGGCAAATCAATCTGGAGGGAAACGAAGATTTTGAGATTTTGAAGCCTGTATTTTGTTGAAAAAATGCTTGTCATCTTCGTTGGCCTAGGTGACAATTGTATGAGCACAACTTTTTGCATGAGTTATTTTCCAGTGGCATATGTCAGGAATGTCTCTTTTCTTCACATTAATGATAAAAATGATTCCAAGAAAATTGGTGATTACTGTCAAAGATGAATGTATTGAATCATTCTTGGATCACATCTCAACAGAATCTAAATCAGTCGAGAGCCAAAAAGCTAAATTGGGGCATAAATTTTTGAAAGTTCGATTTTGTTTTCACTTTGACCATGATAGGGTTTCATTGTAAATAATTTTCAAAGAAATAATCGATTTGCAAAACCTTTTGAGAATAATTTGGAAATCAATGACAATCTCTAAATATTCTTAATATTGGTAATTTTACACTTGACAAGATCATTTTGAAATACCTTTCCACCTAAATTCATGTACAAATCCCAAACTCTTCAATCTTGTACTCCCAAGATGCCTTTTGCCCATGTTTTGGGGCAAGATAAAGAAAAAGAGAGAGAGAAAAAAAGAGAACCAAAGTCGAGGATTTTCCCATCAATGTCCATCTGCATAATACCTCGAGCTGGGCATCACCTGTGTCCTTAAATGACGATGTGGTGTGCGAGGTCAAGCTCTGTCTTATTAAAGTGTTGTATTTAAAAAAAAAAACAAAACAAAAAAAATAAAAGGAAGAAAAAAAAGAAAAAGAAAAAGAAAAAGAAAAAAATGAAATTGATTGTGACATCATGCAAACATGATATTCAGAGGATTTCAAATGCCAAGGGTAAAACTTATCCTAAAGAATTGCTTTTCAATAGAAGTATCTTAATTTGAGATGACGAATGGCCGTCTTTCATATTCCATTCTCAAATATAAACGTTATCCTGTTGCTACCCTTTTTGAGCCTGATAGTTTCTTTCAAAATAAACCTCCTCCAAGGATCACCCTCCACACTGGGGGGCATGTGCAGAAAGTATCTTTTCAAAGAAAATAAACGATTAAGCTTTTGTTTTCGATCAAATAAGATTTGCTATGTTTTGGAAATCTTGGATAGGAATCAATAAAAAAAAAGAGAAAAAAGAAAGAGAAAGGAGGAAGGATACATGTGAAAGTACACGAAAAAAGATGCTTCAAAGGATGAATAGGATTTTTAAAAAAAAAAGAGAGAAAGAAAGAAAAGAAGAAAAGGAAGAAATACATGGAAAAATATAAAGAGAAAAGGTGCTTCTAAGTATGTAAATGGTAGATGTCTATATGAGAAGAAATGATCCTTGGATTGATCACCTTCAAATACATTTTGGGCCTGTTTATCTATTCTTTCAAAACCCTGAACCATGGCCTACATTACGTACTTAAAAGTCCATTTTGATCAATTATGGATGCTTGTATTGAAGAGCTCTTCTTTGGAAGATTCTCGCCATTCTTTGGTTTGAATGAAATTTGAATTCTTAAATGCATGGTGGAACAAGCAATCAAAAATAAGAAAAAAGAAAAGAAAACAAAAGAAAGAATGAGGCTCTAGGGTGAAAACCCGAAAAGGGCAGTCTAGAGCAAACAATGAACTCTTAGAGCAACAAATCAAGCAGTGACACGAATTGAAAACATGGAAAAAGAACCAATAGTCCTTGAGAAACCCTCGAGGTATCCAAAGATTCTGAAGTCACTTGAAAGAACCATTAATCCCTGGAAACCCTCGAGATGCCTAAAGATTTAGATGTCACTTGATTGCCCAAAATTTTTCTGAAAAAGTTCGAACCTTGCTTCTTGTACATACCCTTCCTAAAATAGAAAAGCCTTCAGTCATTCATGCCCGATCTTGGCATTTGTAGAACGTTATTATTTGAGAATTTGAGAGATTGTCAAACTAAATTGAAACTATTTTGCTTCTTTTCTCATTCAAAATTTTGTTACAAAAAAAAAAAAACAAAAAAAGCGATGGTATTTTAAGAAAACTATTTTGAGCCAAGAAAGGAACCATTGTTTTTGGATAATTGTCCAATTGAAAAGATCCGGATAGAATTTATGTCAGTCATCTTGAAAAGTAATCATTGATTTTTTTGAAAGAATTAAATATCACTTGTGAAATTTGGATTCATTCCCTCCTGAAAAATAGTTTTATGGGAAAATTTTTCGTGCTTTTTGTCAAAAGGCTATGATGTGAGTACAAGAAATCTGCAGAAATAGGAAACAGAAAGGAGCTTTCATGACCATGTTGGGGCAAAGAAAATAAAAAGACAAATAATGTGCCTCTTTTGGCAAGACAAGATAGAGTTTCAAAGTTAGAAAATGTACAGGATTGAGTGTCATGCATACATGCATACATACACAATATCATACAGCATCAACATTGAAAGTTTTTGTGTAAAATTTTGAGATGAAAACATGTCTCTCAAGCTGAAGACTCAACACCATTCAATCAAGATTTCAAAGGTTATGCAACCTTTTCCAAAAAAACAGAAGAGAATAGAAAGAAAGAAAGAGAGAAGAAGAGAAAATTTTTAAAGTTTCATCGCCTCTGCTGCAAGAGGAGCACTTTTCAGAAAAGAATTTAAGACTTCCGGGCAAAATATTTAAAGTTTCAATGCCTCTGCTGTAAGAGGAGCACTTTCCAGAAAATCATAAGTCCTCCGGGCACAAATCTTAAGTCCTTCGGGTACAAATTTCAAGTCCTCCGGGCAAATTTTTAAAGTTTCATCGCCTCTGCTGCAAGAGGAGCACTTTCTAGAAAAAGCATTTAAGTCCTCCGGGCACAAATCATAAGTCCTCCGGGCACAAATCTCAAGTCCTCCGGGCAAAATTTTAAAGTTTCATCGCCTCTGCTGCAAGAGGAGCACTTTTCAGAAAAAGCATTTAAGTCCTCCAGGCACAAATCATAAGTCCTCCGGGCACAAATCTCAAGTCCTCCGGGCAAAATTTTAAAGTTTCATCGCCTCTGCTGCAAGAGGAGCACTTTTCAGAAAAAGCATTTAAGTCCTCCAGGCACAAATCATAAGTCCTCCGGGCACAAATTTCAAGTCCTCCGGGCAAAATTTTAAAGTTTCATCGCCTCTGCTGCAAGAGGAGCACTTTTCAGAAAAAGCATTTAAGTCCTCCGGGCACAAATCTCAAGTCCTCCGGGCAAAATTTTAAAGTTTCATCGCCTCTGCTGCAAGAGGAGCACTTTTCAGAAAAAGCATTTAAGTCCTCCGGGCACAAATCATAAGTCCTCCGGGCACAAATTTCAAGTCATCCGGGCAAAATTTTAAAGTTTCATCGCCTCTGCTGCAAGAGGAGCACTTTTCAGAAAAAGCATTTAAGTCCTCCGGGCACAAATCATAAGTCCTCCGGGCACAAATCATAAGTCCTCCGGGCACAAATCTCAAGTCCTCCGGGCAAAATTTTAAAGTTTCATCGCCTCTGTTGCAAGAGGAGCACTTTTCAAAAAAAGCATTTAAGTCCTCCGGGCACAAATCATAAGTCCTCCGGGCACAAATCTCAAGTCCTCCGGGCAAAATTTTAAAGTTTCATCGCCTCTGTTGCAAGAGGAACACATTTCAAAAAAAAAGAATTTAAAGTTTCATCGCCTCTGATGCAAGAGGAGCACATTTCTAGGAAAAGAATTTAAAGTTTCATTGCCTCTGCTGCAAGAGGAGCTTTCCCGAAAAAAAAAACAAACAAAAAAAAAAACAAAACAAAACAAAAAGAAATTTAAAGTTTCATCGCCTCTGTTGCAAGAGGAGCACATTACAAAAAAAAACAACAAACAAAAAAAAACTATTAATTAAAGTTTCATTGCCTCTGCTACAAGAGGAGCACATTACAAAAAAAAACAACAAACAAAAAAAAACTATTAATTAAAGTTTCATTGCCTCTGCTGCAAGAGGAGCACATTCCAAAAGGAAGAAAAAAGAAGAAGAAAAGAAAGAAAGAAAAAGAAAGAAATTAGGTCATAAGTCGGACAAAATTAGTGTCTATTGTCTTTGCTCCATTCCTGATTCTCAGCAATGAGCAAAGAGGGGCAGCTGTAGACACCTAATTTTATCCTATTATTATTATTATTATTAGTATTTATTCTATTTATTATTATTATTTGTTTTTTATTTTTATTTTTATTATCTGTTTTTTATTATTGTTTTTATTTTTATTTTTATTTTATTTTATTTTATTTTATTTTTATTTTTTATTTTTATTTTCATTTTTTGTCCAATCCATCAATCACCACCAGCTACTCTACCCCCGTCCCATCTCCACCAGCCACCCCTGCCAACCCATCTCCCCAGGCCGTCCCATCTCCGCCGGCTAGCCACCTCTCCTGTCTACCCATCCCAACACGGCATCATCCCCACTAAAAAGCCCCTAACCCTCTCCTATCCGAAGGGGGGAGAGGAACCAAAAAAAAAAACCCCCACTCACCACAAACCCACCACAACCGAGACCCCCAGATCCCATCCCCCACTCACCGTCTAGTCACCCCTCACCACCATCATCACCGTCATCATCATCACCCAACTATCATCATCGTCATCACCACCACAAACCACCACAACCGAGACTCCCTAACCCAGATCTAAACCCCAAACCTGCAAAACAAACACAAAACACAAAACCAAAACCAAAATCACAAACCAAAACCATCCGGAGCATCAACCAAAAAAAAAAAAAACAAAAAGGGAGGAGGAGGCCGAAGGTTTGAAGCTCAGATCTGGGGCCTAGGGTGATTTTTCGGTGAAACGGAGGTCGGATTCGGAAAGAGGAGGTTGAGGAGCATCGGAAAGTGGGGGACTTTTTGGGATTAGCCGTCGGCGAGCGGCGGCCGGCGACGGCAGACGGCGGTCTGGCAGCGCCGGAAATCGCCTAGTCGGCGGAGAGCTCAAGAGCTCTGGTTTTTTTTAGAAGAAAAGAGAAAAGTGATTTAGAAAAAAAAAGATTAGTTTTTATAGCAAAAAAAAAAGAGGATCCGCGCGCGACCCGGGGTCCGCGCACCGACCCGTGGGAGAAGGATCCGCGCGTCGCCCAATTGCCCGACCCGGATCCGCGCGTCCGACCCGCTTCGGAGGAGCCGACCCGCGCGCCTGCCAACCCGCTCCGACCCGCGCGTTTGGCCCGTTGCCGACCCGATCCGGCCCACCTGCTTTGGGCCTCTTCTTGGGCTGTCAATTGGGCCTCCTTGCCATTGGGTTTAAACCCAATTAATTTGGGTATTTTTTTCTTAGCCCTTTATTTGTTTTATTACTATTAGTATTACTATTAGTATTATTATTAGTATTATTATTATTATTATTGGGTTTTATTATTATTATTACTATTAGGTTTTGTTATTATTATTGTTATTTGTGTTTTTTTTTTATTTTTATTATTATTATTATTATTATTATTATTATTATTATTATATTATTATTATTATTATTATTATTATTATTATTATTATTATTATTATTATTATTGTGTTTAGTTATTCTTATTATTATTATTAATGCATGTAGTAAAATAAGAAATTGAAAAATTTTCTTTTACTTGTATTAATTATTATTATTGATTTGAAAGCTTATTTAAAAATAAAGAAAAAATAATGAAATTTTAAAATTAAATGAATTTCCGATGATGGGATGTTATGGAAGTCACAAGTAGTGATTCCTTAACTGATCCCTAGGTGAGAAGAGTCTGCTAAATATTGTCAAAAGTATTGAGGTATTTAGTATGATTTTTCAATAATTTAAATTTTTGAAAATGAAATTGAATTTTCAAAAATAATAATAAAATTTAAATTTAATTAAAGTCCGATGATGGGATGTCATGAAACTCACAAGTAGTGATTTCTTGACTGATCCCTAGGTGAGAAGAGTCGTACTAAATGTTGCCAAAAGTATTGGAATATTTAGTATAATTTTTCAATAATTTAATTTTTTGATAAAACATAAAAATAAATAATTTTTTTTCTCTAAAAAGAAAATAGAATAAGAAAATAAGTTTAAATTTAAATTAAAATGAAAGTCCGATGATGGGATGCTACAAGTAGTGATTCTTAGCTGATCCCTAGGTGAGAAGAGTCATACTAATTGTTGCCAAAAGTATTGGAATATTTAGTATGATTTTTCAATAATTTAATTTTTTTTGTTTTGTTAAAAATAAAAATAAGTTTTTAAAAGAAAATTAATAATAAATTTTATAATTCAATTAAATGATTGTCCTATGATGGGATGTTACAGAAGTCACAAGTAGTGATTCCTAGCTGATCCCTAGGTGAGAAGAGTTGTACTAAAAGTTGCCAAAAGTATTGGAATATTTAGTACGATTTTTCAATAATTTAATTTTTCATTAAAAATAAAAATAAACATGTTTTTAAAAGAAAATGGAAAAAGAAAATGAAAATAAAAATTAAATTTAATTAAATGAATCCCGATGATGGGATGCTATGGAAGTCACAAGTAGTGATTCCTAGCTGATCCCTAGGTGAGAAGAGTCGTACTAAATATTGTCAAAAGTATTGAGGTATTTAGTATGATTTTTCAATAATTTATATTTTTGAAAATAAAATTGAATTTTTAAAATTAATAATAAAATTAAAATTAATTGAATAAAGTGTACGATGATGGGATGCTACGGAAGTCACAAGTAGTGATTCCTAGCTGATCCCTAGGTGAGAAGAATCGTACTAAATGTTGCCAAAAGTATTGGAATATTTAGTATGATTTTTCAATAATTTAGTTTTTTTATTAAAAATAAAAATAAATGAGTTTTTAAAAGAAAATAGAAAAAGAAAATTAATAATAAATTTTAAATTTAATTAAATAAAATTCCGAGGATGAGATTCTGTAGAAGTCACAAGTAGTGATTCTTAAGAAATCTCTAGGTGAGAAGAATTATTTCAAATGCTGCCAAAAGTATTGGAGTATTTGATTTAGTTATTCAATACAAAAAGGTTCACATTTATTTACGAAAAATAAAATTTAACTTTTTAAAATAAGGTTGAAATAAATTTGCAAATAAAAAATGATTTTGAATAAAAAGGTTGAAATAAAAAAGGAATCAATTTTAAATATTAAAGTAAGATCATTTTATTAAAACAAAAAGGATAACACATGATTATTATGGTACCGTTTTTAACGGGCGTCGTGGGGGTGCTAATCCTTCCCCACGCGTAACCGTACCCCCGAACCCAAATTTTGTTTCGCAGACCAAAAGATTATCTTTTTAATAAAACTTAATTAATTTTGAGATTTTGTTGAAAAGATAAACGTTTTCAGGTGGCCAATCACACCTAGACAAAAAAGATTGGTGGCGACTCCCATTTTTGTTTTTTAAAAGTTTTTTTTCAAAATCGTCGAGCGCGAAGCCGTTGCGACAATCATATTACCTTTTTAGTTGAAGGTAGTAGAGACAGAATTATGAGGAAAATGAAGATATTATTAAACATTGAAGATGAGCCCAAAACTTTAAGTGAAGCTTTGACTTCAAGAGATTCGGCTTTTTGGCAAGAAGCTGTAAATGATGAAATGGACTCTATCATGTCTAATAATACGTGGATTCTGGTAGACTTACCTCCAGGATCAAAGCCTATTAAAAATAAATGGGTTTTTAAGAGAAAGTATAATTCTGATGGTACTATACAAACCTTTAAAGCAAGATTAGTTGCTAAAGGTTTTACACAAAAGAAAGGCTTGGATTATTTTGATACTTATGCTCCAGTAGCTAGAATAACTTCTATTAGAATTCTTTTTGCTCTAGCTTCTATATATAAGTTGCATATTCACCAAATGGATGTTAAAACTGCATTTTTAAATGGTGATTTGAAAGAAGAAGTTTATATGGAACAACCCGAAGGGTTTGTTTTACCTGGAAATGAACATAAAGTTTGCAAGCTTGTTAAATCTTTATATGGTCTTAAACAAGCTCCAAAACAATGGCATGAGAAATTTGATTCTTCTATTTTATCTTTTGGTTTTAGGCATAATACTGCTGATAAATGTATATATTCTAAATTTACTACTGATTATGGAGTGATTGTTTGTTTATATGTAGATGATATGCTTATATTTGGTACTAACATACTTGGTATAAATGAGACCAAGAATTTTCTTACCTCTAAATTTAAGATGAAAGATCTTAATCAAGTAGATACAATTTTAGGAATTAAAATTACAAAGAATGATAATGGATTTTCATTGAATCAAACTCATTACGTAGAAAAGCTGTTAGATAAATATCAATATCTTAAAATAAAAAAATATAGTACTCCATATGATTCAAGTGTGAAACTTGTCAAGAATGATGCTAGACCAGTAGAACAATTAAAGTATGCTAGTGTTATAGGAAGCTTAATGTATGCTATGCATTGTATTAGACCCAATATTGCTTACACGGTTTGTAAGTTGTCAAGATTTACAAGTAATCCTAGTATAGCTCATTGGAGGGCAGTTGAAAGGGTACTTGGTTACCTTAAAAGAACTGCCAAATTAAGGTTGTGCTATACAAGATTTCCTGCTGTTTTAGAGGGTTATTCAGATGCAAGCTGGATAACAAAAGCTGGTGATAATATATCAACTACAGGTTGGATATTTACACTAGCTGGTGGTGCTGTAAGTTAGGCATCTAAGAAACAAACATGTCATGCACACTCAATTATGGAAGCTGAGTTTATAGCTTTAGGAGCTGCTGGTAAGGAAGCTGAGTGGCTAAGAAATGTGTTGTTTGAAATTAAGTTGTGGCCACAACCAATGCCACCTCTTTCCTTACATTGTGATAGTGAGGCTACTATGTCTAGTGCTTTTAATAACATTTATAATGGTAAGTCTAGACATATAAGCCTAAGGCATGACTATGTTAGAGAGTTAATCTCAAATGGTACCATTACGATCATATCTGTAAAGTCTGCAGAAAATTTGGCGGATCCTCTTACTAAAGCTTTGCCAAGAGATAAAGTGTGGAGGACTGCATGTAGTATGGGACTAATACATAACCCTTGAGACACCAATAATGGTAACCTAACTTTGAATTACCAAACCGGTAATTGCTAAAGTTTAATGGGTAATAACAAGTTATTGATCAGTGTCTATTGTGGCACTTATAATAGGAGTCTCGTACTTGAATTTCAAGAGAATGCCACTGTTACATTGAGAGGTTGAGTTTAAGCTCTTAATGGAGATCATTCTGAAAATTGTCCAAAGTAATAGGGACAATAAAAGGATCTCCACCTATGTGAATATGAAGTGGTGCCGCTTCAACAAGAGTATAAGGGTTTTACTGTTGAAATATTCACAGAAATTAGATTGCTAGCACATGGCCATTGAAATAGTGCTAGGAGCAAGTAAGAGTTTTGTGAAAAGTGATAAATTGATGTGTGTCGTACTTTCGATCTAATAGTAAGAAGTCATGGTTTAATCTTAGGACACTATGTACTTTTATTAGCATCCTAAAGTACCTTCACTAATTGAAGGTTTAAATCAATAAGATACCTTCTTGTATGCATCATATTTGTTATATTACAAGCTAGTGGGGGATTGTTGGATAGCTTGTAATAAATACAAGAGAACAAGTTCCCACATTGCTTGTAAAAATGTAAAGTGATATATTTATAAAGGGAAATCAATTCTTGAGAGTAATTTGGAGTCAAAGAGGAAATGGGCTTTGACCATTTGGCTTGGGTTTGAGCTTGTTTGGCTTGGGCTTGGTCTTGCTTGGCTTGCGGCTTTGACTAGAGCTGGACCCATTTTAAAAGTCAAAGATGGGCACTTGAGCTCTTTGACTTAAGTCAAAGTTTTATTTTTTGACAGAATATTTTAAATTCAAAATTGAATTTAAAATTATTTTAACTGTTCCAACAGACATATTTTCGGTTATATGTCTGGAACAGTTATGTCTGAAATGAATGGTTGTTATTTAACAGAAAATCACAACAATTCATTTATGTCTCTTCATACTCTTTATAAGAGTGATGATTTCCAGAAAACACTCAATCTGCATTCTTACTTTTCACGAAAGTTCTGAAGGCTTTGTTGTATCCTGGAGTAACTTGCTTCTGTGTGAAGCAATATTACACTCAAAATAGTATAATTCTACACGCCTCAAAACCATATACTCTGATTATTTTCCTAACACACGTCAAGAAGTAAACAAGGCCACCTGTTTAGACGAAATATGAATGTGAAACGTGGTCTACCACGTGGAGCCTCAGGCTTGGAGGGTTAACCGTACCTTTCTTTTTTTATGTTATTTTTTTATAGATGTTTTCAATTCACAGAAGAGCCTAAAACGGCCAAGGTTAATAGGTTAAGAGTTAAGAGCAAAGCTGAGAAACCATGCTCTCACAGTCAGAGAGTTTCGAGAATGACCTTACATATTATAGTACGATAATATGGACACCAAAGGGATAAACAAAAGCATCAACTGCTAAGTCTCTCAAAGACTTGGTATAAAAGAAAACAACAGGCTGCAAACTGCTAAGCCATGTGTTTTACTCTGGGAACTTATTTCTATGAGGTCTAACATATACTCTACACTGCAGAAAGAACTTGTAATTTACATGTGTAATAGTAATTGACAGAAATGCAGCTTGTTTCTTCTACGGCAAAATGCTGCAAACGCCAACTCCAGAGCCTCTTCCAGTAGAAGGTCGTGACTGCTTTCGAAGGGGCACTTCCAATTCCAACCTCTGAGCTGTCCATGGAAGGGTTGAGATCCATTTATATAACTGTGCCATCCTCTATTGTAGCCTTCTCTAGTATGATGGTGATTCCAGACCGGATATAAAATCCTTCCTCTGGCCTATCCGCTTCTTGAACACCCTGCAAAAGAAACAGCGGTTTGTTGATGCTTTAACAAATGCAGCAACATTTGAAGTGGAGGAGAAGGGCATGAAAGAGTAGGGATAGCTTGCTTACATCTTTGTTCACAATGACCACATCTTTTCCTATCTTAGCGTTCTTGTCGATTATGCAGTTCCTGCAAAGCAAATACCATACATTTTCAGAATACGAGATTCTGATATTTCATTTGACTCTCTGAACTTGTTCTCCGTGGTAGTTTACCTGATTTTGGTATTGCGTCCAATTCCAATCGGGACCTTACCCTCTGCTAGTAGTGATGCAATTTCGGATTCAGTTTGGTAGTAGTCTGCTCCCAACATTACTGTGTCCTGTAGACAAGGAGAGAACGTGTCCGGTCAAACTATAAAATTTAAAGAAACTGGTTTGCTAAAACTTGGAAACCAGGAAAAGTCACCTGAAGCTCAACACAATAGTCCAATCGGGAGCGTTCACCTACGATTGAGTGTTGGACACTGCATTCTCGCAAGAAACATCCATGGGAGATTATTGCATCTTTAATCTGCATAAACAGAACAAACATCAGAAGGAAGAAAAAAAAAGTGCCACAATTTTAATCCAAAGTAGACAATCATACTCTGCATTTATCAATTTTGGTTGGTGGCAAGTATCGAGGAGACGTATAGAAAGGTGTCTTTGGGTCATAAAACTCGAACTTGGGAAACTGCATAGAGAAGACAAGTAATAGAGGTTAAATTTATTTCAAGGATGAGCAATAAGACCAAATATAAGTTTTAGACATACAGGACAAATCTAACGAACTCATGATTTAGATACCAAAGCATAGGAATTCAAAATATGACACTTCTAAAAACCAACCTCTTCAGTGAGGGCTAAATTGGCTTCATAAAATGACTTAATTGTTCCAATATCTTCCCAGTAGTCTCTGAAAATATACGCCTGTAGATATGAGAGACATTCAGAATTTAGTGCACCTTTAATCATTAGTATATTCGTTAATAAGAAGCTTTAGACATACAGAAACTATGATGAATATAAATGGCAAGATGGCTCAAATTTAGAGTCTTAAAAAATAATAAAATGCAATGTGGAAGGCCTGCCTGCTTCTTTGTTGGTAGGAGTTCACGCAGGGTTTGAAGCCTCATGATAAATTAACTCATCCTTTGTGTTAGAAACGATGCAGAAACATCATACAGAAATGAATATCACATTTTTATAGCTCTTACCTGCACATCATGCTCCATCACTGCAGCAGGAATGATTTCAGACCCGAAGTCATTGGAAGTAGGAAATCTCCATCTCAGAAGGTTTAATAAAACATCTGTCTTAAAGACATAGACTCCCATTGATGCAATGTAAGGGGATCTCATGGCTTCTTGGGGAGACAACCCTAGAAGAGTGGTATCTGTTTGCTGCGGAGAATCATAAAAAGGAAAAGTGGTATCATTCGAGATAATGTTAATTAGTTATGTGGGTAGAAAGCAAGTAAATAATACGGTATCTAATAACCTGCTTTAACAAAATTTAAGAGTTAAACAGGTGAGACTTGGAATAAACTTTTGAGTGCGGTTTAGATCATCAGCAGAAAATAAATATCAATACTTTCTTGTCTCATAAGATATCAAATCGCCTTTCAGTAACTGGTACACAAAGTGATCAAGTGAGAGTCAATATTTAGTAAGATATATGCAGCTATGTCGAAACCTACCAAAACTTTCCTTCAAAGTCGCATCATATGGTATTTTTACATAGGATTCTGTAGAATATTTTTGTTCCCTCAGAGTGCTGAATTTCAGAAATAAATAGGAAAACAGGAAATCAACAGGACAGCAGCAAGCACAACATCTTCTTAGTGCTTACCATTGCTTTCAAATCAGCACCCTTTGGTTTTTCAGCAAACTGGACAATACGGCCCCTGCCGTCTATCTTCACCAGTCCATAGTCAGATGCACGGCTGGAAAGTAACCGATTATCAGTGGTCAGATTCTTAGATAAATTTTAAGATTTGTCAATAGAAAGTTATAATACAGAAAGTCAGACACAAAAATAAATCAACATTGTTTCAAACCTTTTAAATTTATTTTTTTTGGAAGAACTACAAAAATATACCAAGAGATAAAATCCAATGACTGTAAACCATGAAAGTTGTACTAATAGGTAACAATTAAAGAAGGTGTATGTACAACTTAAAACACCATACTATTAAGATGAGAGAAGATCAAAAGACCTGTTGCCCACCGTCACGCATGAAATTGTAATATCAGCATCATTGTCAACATGACTCTGTTATACATTGCAATAAGTTAGTTAAGCCTTTAGCAACGCCAAAAATACATGAGTCTAATTGAGTAAAAGAAATCAATACCTGTAGAAATTCCATATAATCCATTCGATAGAGATGATCCCCGCACAAGATCACTATATTCTCAATGTTCCTATTCTTTGCATCCTACAAGAATAAATTTCATTTATCGCATTTTACGTCAGATTGAACTGATGTGAACTACATGAATTCCGAACCATTTTTATCAATGACTGTTCGAGATAACACGAGAAAGGGAAATAAAACCTTTATGTTCCTACCTCAAATACCCATGTAAATTGCCTCACAGCATCTGCAGTTCCCTGGAACCACTTCTTCCCTGCCTCTCCTGATGTTTGAGTGGCTGCCAGAACCTGTTGACCAAGTGAGTTTTGTTCAACTCATATATGATTGGATAGAAGAGTTCCCTAAAAAAGGTTCAACTAGATTCTGTACTAGTAAAACTAACAAAGACAGTTGGTGTCTTTCTTTCTATCTTCGGGAAAACATCTCATTTATTCTGTATATCTAGATTGATCATCATATATTTAACAAAAAATCTAATTAGAAAATTCTTTTTCTCTTCTCCTTACAAAATCAGCCAGTAGCCATCTTATTCGACCTGTTAAATAAGTAGAAATTTACATATTGATCTTTATTTTTATTAACCTTAAGGATATCATACCTCCACAAACCCATCCCCAAAATTGATTCCATTGCCATAATACGTGCGTGCAAGGTGCCGATTGAGGGAAGCTGAGTTGAACTGCGTCAGAACAAAAATCTTGTTTATCCCACTGTTGATACAGTTGCTCATTGGAATGTCTATAAGCTTATAGCATCCTCCAACTGGAACCTACAGATTCGCATAAAATCACCCACCACAGTCAAAAGACTCAAAACCAATACCAGCATGGTCTAGATTCAATGTAACAAAGGAATCTGATTTAAGTATCAAATTCTATATCAAGCATATACTCAAGTATTAAAGAGGCAATTCAGTCGTGAAACTAAGCTTAGCATAAAAGAATTTATATGTTCTTACAGCAGGTGTAGCAGCCCTTCTGGTAAGTGGAAAGAGATGAGTCCCTGCACCTCCTCCCAATATGATTGAAGCCACATTTTTGGGGTCAACCCTTCGTCTCTCAACTCTGAGTTGTTGTAAGGTCTAAAACCAAAATCAAAGAAAAAGAATGAAACTTTACCAAAGAAGTAAGAACCATTGCTTGCAAGTTCATTTTTTAAACAGTAAGTTACGATATTGGTCATGATCAAACAAAATAATGGATGCAAAATGAAAACCATCTAGGGATAAAAAAGAAAAAAAAAAAGAGATTATAGAAAAGAATTAACATACCATGGTTTCCATGGGATTATTTGATGTGAGAACAGCAAAAGCACCAGTTTTGATCTTGTTTTCTTTCTTATCAGTTCTCAAGCTGTTTCTCAGATGATTGACCCAAACACTGTTGTTAAGACTCCCTCTAACTCTCTCCCCCAGAAATGCATTACCACCATTGGCAAAGCCATCGTTTCTTGCATTCACCAAATGAGAATTGAGTTTCAAGGCCACACAGCAAGAATCCATTAAACTTCCTGGCTGGTAAGATGGAATGACTACAGATGAAAAAGAGGATGAAGATGAATCAGATAGTACGAGACTCACACACGTACTGAATCCTCGGGGAAAGTCCTCTAATCCCAGTAACTAAGTGCAGATCGCATAAAGATACGAGAGAGAAAAAAAGGAATGACAGTTATGTTCAGATACTCAAAGGTACAGAATCAGAATATAATACACAGGACCAAAATCAAAGTAACCCAAAAGTAAGTTACTGAAAAGAGGCTAAATGACCGGATCAGATCACAGTGTCTAAAAGTACTTAAAGAACCCAGATTATAAAACTCCCAAAGAAGCAGAATTCTCAATAACCCAGAAGCCGAAAAAACCATTTTTTAAAGTATCTATAGAAAGATCTAAGGAGAAAACAACACATCAAGTGAAAGTTGTAGAATTTGATTCGGAGAAGTAATCGGATGAGCTTTGAAGTGGTGAAGGAAGGGAGTACAGGTCAAGATTCAGATGGAGAGTAAAATGGGTTGTGGTTAACTGATTATAGCTGGCTTTATTGGCTTGTGAGCCTTCACGAGAAATTCTGCAAGCTGGTACTTATACCTGTACAAAATAATGTGACCTCATTTCTCCTCAAAATGCCACTCAAGTCTCATGCATGTTCATGGTCCGTGCTTACATAAAAGGGAAAGCCACTGTTAGTGAACACCTGTCCATTTAAAGTTTGGAAACTTTAGAATTAATAAAAATAAAATCTACAAAAAAAAAATAAAATAATCTGAACCGATACGTCACGTGATCAAAATTTTAGATTTTTTTTCTCTTCCTACTCTCTAGACTCCAGCTGTTGATCTTGATTATTTGCTGGTCATGAAACATGTTTTCACGGCTCTGCTTGCATCTTGAAGTTCTCATTTGACAATGAAAAAACAAAAAAGTAGTTCTCATTTGACGGTTGATAATTGATATTATCATATTTCCTGCCAATTGTTTTTTTTAACGATCAAAATTTGATTTACCAGATGTAAGTTTTCGTTTAACAATCAAAGCTTGGGTTACTGATAATGAACCTAGTGATCTTTATAAGTGTGATTGTGGTCTTCCTTAAACATCATTATACAAGTTGTATATGGCTTTATGTAGCAATACATTTGTCTTTCATTTAAACATCAAACCTTGGTTTAACGGTTTTAATTTTTCATTTAACAATTAAAGTTTGATTTAAGCGGTTGTTATTTTTCTTTAAAAAAAATTAAATCCAATGTTTAAATTTCTTTCATCTTGTATTTTGTATCTCTCTGCCAATAAAAAAAAATTGTCTTTAGTTTGTAATCAGATTTAATTGATGGCATGATTATGATAGATCGTTAATGCTCTGAACAATCATAAAGAGGAGGCGTTTTGGTCTCAATACATGGTAGAAAGTTACTGAAAGAATTTTTTGTGGGTAAATTTAAAAAAAAAAAAGAAAATGAGATTATACAAGAATATATTTAAAGCCTATAAAAGTTTTTTTTGATGAATAACGGAACTTTGATTAAATCAAAAACACAACTTAGTTCTTAATACATCGTGGGAACACAGTTCCCATAAAATCTGCTACTAAGCATCGTCTAATACAAGTTGGAGGATCATCATAAGCAACAAAAGGGGTTTTCTGTTCCGATCCCATTTTTGCTAAGACATCAGCGCATGCATTTGCCTCTCTATATCTATAGTGGATTTGAGCATTGCCCATTCGTTTCATCAGCTCCCTGCAATCAGAAACAATAGACCAGTGAATATGAGATGGATTAGAAAGTTCAGAGATATTCTTTACCACAACTTCTGAGTCCATTTCAATTATTAGATTTTTAAACCCAAATCTGTTGGCCATGATCAGTCCATCCCGAACACCCCAAAGCTCAGCAAGTACACTGTTGGATATTCCCAGGTTGTGAGAATAACCTCCAAGCCAATTTCCATGGTGATTTCTAAATAATCCTCCAGCTCCTGCCTTTCCGAGGTTACCTTTTGCAGCTCCGTCCGTGTTGAGCTTGATAAAATTTGTGGGAGGGGTTTGCCATCCCACATTAATCTGAATGTAATTTTTGTGTGTTTTGTCAGGTCCCATTATCGCCCAAAACTCTTTAACATTATGAACAAGTCTCCTATGCCATATGTGATTGGTCTCTCTAATAGCTTCAAAGATGGATTTATTTCTGTCCAGCAAATTGCCCATAAGGTCATGGGGAAGATAGTTTTCCAAGGTATAGCTAATGCATCGTCATTTATTTCAGCTTTGCAGTTGGTGATCAGCCAGCTTTCAAATCCAGAGTTAAAGGAGTCCTACACCTCATTTGGAATATCAAGGCATTGCCATAGAGCTTTAGTTTCCGGACAATCTCTAAGGCAGTGAGTGATAGTTTCTGGTTCTGTATTACATCTGGGGCAGATTTCCATGATTTGTATCCCTTTCTTTGCTAGATTTGCTCTTGTAGGAATTTTCTGGTGCTTGCATTGCCAGATAAAATGCTTGACTTTTGGAGGAACATTCATTTTCCAGATAAATTTCCAGTCCTCATTCTTGGAGTCTTTATTGCTATGAGCATACTTATATGCTGATTTTAAGTTGAATAAACCTGTTGGATTGCCACTCCAAGCAATAGTCTTTTTCCTCACCCGTTAGTTGGACTGGTATGGCCAAAATCTCAAGTTCAATTTCCAAAGGGATTTCAGCACTAAAGCCTATAAAAGTTACTACTATAATATATATACATATACATATATATATATATATATATATATACACACACACACACACACTTAGGTGGAATCAATATTATTAAAAACATATATATATATATATATATATATATATATATATATCTCGGGTTTTTGGCTTCAATATTTTCTGTCATTGCTTTTTGAGGGGATCCAACTCAAATCATAATTGTTGCAGGAATTCATTTCTGACAATTGGGGGTGGGAAATCCTTTACAAACCAGATGAAGTTTTATAACATGGAAGAGAATTCAAGTCTTTGTTTTTTTTGCCATAAATGCAATGCGAATTTAAGGTCCACATCAGGCTGAATTTCCATTATAGAATGAACAGTTTCCCATTATTTTCAAGCTATTACTGGTACAGGAGCAGATTTCTGAACAAACTACACTCAGCCTCCATGATAGCTGGTTTGAGAACCTAAGATAAATTAGAAACAACCAAGTTAGCCACATGATTAACTTAATTTTTTTTTCTTGCATGACCTTACACTCCACCAGTACACTCAGACTTTGTTTCCATTATTTTAATGCACCAAGATAACATATATATATGGAAAAACATCCAACCCCACACAGGGAAGTTTATTTGTACACTTTGTTTCTCGTTTAATGCTAGAAAAGCCATGCTTTTAACCAGAAAGACAGCCACTGCAATTTCTGGCTGTAATTGACTAATTGTGCACAGTATTGTCAGAATTCACCTACTGCTTCCAGGGTTTCGGAGGTTTTCAATGATTGATTGCACTTCGATCAATCCGAACGGCCATGAACATTCTTGTTATAATTTCTCGAGCACCATTTTAGCCATAGATCATTAACTAAAATCATTTTCCTTGTTTGGTTCTCTGCTGATTTCATTGCAATCACTCTTGGAACTTGAACAGTATTTACAGCAAAACAAATATGCTTTATATACTAATACAATAATGAAAAAGCCAAATCTAAAGAAACCAACCAAGAAAAAAAACAAGAAGAATTCCATTATTGCTGCAAAGAATATCTCGTAAGAATGACCACAGGAAAAGAAAAGGTTGCAAAATTTGCACAAGCTCTTCTTATAAACTGGACGATATCTGTGCTGGCAGTTCGCAATGAAATAGTGAAATCTGATGAGACAGCACGGTCATAAAAGAAACACTAGTGGTAATAAAATCGAAAGATTCAAAAAACCATTCATTGCTTGGGGCCAAACAGGCCATGCCCAAACAAGAAGATTTTTCAATCATGAATTGTACTACCAACCTCTAGATTTTGGACCGGTAATCATCTAAGTCCCTGGACGGTTCTTATTTCTTGATGCAGAAACACACCCATTTCGTGCCTTCACTTGTCACATTTGCCCCATCCATCCATCCATAATATCGTTTGCAGCTGCAGAGCGTCTGTTTTGGTCCCCATCCGCAAAATTCATTAATCTTTGTTTCTTATCTCAGTTGTTCCAGAATACCCTCTGCTTCATTTCTTCATTTTCTTTTCATTTGATCTTACTATCCATCTCTAAGCTGAAGATCTGGAGCTGTTTTAGTTAACAAAAAGATGTGAAGATTCACGGTTTCAGTACTCTGATAAACAAGTTGGTGTATCACGGATGATATGCCATGAATTGATTGCCAAATAAAGATAATGAAAGGGACAGCTGGCCAATTATGCTCTGTGATTTGATCAAATAGTAAGCCGAGCTTAAACAAGCTGGGAAAATTCAAAGCACATTAAGGCGAATCCGATAGGTGCTGTGACGCTTGACGTGTGACAGGTTTCTCTATTTGATAATTGAAGTGGGGTATTGATCTCTTGACCGTACACGTGGCTATTAATTAATGGGTGCTAGTTGTAAATGGAATGGGATATTGG